>JAOQGH010000005.1:31426686-31462748 GCA_025769975.1 Gallinago jamesoni
TCCCCCCTCCCCCGGCAAGCCCCAGCCGCCCCCTTACCCCTAGAGGAGCATCTTCCCTGCACATCCTTACCCCCCCCCCCCTCCCCCCGCACCCCCCCATTCTATACCGGCTCCGGGCAGCCCCCGGGATGCCGGTAGAGGCAGCGATGCGCTGCCGGTTGCCCCCGGTTGTCCCCGTCCCCCCCCCCAACTCCTCGGGCTCCTTCTTGGCTTCTTAGGAGAGTTTTTACAGGCGTTTTCCAAGGGAAAAAACAAGGAGCGGGACAAGGAGAGTTTAGGAGAAGACACGGGCTATCCCCCCCCCGCCCCCCTTCTTTTAAAGGCACTCACCGCATTGCTTATACCCCCCCCCCCCGCACGCTGGGCTGGCAATTCCCAGAAGTTTTCCCCCCTAAAGGGAGGAATGGAAGGCGCGGGCAGGAGGGGGGCAGCCGGGGCTCCTTCTCCCTGCACATCCCTGCCGGGTCCCGGCACCTGGGATGGAGCTGGGAGCAGCGGGGACGAGGGGGGGGACACACGGGGGGGGACACACGGGGGGGTAGACAGAGAGCTCCGTGTGCTGGGAGGGTGTGCGTTACCCGGGGTGTTAGAGAAGTGCGGTGCTGGGCTGCACGGCAGGGACAGAGCAGGGACACGGCAGGGACATGTCAGGGACACAGCAGGGACACGGCAGGGACACAGCAGTGCCCGGCAGCAGCCCGGGGGGGTTAGGCCAGGTTCTGCCCATGGGGTTATTATCAGCTCTGTCACCTGAGCGCCCCTAAACTTGGCTGCCAAACCTGCCCGGACCTGGCACGGAGCGGCCCTGGCCCCCAAAGGGCTTCTATGGTTCCAAACAGAGGGTCACTGCCTCGGGGGGAGGTGAGGGCAAGGGCTCGGGGGGTGGCACCCGCATCCCCACAGCTCTCACCCCCGTCGGACGGCAGGAGCGGTGGGCTGGGAGGGACCTGCCCGTGGCTGGAGACCACTGGTCCCTGTGGAGATGCTGAGGTGCCCCAGGCTCTGCCCTGTGCCAGCTGAGGAGCTGCTGGAGGGACCTGCCCAGCCTCTGGTCCTGCTCTCGCCGCCAGCAGGGACCCGTGCTGGTCCAGCACAGCTTTAGTGCTGGTGTGAGGGTCTGCTCAGGCTCCCAGTCCGTCTAATCCACAGCCCCAGGAGGTCCCCCCCGCTGGCAGTCGGTGCCCTCAGACGGTTTCTTCCTCGTCCCAGGTCAATGCTCTGCCTCCCGAGTGCTAGCGCTTCCCTCTTGGCTGGAGCAACGCCAGGTGATGCTCCCACGAGCCTGTTTGGTTCAGGAACACCTTGTGGTTGTGTGTTGGACCAGCCACGTGGAGCCTGGGGCTTCAGATCCCCGCGTTTCACTCGGTCTCTGCAGAGACGGCGGCTGGTTTGGGGATGGAAACGGGCAGATGATTTCCCATCCCTTCAAACAGCACTTCTCTCGTCCCAAATAGCTGCCCTTTGGGGTTCCTGACCTGGTGTCAAGGCTTCTGAAGGTTATTCTGCTGCCTCTGGGGTACAGCCAGCACCACAGCGGTCGCTCTCACACCCCTCTCCCGACTGGGGTACCCACAGTGGTGTGTCTGGGGCTGGCAGCGTGTGGGGTTCTGCCCTCAGCCCTTCTCTGCCCGCTGTCTCCAGAGGGCTCGGCCATCGCACGGTCCCCTCTCTGCCTCCCGGTCCCCGCACACAGCGCGGTGTCTCCCCGTGTCCTCCAGCAGCTGGCATCTCTCTGGGCGTCTCTTGCCGTCGGGTGATGGGTGAGGAGGGAGCCGAGGGGCTGAGCGGGGGAAGGAGATTCACTCTCCTGCAGGACGGACGGTGGTGACCTCCTCCAGAGGTGCCAGTAGCTGGGGTGGGCAAGGGCTGTGCCGGGCACCGTGACTGCTCTGTGCTCCGCTAACAACCCGCCACAGCAGGAACTGGGGGTGGAGGGGGAATGGGGGGCTTTAGATTCATTTTAAAGCCAGGCTGCACAGGGCAAGTTGCAGAAGGAGCTGCGCTCTCTGCGGCAAACCTCGGGGATCTCCCTCGCTTTTGTACTAGCACCTAAAGAGAGAGAAAACGGAGAGCAGAGCACGGGCTGCGTCCGGTGTCCGCTGCAAAACTCGAGAACAAAAGATCTGCAGTCCTCGGGGCCGGGCACACGCAGACGCGGAATTCCTGCATTGCTTTCGGCTCCCCTGGGAAAGCAGGGTCGGTCGGTTTGCTGGGAAGCTCTCTCTGGGGGGAGAAGTGGTGGGCACCCTCCCGGCTGCCGGTGTTGATCCCTCGGGAGCCGTACCCTGCAGCTCCGGCCCCGAAACCCGGCGGGTTTTCCCTGGGACGTGCGGTGCTGCCGTCCCCGCAGCCCGGGAGCCGGGGCGGCCGCCGGCCTCGCTCGGGGCTGGGGCAGCTCCCGCAGGAAGGGTTTGGTTTGCGGTGTTTGGTTTGGCTGTTTGGATCCCGCAGGGAGCGCCGGGGTGATTTTAGTTTATCCCCTGCGTGGGGGGAGACCCAAGACACACGGCAGCAGTTACTCTCCAGCGTGGCTGTTGGGTTTGGGGTTCCACGGGGGACACTCACGCCGGCAGAGAGGACCGGGGAGGGAGAAGAGATGGATGGGGGGGGAGAAGCATTTGGGGGGTGGGACACCCCCCACGCGTGTCCTGCCCTGGCAGCGGCGTGGGGGGCTCAGCAGAGGCAGGGTGCACTGTGTTTGTCTTCTTTAGAAAGGGATCTGCCCAGGAAAAATTGTCCTGCTGGGACTTTTCACACCAGGGGTGCTGTTGGCTCTTTCCTGCTCACCCCAATTAGGCCGACAGGTAAACGAGGGGCTCCTGGATGTTGTCACACGGGGGTCAGCCCAGCCTGTGACATGGGTGGAAGCTCTGCTGAGCCTGCACCCATCTCTCCAGCAAAATGAGAAGTGGAACACTTCAGGGGTTCACCGCGGGCCACAGATGGGGTTTTTAGAGGTTCAGTGAGATCCTGGTGCAGGTGACACCCACAAGAAGAGACAGGAGGGAGATGTCCTCCTCTTAGTGGGATGTGGGCAGGAGAGATGCATCGCTGTCTCACCAAAGCAGCTCTGTGAAAATTAGCAGAGGAGGAAAACCCTCCCAGGCATCTCCAGGAGGTTGGGCAGGGGGACAGGGGTTGCCTTAGGGGTTTGGAGATCCTGGCTTGCACATCTCAGCAGCAGACACCCCCTGAGGGCAGAGCATCCTCCCCTCAGCTCTGAGGAGGGCTGCCCCGAGGTGGCCGTGTGTGTCCTGCCGGTTGTCCTCAGGCTCAGCACCAGTAACTCATTGCTCACCTTAACTGGGTGCAATTGCACGAGGAACAAAACACCTCAACCCCCTTCCCCCCCTGCCGGAGCCTGCAGCATCCCAGAGCCCCCTCCTGCTTCCGAGGGGATTTCGGTCACCAGATCAAGGGCTCTTGAAGCCTTTTGCTGTCCCGGCATCCTGGGGCTTGTTTGCTTTGCGAGGACTCCCGTGTCTGGCAGGCTGTTCCTTGGGTGACACCAGCAGCCTGGTTGCAGGGCTGTTGATGGAGGAGACTCACAAACCCTCACGCAATTCAAGCGTCTCCTAATAAAACCAGCCCTGCCGTGTTTATTCATTTGCTCTCTCTCGTTACATCAGAGCCTGGGTCCCCTCGCTCTCTCTGTGGGCATAAACATTCGCAGGCCATAACGTTTCACGTTCCACGTTGCTTAGGAAAAATAAACATTTTCCTTTTTTTGTTGCCAACAACAACTACCACCCAGCAATCCGGAAAGAAACCCTCAGGCCCCAGGAGGCAGCGCTGGATGGTGCCCAGAGCATGGGACGGGAGCGGAGAGGACCCCCCCGCCGCTGTGTGTGCCCTCAGACCCCCGTTACCCCGGGGTTACCCCTGCCTGCAGCGGGGCCGGGCTGGGGAGGAGCCAGTCCTGTAGCAGAAGTATTTAATTTAAGCACCAAATTGGTAGTTAGAGGGGTCGGGAGGCTCTGCCTTGTCCTGGGGGAGGTAGGATCAATGAACCCGGTGGCTTTGCCTTGGCTTTGTTTCCACCCAGTTCCCAGCGTTTCCACGAAGCCCAACTGGGAGCTCGGGGTCTGAGCAGACCACAAACACGATCTGTTTCTGCCTTAAAATTTCTCCTGCAGCATTAGCACCTCCCGAGGCCACTTGGCTTCGGGGACGCAGCCTGGAGCAGCCGAGCTGGCTCCGCTTTTACCACCAGCCATCAGCTGGAGCTGCACTTTGGGATCCAACCCCGGCAAACCCACGCTGGGCTGGCCAGAAAGCTGCCCCTATCACTCTCTGCGTGGGGACAACAGTGCCCATCTCAGGAAAGAGCATTGCTGCAGGGGTGCAGAGACCCTGGGGGGGCACAGCCACCCAAAAGTGGGCAGAAACAGGGTGAGAGAACTGTCTCACATGAGAACTGCAGGAGAAAGCAGCTCTGCTCTCCTCCCCCAGGTGTGGAACCACGGGCAGGAGCGCTCCGGGACGCGGGCTCGTAGGTGGGAGGAGGACAGTGCTACCAGCCAGAGGGACAGCAGACACCAGGGCCTCGCCAAGAGCAGGGAGAAATGGCCAAGCAGCAGCAGAAGGGACAGGGAGGCGGGGAGAAAACCCCTGAGCTTATCCCCTGGCAGAAGAGGAGACAGCCCCCAGTGACAGGGAAAGTATCCAAGACGGATGGGATTCACGTTGTAACTTGTCCAGTCGCTCCTGTCTGACGGGGAGGGGGTCTCTGTTCACGTCCGTGCTGCGGGAGCAGGCAGGAGCCCGGGTAATTAGGTGCATGACAGAGGAGACAAGTTTAAGTTCAGGGCAGGCAGCAGAGGGTGGATGTGGGCAGAGGAGAGCACTGGGTTTGTTGGTACCAGGCACTGGCCTCCCTCCTGAGGGTTTTTATACACAGAATCGCTGATATTCTGCTGTAGCTCTGCTGCTCCGGCTGCTGCTCCTCCCAGGGGGCTCGGGAGGGCAAGTGCTGCCCAAAGTGATGAGGTTAGGGATGCTCCCAGCTCCTCGGGATGGCTGGGAAACGTCCTGGGAAGCTTGGTGGGTCTTCATCTGGCCCCAGGAGACCCGGGAGTAACGGCTGTTGGATCGTGGTGCTCGAGGGCGGATGGTCCAAATGTCTGCCCTGAGCTGGGGGGACTCCCCTTTGCTCTTTGGTATTCCTTCTCCTCTGGCGGTGGGATGGGAGGAGTGGGGATGCCTTGGGAGTTCCCAGCAGCCAGTGTCCTCCCCATCCTCTCCTCAGCAAACCCCTGAGCTCACACTTTGGGGCATTATCCCACTGCCCAGGAGAACAGCAGAATCACAGAATCATGGAATAATTTGGGTTGGAAGGGACCTTACAGCCCCCCCAGTGCCACCCCCCGCCCTGGGCAGGGACACCTCCCACCACACCAGGTTGCTCCAAGCCCCTCCAACCTGCCCTTGAACCCCTCCAGGGATGGGGCAGCCACAGCTTCTCTGGGCAACCTGGGCCAGGCTCTCACCACCCTCAGAGGGAAAAAATTCTCCCCGAGATCTAATCTAAATCGACCCTCTCCCAGTTTGAGTCTCCTTTGGACCTCCCCAGGAGGGGGTGGCTTCAGCGCTGGGTGGGAAGGATGCAACCTTAACGGAGAGGATGTTATCGAGGGCTTGGGAAGTGCCCGCAGCGAGGTGTGTCCAGCCAAGGAGACCCAAATCTCCAGCCTGAGGCGTCTCCTGAGCATTGTTTGGCGAGTGGTTTCTGCCCGTCACACTTCCCCTCGCCGGCTGTGCCTGCGGTGGCATTTTCCAGCCCTTTCCTGCCCTGGTGTCGGTGCGGTGACGGCTGTTGGTGCTGGGGCACAGTGAGCACAGGGCGGGGGGCAGCTGTGTCCCCTCCCAGGACCCGGCCAGGGCAGAGGACAGGAGGGCAGGAGCAGGCAAGGTGGGGTTTGGAGGGCTGGAAGCTGGGATTCATCCCAGTGGCCTTGAGCTAACCATGGAGGAGAGAGAAGACCTACCTCTGGTCTGCCTCCCACAGCGAGGGCTAGCTGGCTTGCCCTCCCCAGCCAGAAAAGACACCTTCGGTGTCTTTTCTGGCTGGGGAGGACAAGCCAGCTAGCAAAGAGCCAAAAACTGCAGAGCTGGGAGCTCGGGAGGTGGAATTAATGCCCAGGGTTTCACACTTCATTCCAGCCCGCATGAATGGGCTCCTTGTAGGGAGCAGAGCGGCAGCGCGTCGGGTGGCACGGCATCGCGGCAGCCCTGGCATCCCGCCCGTCCCACCTCCGTGTCCCCTAGCTGGCCTGGAAGAAGTGGTGGTGGGGGGGGGGGAAAGGGGACATCTAACCAAACCCCCAAACTAACTAACGTTGCCAGGAGGAACCCTGCTTTTCCAACCACGGGTGGGAGAACTCATGCCACCTTAATCCCCGAGCAGAGGGGGTGCAGTGCTGCCCATCCCTCAGGCAAGGAGAGGGGTTGCAGGGATGGTGGCTGCTGCTCTCTGCCCCCTCTGACCATGGGGTGGGCTAAGTCACCCCCCTTGGATCTGTGTCCCCTGCTCTCCAGCTTGTTCTGTCCCCCAGCCGCGCTGAGAGCCTGCAGGGAGACACCAGGGGAGCGACAACACAGAGCACAGCTACGTGCTGGGGACAAAGGCTTCCTCCCGTCATCATCATCATCATCATCACCTCCACCCGAGGCCGGGAGGGAATAAAGGATGCGGGGCAAAGGGGCAGAATTCACTCCCCGGTGATTTGTTTCGTTCCCGAAGGGTCTGGTTCTCATCCACGGCTTGCGAAAGCGTTTCCTGCCGGCCAGCTGCCAGGGAAAAGGGGACCAAAAATAGCCCCGTGCTTCGGGAGTGCCAGGGCACGACACAGAGCCTCCCAGGTGGGACCCGGTGGCAGCAGAGCCCAGGGGACGGAGGGCGTTTGTGGGGAGCAGTTTGTGCCCCGGTGGCGTGGGAACGGCCCCGGGCAAAGGGGGAACTCACCGCTGCGGGCAGCCATCCTCCACGCCGCACCGGGACCTCTCCTCCCAGGCACGGGAAGTCACGGCTCTGCTTTCCCCTTTCAGGACGTGTCTCGAAAGCATCACACCTGGAAGGAGCAGAGTCCTTGGCTGTCGTCCTTGGAGAACGCTGCGGGGACCGGCGTGGCCGCCAAGGGCTTCCCCATGGTGGGGGACGAGGCGGCAGCGCGCTGGAACCCTCCCCGCTGCGGCGTGCCCGACCTGCCCCCCTCTCCCGACGGCCAGAACGGGAGGAACCGGCAGAAGAGGTTCGTCCTCTCCGGTGGACGCTGGGACAAGACTGATCTCACCTACAAGTAAGAGAAGGCTGGGATGGGGGTCAGGCTGGTTTGCTTCCCCCTCCCCAAATCTCTCGGTGCGATGGTTCACCTGTCACTTAGGTGTGACCCTAAGAGCCGGAGGGCAGCCCCTAAGAGCCACCGGGGCAGGGGACCCACGCGCTGAACCACCAACAGGGCTGTCCCCTCCACCGCCACGTCCCCTCCCAGAAACACGGCTGCCCACCCACCCCACAGCCATTGTGTCACCCCCCGGCCAGTCCCACACCAACACCCACCACCCCTATGTCCCCTTCCCCGCATCAAATCCCGGACACGTGCTCCACCACCGCTCCTCTCCCGCTGTCCCCCTGCTCTCCACGGCCACCCCGCTGTGGGCTCACCTCGCAGTTTGTTTTAAGAAGACCTTTTTATCCAGCTGTTATTGATGTTCCCATAAACATGACTTGAGTGGGGAGTTTTGCCCAAATCACCCCACACATTCTCACTTGGAGATGGGCTGGAGAGGCTCTGGGAGGGTCCTGCTGCCTCCCCAGTCGCCCACCGGGGCGTGAGTGGAGAGGTGAGCACACTCGTATGGGCTTTGACAGCACGTAAATCTTCTTTTGTTTAATTAAGTGCAGGAGACAGTTCCTCAGAGCATTAGAAGGCTATAGATAACAAAAAGGCTTCTTCCTTTCTTTTTTTTTGTTTTTTTTTGGTCAGTGGTGTTAAAGGGAGAAACCCATCAGAGGGGAACACACAGCAACACTGCTGATGGAAGGGAAAGCAAGCTCCCTCGGTGGCAGACCTCACAGTCTGCCTGTGTCACGGGAGGGCAGAAGAGGCAGCAGCCTCTCTCAGTGAGTCCGGGGGCAAAACATGCAGAGATTGAGGAGAAGAAATCCCACCACAGCTCTCCCAGGCACTGCTGTGGGGTTGGACTCGTGGGGGAACAGACCTGGGAGATGCTGCATCACTTCACTATGGAAAAACACAGCCCTGCAGAGCTCTCCAGAGAGCTCACCTCTGGACCCATCGGCCACAGGGTTTCCACACTGATGGCATTTACCTGCTGCACCCTTGGAAGAGGGTTCTGGAGGGTTCTTCTGTGGGATGGAGATGTTCTGGTGGTAGGAAAGGGTGGCAGCCCTAGGAAATGTTGATCCTACAGCAAGTGTCTTCATGACAGCAGTGTCCATGGGCAGGGGCTGATGCTCTCCTCATCCAGTGCCCGTTGCCTTTCAGAATTATCAGGTTCCCCTGGCAACTTGTGAAAGCTAAAGTGAGAAGGACCATCGAGGAGGCTTTGAAAGTCTGGAGCGACGTGACCCCGCTGACGTTCACCGAAGTGCAGGAGGGTCGGGCCGACATCGTCATCGACTTCACAAGGTGAGCAGGGTGGGCAGCAGCACCCTCCTCCCAGAGAGACCGGCACCCCCCAAGCCTCGACCCAGAGCTGCCAGCACACAACTCAGGCACTTCAGGCTCATATTTCTGCTTTCAGACACTTTGGATTTTTCTGGTTTTGTTTTTATTTTCTTTGCCGGCTGTGGGCCGGTTGGTGGAAGTGCAGCTGTTCCACGCTGGCTGTGCACAGCACCCTCGCCCATCCTTCATTAATTTTCCCGGTACATTTACATTTCTCTGCCCACAGGCTGTTTTCCTAAGCGTTTGTTTTGACTTTCCATCTTCAGCTCCTCCATCCTGTCCCTTGACTGAACGACGTAACTGTCTGCCCAAAGACAAATATAGCTCCTTGCTTAAATGAATCTTGGCTCCTGGCCTAAAATTGGCTTTTGGCAAAATACGCACGGGGGCAAAGACTTCCCTCCGCTGCGTGTTTGCACAAAACTCATGAAGGCAAAGTGGAGACGGTCCAAGCAGCGATGTGATTTGCATGCTGTGTGTTTGCCTCACGGCTCTCTCAGGTGGCCACATCTCTCAGGGGTTCCCCTGAGAAAACATACCGACTCCCCAGGGCTCGGTGTGACCGAGCTTCGCTTCCTCGGCGTCCTGATGCAGAACCGAGTTTGTGGAAGTTCATGGTGCTCCAAAGGGCTTGAAAGAGTCCATCTGGAGTGGTGGGATGAGCACGGGATGGGAGTGAGAGCTGCTGTCCCCTCGCAATGGCTGTGCAATGCTGGTCACTGGAGACACGCGGCCGTTTGCCTGAGCTGTGTCTTCCCTCCAGGTACTGGCACGGGGATAACTTGCCTTTCGACGGGCCCGGAGGGATCCTGGCACACGCCTTCTTCCCCAAGACACACCGGGAGGGAGACGTCCACTTTGACTACGATGAGACCTGGACGATTGGGAACAACCTGGGTAGGGTCCTGTCTCGGGGGAGGCTGGGGATGCTCCAGGATGGTTATTGGGGCACCTGGAAGTGATTTGGTCGTGGTGCAAACAGAGAGCCTGCAAAACAGAGAGACAGCCATCACTTTTGTGGTGTGCATTGCCATCTCCTCCCACCCACAGCCCTGCTGGAAGTATTCAGGTCTTTTCTTGTCACCCTTGAGCCACGGCAAAGCCTGTGTCCAGGACCCTGGGGTTCCTGGTGGGCTCCCCCTGTGCCCGAAGAACAAGAGGGACACACCTGAGGGATGGTTCCTCTGCCCGGCCACGCACCCTGCCCCTTGGGAATTGCACCCAGCGCTGGCAGGAGCCCTTAGAAATAAAGCAGGGAAGGGATGAGGAAGGCTGAGGCTGACACAGTTGTCTTCCAAAGGACAGGCTCAGCCCCAGCCCCTGCACGCACTGTTCACCGCCTGCCCTCAAAGTATTTTCTCTTTCAACAAGCCCATAAAGGGAAACCACCCAGGCTCCAGCCCTGTCCCCATGGCCTGGGAATGCTCTGACCATAAACAACGCCACATCGAGTCAAGATTCTTTTTTTCCTTTTCTTTTTTTTTTTTTTTTGCTAATAATAGATCCGAGCTGGTAGCTCTTTGCTCAGGCAGTGGGGCTCTGGTGTCACAGTACCTCGTGAGACACTGCAGCACCGCCTGGGACCGTCTGGACCCGTGCCCAAAGCATCGGGTTCTGCAAGACCCACCAAAATTAGCCCAGGTCAACCCCTCCTCCTCCTTCCCCGTTTATCGACAGGGACAAAGACACAGTCACACAGCCCAAGTTAAACCCCTGCCTCTGGGCTTTCCCAATGTCCACGGCGATGCCAGGGCTCAGGTGGGCTCCCTCAAAGTCCACGTCATTGCCAGTTCTGTCCCAACTTGAGTCTGTGTGCGTGGCACAGGACTGCTGTGTCTCCAACCCTGCTCCTGCTGCCCCAAAGCAAGAACCCCAGAGCAGCAGGCAGGGGAAGGGCTCCTCTGCCTTTTTTCACCCTCTGTTGGGGCTGCCTGTGTTGTTGAAGAATTTCCTATGGTCTCCCACAAAGGCGGCGTTGGAGGCAAACCAGGAACTGGAAATGGATGTCAGTTCCCATCAGAATCCAGCCCTGTTCTATGGCCTTTCTTCTCCCCCTACATCTTCCATAAATAAATGTTGTAAAAGCTCTTTGCAGCTAATTGCCATTTAATATGCTGAGAAGAGCTTTACGATATAAACACGGATAAATCCTTGTCTCGGCACCCAGTGAGACAGGGAGATCCGTAGCCTCACTTCCCAGACGGGAGAGCAGCAGTCTCAGGAGGGCTAAGGTGTGCCCTGAGGTCACCCCGGAGCCATCCAGGAAGCAGGACTCCCCTTGGGGGACCTTCTGCGAGGGACACAGCCGTGTCCCCCCCAGCACAGCTCCATCAGGCGTGCCGTTTCTCACCTCCCCTGGAGAACCTGACAGCAGCACGGCTGATCTGCCAACACTGGAAAGCACCGAGCGGGGAGCCTGCCAAACTAAACACGAGTGTCTGAAAGTTTGTCATAAATCACTGCCACAGAAATCCCATTTTCTCAGCTGACCGAGATGTAATTGGGTCAGTGCCACGCGATTCCATGGCTTCGACGTGAAGCTCACCAGCAGAGGAAGACAGGGGCTGCCTCACCTTCCCCCCCACCCTTCCCAGGCGTTCTCCAGCTGCGTCCCCTCTCTCCCGTCCCCGAGAAGTGACCTGCTCCCCGGGAGCCAGCAGGGAAATCCTGCTTGGAACAGCGGGGCCGGCTGGCTCACGTCCCCGCCTGTCTCATCGCAGCCTTTCTGGCTGAAGGCGAGTGAGTGAATACGCTGGGACTTGTCAACAAACAGCCAGGCTCAGGAGCCCTGCTGCCTAATACGCCTTTTCCAGCTTCCCCTGAAACCTGTCAGCTTCACAAAGGCTCCCTTGGAAGCTTAACCACCACCTGCCAAAGGACACATTTTTTGCAAACTGAAATCCACTTTCCCCCCTCCCCTTTTCTAGACCCTCCGAGATCATGTAGTCCTAAAACGTGATGTCCCATAAATGCACTGGAGGCTGGTGAAGAAGGCCCAGGCACTTGACACTGGGTATTTTAAAATGGATTTATTTCTAAATGTGGCTTTCTGGCTACAGTCCACGCGCAGGCAATAAATGAGCTCCCTCTGCTGTCCCCGTGACAAGGGCCATTAGCAAGTTCTAATCCTCCCCGATGCAGGTATCTTCCCCCGTGGCCGTCGTCCAAACGGGACCTGAGAGCATCTCCCACCTTTTCCCTTTGCAGGCACCGACCTCCTCCAAGTGGCGGCTCACGAGTTTGGCCACGTCCTGGGCCTGCAGCACACGGCTGTCTCCAAGTCGCTGATGTCTCCTTTCTACATCTTCCGCTACCCGCTCAGCCTGAGCGAGGACGACAAGCAAGGGATCCAGTACCTCTACGGGAAACCCAAACGGGACCCCCACCCAACCCCAACCCAGCCAGCAGAGCTGCCCCAGTCGGACCTGGAAACTAACGAGATCACCAACGGGGAGGTGAGTCAACAGCCCGTCCCGGTCCTTCTTGACTGTCCCCATCGCGAGGCCAGCAGCGGGCTCACACGTGGTTCGGTGTCCACACCGCCCACCCGGTGCTGAGCCCAGGCCTGGGGCGTGCGGGGAGGGGGTCCTCGGGCAGCTCGCTCGGGTCCCAGCTCCTGACCGTCCCCGCTTCGGCAGCCCGTGCAGCCCGACGCCTGCCACACAGCCTTCGAGGCCGCCGCCACCATCCGAGGGGAGCTCTTCTTCTTCAAGTCCCGCTACGTGTGGCGGCTGCGAGCGGGGAAGCTGCAGGACGGCTACCCGGCCCTGGCCTCCCGCCACTGGCAGGGGATCCCCAGCTCCATCGATGCCACCTTCGAGGACCCGCTGGGCAATATCTGGTTTTTCCGAGGTAAGAGCTGGACTGGGATCAGAGGGCTCGGAGACGCGTCGTCTTTACGGAGGGCTATTCAGGATCCAACAAGTTCCTGGGAGAAAAAACCTTCTGGGCATCCTCAGCAATCTAACGATCCCTGCTACTTGTTTCCTTCCCTAGTTTAAACTTTTCAGCAAATATTGAGGTGGAGAAGAGAGAAGGAGGGGTCACTTTTATTTTAGATACAGCTGGGATATCCCATTTTCCTTCTTGGGAAGACAAACATTTGCTTTGAGCCTCTGCCCCGGCAGTGCTGCTGGCAGAGGAGGAGGAAGGGAGCCCTTGCTGCCTCTCCCCAGCTGTCTGTGGGAACGCTGTGCCAGAAGAGAGCCCCCGGAGGCTTTCACAGGTTGTGGAATTCCTGTCCCTGTGTCCCCCAAGGCCCTGCTCAGGGGGTGGATGGCATCTTCTCTGCTCCTGGATGCAGAGCTTCTGTAGTACCCCCGGACTGAATGAGCCTTCAGGGGGCCCATGTGCAGAGCCAGACAGCCTCCTGCCACCACAGGGACTAGAACCCTGTCACCCGCGGGGGGCCAGACCTGCTCCTGCCCACTTCTGCTCTCCCAGACCAGCAGCAACCCCTCTTTCAGCTCCGCTGTTTTCTTTTAATGCTCTTTCCAAGCGTAAATTTGATAGCAGGGACGGGGAATGAGGCAGGTACCTGGCTGCCCTGGGCGTGCGTGCCCTGTGAAAGCGCGTACCCACCTCACAGCGCGTGGCCGGGCAGGCAGTGCTCCTGCACAAACACATCACTCACCGCCGGACCCGCACGCAAGGAATTGCACTGCTAGAGCTGGCAGGCTCCTGCCATGAGTTAGAACCAGATAAGGGGAAAGTATTGTGTGCCCTGGGCTAATTACAGAGATTCCCGTTTTAATCCAATCTGGGAATGTGCTACCAGTCTCTATTTCAGCTTGGCAAGTTCTCCCTGGCTTCTGTAGCTTGCTCCTTTCCAGCCCCCTCTACGCCCGTGCATGCCCACGGATGTTCTCCTCGAAGCGCCCAGTTTGCAGGCTGGGGGCTGGTCCCTCCAGCCAAGTCTTTTATTCCAACTTCCACAAACAGAGGCAAAAACAGCCGCTAAAATGCTCTTCCTCGTCCCACCGGTGACGCCCTCCAGGCTGGGCTGAGGTGGGGAGTCAAATCCTTGCCCTTTGGGCACCCGTCAGTGAGGGTGCCCGTGCCACCGGTGGGGCTTTTGCCTTGTGCTCACACGCAGCTTCCCCCGGGAGCTCCGCCAAGGCGCCGGCTCTGGTTGCACGTTCGACTGCCCGATTGTCACACCCCAAAGAGCTCCCCAACTCCCCTCTCCCTTTCCCGTCCCCTCGCCAGGTTCTCAGTACTGGATTTATGACGGCGAGAGACGGGTTTCTGGTCCCACCCCCATGGCGGAGCTGGGCCTGCCCGCAGCCCCCGTGCAGGCAGCGCTGGTGTGGGGGGCTGAGAAGAACAAGATCTACATCTTCAGCGGGGGCAACTACTGGCGCTTCAACCCTCACACCCGCCAGGTGGACAACATCTACCCCCGGACCATGGCCGACTGGCGTGGCGTCCCTCAGGAGATCGACGCGGCTTTTCAGGACGAGTTTGGTCAGTGCAGGGGACACGGCTGGCTCTGGGGTGGGCGCTCGGGGTGACACCACTGCCCAGCTGGAAGAACTGGGCAGGTTTAGACGCTTGGCAGTGGTGGACACTTCCCAGCCATAGTCATATAGTAGAGAGAGGGGGGGGCAGCTCCCTCCAGTGGGGAGTGAACTGAGGCTTCTCCCGTAAAAGTGAGAAGTTTTGTCGTTATTAATTGCAGCAATCTACAGCTGGGTGTGTGACAGAGAGAATTCCAGCTGCTGAGCTGGTCTCAGAGTCCTACCCAGCTGTTACTGCTCACGACAAAGCGTTGAGAAAACAGCAGAAGGGCTGCCCACGCTTTGGCCTCGGTGGCTGACCTGAACGAAGAGGCTGCTTTCGGCATTGCCTCATCCTCCCAGATGTGCCCAGATGTGCTGAGGGCAGCATGGCGGTGCCGCTGCAACGCTGAGGACAGCCAGGGAGGGTGCCTGGGGTGACAGGAGCGGTGACAGCCTCCTTCCTCCCAAAGGATGTGGTGGGAACGGCTCCCCACTGCTTCCAGAGCCTGGATCCCAGAGCAAGTGCCAGATGCTTTGCAGCAGGACTTCACAAGCTGCCTGTCACCAGCCCTCTTCAGATGTCCTCTGCCCTCGCAGGGCCAGGCCACTACCTGGGTACAGCATATTTAAAAGCACAGGGAACAGAGAACAAAATCCTCTGTGCTCTCCCATCAAGACTAAAGCAGCTTAAGCTGCAGAGCCGGGTTCAGGTGAAATGAATCCAGCAGCATCTCCTGCCTCTTCCAGGCCCTCTTTTGGTCCTGCACGTGGTGCAGAGCGTCAAGGAGACAGAACGGTGGGGCAGAGCTCCGAGCCGAGCCCAGCCTGTCTCCCCTGACCCCTCCTCTCTCCCCCACAGGTTTTGCCTATTTCCTGAGGGACCGCGATTACTGGAAGTTCGATCCAGTGCAGGTGAAAGTGCTGGAGGGCTACCCACGCCAGATCAGCCAGGACTTCTTCAGCTGCACACCTTCCTCCAACTCCTTCAGATGAGGGGGCGCCTGCCTCCTCCGTGCTCCCCTTTTGTCACCCTGACCTCCAGCAGCCACACAGAGGGTTCCCTCTGCCGTTCCTGGCTTCCTCCTAGGCTCAGCACCTGGCACACCATGGGTCTGCCACCAGTGACCAAAGTTTGCTCCTCTCGAGTTCCAGCAGCCCCAGCTTCAGTTGCAATTGATATAAAAGCATCTGCTATGTTCTTTGTGGGCAAGAGCGGCCACTAAACCCTTAACGTGGCCACGCTCTTCCAGCAATAACATCCCCGAAGCCCTCAGGCCAGCCTGGACCGGGATCACGCTCTCCTAATTACCCTGGAGCCCATCACCTAGAACTGACCTGATGGCATTTCCTATGTTTACACAGCTCACGGCAGCGCCAAACTCCAGACGTGAGCCTGGGAGGAGGAGAAGAAGGAGAGCTTCCATGGAGACACCCCCTGGGCCTTGGGCTGAGGACACTGAGTGCCTGGGGAGGGACACAGACGTGGGGCTGCTGCCAGGGCCACCGGGTGACTGCCAGGGCCGTGCGGCAGCCCCGCTCCCGGTTCGATGCTGTACCCCTGCCGCGCGTTAGGGTTTTGTACTGATTTGTGCACCGACAAGGGGCCCCCTCCCTCCCTCCCTCCCCTCCCCCGGTGATGGGTGCCAGCGCTGGACGCTGCCCCGAGCCCCGTTCCCCCCCCCCCCGGGCGGCTCACGACTGCACTGACGGGTCCCGCACCAGCGTTCCCAGTCCGCCCGGACACCGGGCTGGGGGCTGAACCCCCCCCCCTCCAGCTCTTTGCACACCCCTCGTTGCTACATAACCTTATGCCAAAAAGTTAAAAAAAAGACCAAAACAACAACAACAAAAAAAAAAACAACACAGGGAGTGCGGCTGTTTTCTTCCCTTTCCGTCTCCCAACCCACCCGTGCCCCGGCTGCAGACCCCGCCGGGGGTGACCGGTGCCCCAGCCCCGGGGGTCTCGGTGCCGGCCCCCCCATCAGGAGCGCACTATAAACACCCATACATCTCCCGGTACCCGCCTGCCGGTGCTCTGTATACGTATATCCGCCCCGCGGGACGTATTTATGGCCATTCTGCGCCAATCAACCGCCTCCTCCCCAGCACCGCCCGCCCCGGCGGAGGCGTCCCCTCAGGCGGGGCCGGGGCAGGGCGGGGCGCGCCCGGCGCATGCGCGGAGGGGGGCAGGACTAGGCCGCGCCGCCGCCCGCCAGCGCCCCGACCCGCTCGCTGCTGCTGCCGCCGCCGCCGCCGGCTGCCCGGGCCCCGCCGCAGGACGCCGGGCGCTCCCGCCGCCGCCACCATGATGATGATGGCGCTGAGCAAGACGTTCGGGCAGAAGCCCGTCAAGTTCCAGCTGGAGGAGGACGGCGAGTTCTACATGATCGGCTCCGAGGTGCGGCCCCCCGGGCGGGAAGCGGGCCCGGGGGAGGCTGCGGGGCGCCGGGATGGGCCGGGGGAGGCGGCGGGGGGAGCGGGCTGGGGAAAGGGCTGAGGGGAGCTCTGGCGTGGGGAGCGGCGGTCTCCCGGGCCCCCGCGGCCCACTCTGCCCGCCCGCTGGCGGGGGCCCGACACGGGGTCTGCCCCAGCGCCTCAGCCGCGCTGGGACCAGCGCTCCCAGTAAGTGCGGCTCTGGGAGACGGGCGGGAGCGCCCAGAGAGCGGATCCCGGCCCGATGGCAGCCCGAGGCCCCGCTCCCGGAGAATCCTGCTGCGGAATTTTGTGCAGAGTTGTGCAATTGAGCAGAATCTGGTTCCGAGTCGTGGGGGGGGGGGTTGACGCCCCGCGGGGTGGGGATGGAGCCCCCCAACCCGGGCCCGTGTGTGCCCAGTGACACCCCCGGCACCCGCTCCTGCCCCCCGGTACCCCCGGACCCGCACCGGGTTTATTTGCTCTCTCCTGCTGGGGGGCCGCTCTGCCTCCCCGAAGGACCAGCCCTATTGAAACAAGAAACATTGGTGCCTCGGCGCCAGGGAAGGGATCGCGGTGGGAAACAGGAGGAAGAAGAAGTAATGGTTTAGCTCCTCCCTCCCCTGCCTCGATGCAAAAAAAAATAAATTAAAAAAAAGGGGAATATTGGGTAAATTGAATCGCCAGCTGAGTAGGTTGAGCACGAGGCCCCTCGTGCTCTCGTGTGAAGTGTAAAGTTTGAAAGAAGAGCTCTCAGTGCAGTCAGGGAATCTGTGAGGTCGCCATGCCATTGGAAGGGGGAAAAGGGCTCTCTCTTTTATCCACCATTAATTTCCATCCGCTGATGAGCACTGTAAAGCAACAGATACAATTAAAAAAATGACCTGAAAGTAGATGTTAAGATCAAAATGAGCCTCGTCAAACAAGGAATAAACCCCTTATTGTGCGGCAGTCTGCCAGCGTACGACGGGTCAGAATGTTTGATTTGGGAGCCTAGCAGTAGCCGTGCGGTGCAGCAAGTCCTGCCGTAGCCTTCAGCACAGGTGAGGGGCTCGTGCCAGGAGGAACAGAACTGCTTTACAGAGGGTAAGTAAATTTGAAAGAGGATTATTGGCAGCCGTCACCTTTTATGCGTTCAAAAGATTTAAAACGAAATAGAAGTCCCTGGGCATTTGCTGTATTCCGGCGATGTCTAGATGGCACCAAGGTTCAAAGGAAACACGATAATCTCTGTTGGAGAGCTGGGTATCTGCTTTGATTGAATTCCTGCTGAGCATTGTGCACGGCGACAGAAATTGAAGTAAAGAAAGGTTTGGTTGTTCAAAAATACACGAAAATGAATGGGCTTTTTTCCTTTTAAGTGGATTGCTGTCAATGGATGCGAGCGTTTTCCGATTGGGCTAGTGAAATAAGTGCTGATAAGAATTTGGGTTTCTGTATTGCCACAAAAGTTGTGGTGCTGTTATGATGCCAAACCCAGTTATGGAAAACAAATAAAAAAAAAGCACTTAAGAGGTTCCTGTTATCATTACAAATAACTGAATTCGTTTCAGCTTCTGCTAAGGATTTCTTAGGCAGGATACCAGGCCATACTGGAGCACCAGGCCACGTCTCCACTTTCCTTCTTGCAGGTGGGGAATTACTTGCGCATGTTTCGGGGTTCCCTGTACAAGAGATACCCCTCGCTCTGGAGGCGACTCGCCACAGTGGAAGAAAGGAAGAAGATAGTGGCCTCCTCACATGGTGAGAAGATGAGCAAACATGCCCAGTAATGTTTATCTGAAACCTGAAATTTTTGCCTTGAAAAGCTGTCCTTGGCGATTCAGAAGCTTGTGTGCCTTTAGGGCTGTGCAAACCACTTGCGAATGCCCCAGTGATGGGGCACTCTGTGGTGGTAGCACCAGTACCTCCTGCTTCAGCCCAGCAACCAAACAGCAACTGACCAAAACTGTTGTAAAATTGAAGCATCCATCACGCCTTTCCTGGGGTTGGCTGCAAAAGCCAGATCTCTAAACCAGTGCCATGTCCTGGCTGAGTTTTATAGATAAAAACATGCATTTTTGTCTCTTGGCAAACAGAGAGGAGTATTGCACACATGCCCCATTGAAAATGGGCGTCTTTGTTTAACTTTGCTTCTTGGAGTTCGCTGTGGTGTGTTGCTACTGATGTGACTGCCCCTGTGAGACTTTAGCTGCCTTGGGATTGTTTTTGGTGGGAGACTAATAGCAAGCAGTTAAATTTCTTAGCAATATGATTTGTTGTACACTCTTTAGACTAAAGCACAAAAAAAAATAAAGGATTCATTCTGGACTTAAGTCTCTTTCTTCCAAATACCCTTCTGACCTGTTGCTTTCTTTTCTTTTTTTTTTCTTCTTTTTTTCCAACAGAAAATCAGCGGTCTCACAGTCCCAGAAGATGTAAGTCTTATCTGCATGTTATTCTTAGCTGTGACCTTGGGTGCTATGACTATATATATTAACGTCTAATCCTCTTCCTCTGATCTCTCCCTGTGGTCGCCCTGATTGTGTACCCCAACCACATGCCAGGCTCTTCTTTCTCAGAACCTTAGTGGGCTTCTCAAATGCAGATGGTCTCTGTAATTCAGCAAGACCTGTCCTGAAGGTTTCTCCCCCTTTCCCAGCTCTTGCCAGCTTTTCTATTGAATGTTGCCTTTCTGTTTCCAGCCTTTAAGCTCAGGGAGGATTTACTGCTTTCTGGGCTTTTCCTCCCAGAAGGCTGTGGAAGAGATTTCACATCATTTTGGCAGATGTAGGGGTGCAGAGCTAAACCATGTGATTGCTGAGGGTAACTCAGGGTAGGAAAGAATTGTTTTTCTCTTCCTCTGCTTTCAGTAAAAAAAACCAAACCAACATTAGATTTAAAATTGATCTAATAATTATGAGGATTGAAGGACTATTTTCCTGAAATTTTGTTTTTATAGCATTCCTTTTGACCTTAAGTAAATTTCACAACAGAAATGACCAGAGTCTATAAATAAGTTGAACCCTGGAAGAAGGACGTTCATTCAGTGATAGTACCTGAGGGGAAGCTCATGGAATTTTAACTCTCCCTGTATCTTGACTCTTAGTCCAAGTGAAAGATGTTTTTAATGGAATATGGTGAGGATAGGTATGCAAGGTAAAGGGATAACGATGCCTTTTGCAAATCTCAGCTCTCTCACTATGCCGCCATGCCAAGGTGTCACACTGCTTTTGGGTTTTGAATTGTATTTCTTCTCTGGGCTTTGTGGCGAGAATTGTTGTGTATTAACTAAGACATTCCACCCCTTCTCTCAGGAAAGTAACATTTATTCCTGCTGTTTAGATGGATGTCAAAACCCAATTATATTTATTTAGTGCCAGGTACTGTGGCTGGGCTTCTGGTCACTGCAGTGCAGGTAATCTCCCCCAGCAGCAGAGTCCTGGTGTGAGGGAGAGGGGAGGCTTCTCCCAACTCAGAAATGGCAGTGGAAAGTTTTGTCATCTCTGCTTATCCCATGTGTACAAAATGCCATGTCAAAACTTATTGAAAATTAAATGTCTATGAGAAGATGAATGAGGCCCAAGAAGCTTTTGGGGCACACACTCATACCTCTTGGTAACCTATTTTAGTGCCTCCTGTAGCATCAGGGAGAGCAGCCTATTAATGCTGTGTTGCTATCTAGTACTTTTCCATGTTAATTGGCATCTTTCCTGGTACAGATCATGGCTATACGACATTAGCCACTAGTGTGACGCTGCTAAAGGCCTCTGAAGTGGAAGAGATCCTGGATGGAAACGATGAGAAGTACAAGGCGGTGTCTATCAGCACAGAACCTCCCACCTACCTCAGGTAACCAGCGCCGGGAAGGGCCAGGATCGGAACGGAGCTGCTTGGAAGATGTCAGCTGGGGCACCAAGCACCAGAAATTACACAAACACAGGCCATCGAGCAGGGGGGTTCTTGTCAGTCTGTCTGAACTGTTGTTTGCACTGTTGGACAAATGAAGATCTCCAGACCATAAGGATTGGGTTACTGCCCACATACAAGAGGAAGAAAAACCTAAGTGTTTGATGATACAGCTCTTTTTTTCAATTACTGCATTCCATCTGTAACAGATGTTTTGCAGAACACATTCTGTGCACGTACTGCCTTTTGGAGACCTCACATTTCTCAGTAGTCCTTATAGAAAGAATAGGCAGAAGATCCAAATACGAACCTAGTATTTGTAACTCCACCTGGATTTACGATGAGTTGAGATTGGGCTTCCCAGAGGCTAGCGTGGAACAATATTGTTGAGGGTTCCAGAACAAAGTAGCCGGAGTTTAATTTTAAGCTTTTCCTTGAGTAACAGCAGTGGTGCTGAGGGTCTGCAGTCTAACACACAGTCTCCTTCTTCAGAGAACAGAAGGCAAAGAGGAACAACCAGTGGGTGCCGACCCTGCCCAACAGCTCTCACCACCTGGATGCGGTCCCGTGCTCGACAACCATCAACAGAAACCGCATGGGCAGGGATAAGAAGAGGACATTCCCCCTGTGGTAAGAGAGCTTCCTGCTTCCAAAAAGGGGAAACTGCTTCTGCCAGGGTAGTGCTGATGAGTTAATGCCATGCTGTGATTCATCTCTGACAAAAGACCTGCAGGTCGCTATTTGGAGGTTCTTAGTTAAACTGTATGTCTTGAGGCTCTTTCTCACAGCGGCCAGCCAGGGCTCAGAGAGGAGGCTTTCCTTTCGTCAGGAAAATGGTTTCTTCTTTTCCTGATGAGTTCCTTCTCCTTTCTGCTGATTTACTGAGCAGGTGTCATTTGAGGAGCCTGCAGACCCTCTCTGCAGAGGACAACAGGCTTCCTCTCACTGACATATTTCAGTAACTTTGACGTAATTTATTCAATGGAAAATGCTGCTGTGGCTCATGAGTAAGTTTTATTTTCAGGAATGTATTATGATAGATGTAATAAAAGGTGATAAAACAAAAACATATTGATTGCCATAGCCCTGTGAGCTTGCATTGAGGCTCGGTCTAAAGACAGATCAAGGAGTTGGAGTGTGGATATTGCTTCCGACAGACATTGCCTTCCCTCTGTGGATGCCAGATGTGCCATGTGCTCGTTGCATACACCATGTTGTTGCTCTTTGCATTAGCTTTGATGACCATGACCCAGCAGTCATCCATGAGAATGCATCCCAGCCGGAGGTTCTGGTTCCAATCAGGCTTGATATGGAAATTGATGGGCAGAAACTCAGAGATGCGTTTACGTGGAACATGAATGGTATGTAGGAAGGATAGTTTCCTGAGGCTGGGAAGATATAGTTGTGTCCGTCACCAAATATGAAAAGGGAACAAGAATAAGTGTGTGTGTCCTTGCATTACATACACAGAGCTTTAAAGCTCTCCCACTTTGGACTGTATTCAGCTCTCACGTCTCTGAGCAAATGCTCTGCTGCTTCCCGGGGTTGCAGTCATTCCTGGACATATGTGATCTGAAGGGTTTAATGGGCATGTTCTCCTGACCCTGATCCTCAGCTCAGAGACTATCCCCTCAGCTGGGGCACCCTGAATACACAACAGTTAATGTGTGTGGCTGCTTGGTGTACGGGGATTGTTAGACCATAGCTGTGCTGTCCTCATGGAGCGAGGAAAGAAGACTTAAGTCCCTGTGTCAGTGTGCACATCTTTACAAACCTGATACAAAACACCTTTTTAAAAGGAAAACCTGATGCATTTGGGATTACCTTCGACACACTGTGGGATTAATTTTGTGTATTTTGTAAGTGGGAGATACTGATTTGTAGGAAAGTTAACAGTGTCTCTTCATTTTTCTTCTGTATCAGAAAAGTTAATGACCCCAGAAATGTTCTCTGAGATTCTTTGCGATGACCTGGATTTGAATCCTCTGACCTTTGTCCCTGCCATTGCCTCTGCCATCCGACAGCAGATTGAGTCGTACCCAACTGACAGTATCCTAGAAGATCAGTCAGACCAACGAGTTATTATTAAGGTAATACAGGAAGGCAGTAGAATGAGGGCTGAACCATTTGGGTTTCTCTGGTTATGTGATGGGGCAGTAGGAGTTCACAAAGGCTTCCTCAGAGCAAAGGAGCTCTTAATTCCAGTCCCTTGTCCAGACTGTGTTTTTCCTTTGTACTGGGAACAGAACGAAGGTGGCAGATTACTAAATGTTCATGTGCCAGCCCCTGAAATGATGAAATAGTTGAGTGAAAGCATTGTTGAGTCCTTTTGAGAGAACTGGAGCGTGGTGAGCAAAGCAGTCGTCTTCATGCTACTGGAATTAAGAATTCAGTTAAGGAGCTCTGTGAAGATGCAGTGAAGTAGAAGTCACCTCTCTGCTTCTCTTCTCCAGCCTCTTCCTCCTCAGTTGTTACCTTTGACAAACTATTGTGAGAATGGAAACAAATGACCTGTTTCTTCCCTTGTCTGCAGCTAAACATCCACGTGGGGAACATCTCCCTTGTAGACCAGTTTGAATGGGACATGTCAGAGAAGGAGAATTCACCAGAGAAGTTTGCCTTGAAGCTGTGCTCAGAGCTTGGCCTGGGTGGGGAGTTTGTCACCACTATTGCCTACAGCATCCGGGGACAGCTGAGTTGGCATCAGAAGACATATGCCTTCAGGTACGGAACCGTCATCTTCCTCCAATGGGCGTGGGGGGGTCTAAGTACTTCATGGGTGTTGCATCAATGAATGCTAGAAGAGCTGACCTGATGCAAAAAGCTTCATTTGGAATGGGTCCTTTTGGCTTGTACGCCTCCTGTCCTCTTTAAGATTGCTTGTGCTTGTACTCAGTATCTTTCCCTTTTGGGTATAATATGTTCCAAGACCAAATATTGATGAAATGTCAGCTTTTGCCACAGAATGAAAGGCTTTTGTAATTAGCAGTGACTGAATACCTTGTGTCTCCTTTTTCTATGCTCATGATGAACTCTGGATACATTTCTGTTTCGTTGGCCATGCACTGTCTTGAGCTTTGGTGTTTTGAACTAAGACTGATTTCATCTGTAGCTCTCTCCCCTGGCCGACACTAAAGCTGGCTTGATCACAGGCCCTTCTCCCAGCTGGAATGCAGCAATGTCAGGTTTGATTAGTCAGCTTTGTAGCTTGTCTCCTGAGGATAATCGTTTCCAGTTGTGCTGCGCCGCGCTCTGTGGTGAGCGTGTTGCTGAGTCTGCAGGCTCTAGCCACCCCTTAATGTGCGCTGGGAGGGTTTCTGACCTCGGGTCGTGGAGACAGTGGAGGAAGTTTGAGAGTTCAGCAAATGATGTATTTGCCGAGGGGAGGGAATGGTACTGCTGACACCAGTTTTGTAGAGGTCAGTTCAGAGAAGCAGGATGACCCGCCTGGCAGCAAAGGGGAACATGCCCAGCCCTGTCCCACCTTAGGGAGAGGGAAATGAGTTGTTGTGGGGTTAAGCAAGGAGGAGCTGGAGGCTGTGGGGCAGCTGCTGCCGCTGTGAGGTCTGCTCCTTCTTCTTCCTCTCTCCAAAGGCTTCCCGTCCGCTCAGCCTTCTGTGGAAAACAGGCAGGGATGTGCTCCGGACCAGTTGCTCTTCCGCTAATCTCACACTGCTTCCTCTGGAGGTTATTTTTATCCTGAAAATATTCCATAGCTCTAAAATGAGGTGGCCCTGCTTACGCCACGCTGGCCAGGAAGCACTCTTTTCTACTCACAATTTAATTACCTTCCCAGTTAAATGACAATGTTTTAGCATACTGCCTCAGCCTACCCAGCATTTGTTCCTAAGTCTTGTCACTTGGTGTCTCAGAGGCAGGCTCTGAATGTGCACACTAAGTGTTCTCCCTCTTTCCGATGCTTCTCCACCTGCTGCAGATACCTGAGTTCAGAAATCAATCTGTGTATGTGTCAGCTGTCACAGGGGGCTTAATTTTAGCCTGTTGCCTTTGCTTCCTACCAGTCCTTGTAACTCACAGCAAGTAAGGCTTTAGCCAGTGCTGCCCAGGCATTCTCAGACACATCAGATTAATGCCAATTTCACACTGTTCTCTCTAAAAGCACCTCTGGCCACAGTTACTGGAGAGTACTTCTTTTTAGGGGTAGTTCAAACAGATTTCAGGCCTTCTTTAGGCTGTTGCACTATTGCAAGGAGGAGGCTCAAGAACTAGGAAGGGCACCCCAACAGCACAAAGTACATAAGATACAAGCTGTTCAGGGAGGAAAAAACATCTAATTTAAACCTTGGTTTGTGTCATAGCACAAACATGCCCTCCTCTTCCTTTTTTTTTCTCCCAGCAAAGGAATACTTTTGAAACCTTACAGTGATTAATGATATTTGGGTTGTGTGGTTGGTTAGTTCCTGAATTCCCAAACCACAGGAGTGGTGGCTGCTCCAAAGTCATTCCACTGATGTAAGGAAGGGGTCTGCTTTAGATGTATCAAAAGAACCGTAATATCTCGGGGGACTTGGGGGGTTGAGAAGTCATGTGCCTCTTAATCATCGGAGGGAGAGGTGAAACTGTCTTCTGGTTGATGAAAGCCAGGGCAGTTCTTTCAGCTGGGCTGTTCTGTATGAAACAAGGAGAGCCTGAAAGGCCAGGGCTGGAAGCAGACAGGTAACTGATGCTTTGGGGATCTGCAGGGGGATGGTGTGCTACGACGCGTCACATCTCAATACCAAGTGTTTCTTGTGGCAGCACACAATGCTTCATACCAGAGTTTTGCCTTCGAGACCCAAATGATGGCACAGGTTCTCCCACATCAAACCCATGTCCATGCCTGAGGAGTTCCCCTTTCCAGCACAGGAGGTTTCCCTGCCCTGTTGGCATGTCCATGATGCTACTGCCTAGGCCTGGTCCCGAGGAGAGGCAGCGTCTTGCTTCAGAGAACAGGGCATTCCAGGCACTGTTGTCCTCATCAAAAAATGATGAGGGAGGGGGAGCTGTCTGTCTTTGGAGGTTGGAGATGAGGGAGGATTTTTTCAGTTTATCTTTGATTCTGTGCTGTAGAAGTGTGGTATCTGAGTTGGCTTGCAATGAAGTTATGCACATGAGGATGGCTTTCCAACCCCCCTTCAGTTCTAGCAGGGGCTCAGTGTTAAGTGTGGTAAATGAGGTAGCATTTGGTCTGGAATGTGCAGCAATCTGGGGCTGAGATAAAATTCCTGGGTTTGAGTGTTGCTTAGTGGATGTCAGCAGAACTGGAAGTAGCTTTGACTGAAGCTTCCTCCCAGGATCAGATACCAAAGGCTCGGGATTAATTTTTCATTTGTAACATTACTTTGAAGAGCCGTTATTCTAGATTAATGGCTTTGATGCAGAGGTTGTCTGTTCCCATGGCAATTAGCACTTGAGTTCCTTCCTGGGGGAAGGAGGGGGCTGCCCGGGAGCCTGGAATCCCTGCAGGGAGGCATGTCCCCAGGGAGGGGGCCGATGTCTGCACACACCTGCGGAGGGCTCCGCTCACACACACTTTGTGTTGCTCGGGCCAAGCTGCTTTCTAGAATTCAAAGCAAATATTTACATTCTGAGGCTCCTCTGTATTTATGCTGGGCTTCCGGCTCCTCTGTCAATATTTGGGAAGCTGCTCCTGGTCAGTTCCTGTTGACTCTTGCTGAAAAGTGGCCAGTGAAGCAGTAAATATTTTCGTGTGTGTGACAATACAGCTGGTCCGGGCAGATGATCTCTTGAGGAGCGGATGTTGTAATCCGGGGCAGAGCCTGGTCTTCCGTTGCTTGCGCAGGGAGTAGCCACAGCCTCTGGTTGCAACAGCAGGTCCTAAAAGACTGCCTTTTCCAGGGGAACTGGGAGAGTAATGCCTGTCCTGCTGTCAGGCTCCCAGAAAGCCAGACTCTTGCCAGGGGAAGAGCTGTCAGGGTTGCACTGGGAAAACCACAGCTGGGAACTCGGAACTGTGGAAGGGCAAAGTGAGAGAAAGAGCCCTGTCAACAGTCCCAGCTCAGCTGCTGCTCTGGGAGAAGTTCTCCCAGTGCTAATAAACTGGGATGAACTTTGCCTTTGCTTTTTGGGTTTGAATGTAACAGCCAGTTACGTCAGGGCCTTTGTGGGAGAGAACTGCGTCAGCCAGAGCTGCTTGGACAAACCTCTCCCTGGTGGTGAAAGGAGATGGTCCTAGTTGGTCTCCCAGAACCTTCAGGCACCACAAAATTGTAACCATCAGGCACTGGTGTACTTCTGGGAACTAGACCGGCCTGAGAATGAATGTTTAAGCCTGAAACGCTGTAAATGATGCTCTGTTGTCTTTGTGTCTGGGCTGGTAGCCCAGAGGAGTTGCTCTGGGAGAACTGATGGTTGTTGCTTTGTTGCCTTCTGCCCTGCCCTGCAGTGAGAACCCTTTGCCGACTGTGGAAATCGCTATTCGCAACACGGGGGATGCTGACCAGTGGTGCCCTCTTCTGGAAACCCTCACAGATGCTGAGATGGAGAAGAAGATCAGAGACCAGGACAGAAATACAAGGTGCTGCCACTTGTTCAGACAGTTCTCCTTCTGGCCTGTCTCTAAGACAGAAGTTAAAAGCTTTGATGTTTGTCTTTCCCTACTGAGAGCCAGCTGGCAGGATTTCAAACTTGCACACCACAACAGAAACTCATTTTGCTTCAGGATATTAAACTGTTATCACCTTGCTCCACAAACATTGAAATCTCTACTTTAACCATTTCCTGCTTGAAGCAAAGTTTCCTTTATATTGTCCCCTTTTCTTTCTTTTCCGTGGGCTTTCTGCTTGTGCAGGGGGATTTGTTTCTGTAAGAAGGCATTAATCAAAAATGTTGGAGTTCCACACACTGTCCTTCTACCTAGAGTCCTGCCACGAGGGGTGTAGGGTAAAGTGCTTTGAGATGTAGGAATGGGCGAGCTCCCAGCTCTGGCCTGGCTGATGCCACCCCCTTTGCCAGCACGGGAGTGGTGCTGTGATTCCTGGAGGAGCTCTGAAACCCACCCATCGGTGTGCAGCGTGCTCAGAGAACACTTCCTCCTCTTCAGTGAAATTGCTCCTGGCAGATAGAAATGAACTCCTAGAATTTCTCCAAAAGATATACTGTGGGAAGAGTAAATACACTGGCTCAGCTCTTTCCCAGGATATTTTTTTTTTACTGCTGATTAACAGTTTCATAATTGTTTTGCTGCTTGGCTATGGCCGGCTGAATAGTTTTCAATGCAGATTGGTTCATGAGCAAAAGAGCACTAAAAGCTGTTCCTGAGAATGGTGTCTGAGCCTTTTCAACAGGGGTGTTCTCAGGTGACCAGGGGAGTCTGTCCAGGTAACAAACCTGTCTACAGAGTTCACAAAGTTCTGTCAGCCTCCCCAAAAGCATTGGTTTTAGTACGACTTCGTGTGACGGTAGCACAGCACTCACTGTACCTGTCTTCTCTCTCTTGTAGGCGTATGAGACGTCTGGCCAATACTGCTCCGGCCTGGTAATCTTCCCGTGTGACACTGGTGCTCTTCCTACAGACTTTATCCCTCCTCCTCTCCCCACATGGATCTAGGATTGGCAGGGGTCTTTCTGTCCCTGAAGGGGACACACATTCCACTTGCCAAGAGTTCCCAGTACTGCTGACTTCTGTCCCCAACCCCTAAATGCCGCGTACCAGGAACGCTGCGGTAGCGCCTGATCTGGCCCAGATGTGTGGCAGCTCTCAGAGCCCTTATATACCTGTGTGTGGACAGTGGAAAGATTCTTTTGTATAGGTGCAACGTGCACTATTAGGACAACTTTTTAAATAAAAGGAATGCATACTACTTGGGCTGAGTTCAGTATGTTTGAATGAATAGCAAATCTCGCTGTATTTTGTGCTGTTTTAGTTAACTGAGCAGTCCCTGTGGCCTTAGACTAATGTTTTTGGGTATAATGCTGCACACTCACGTGCCTTTGGTTTTCCTGAAGCACGGTGGAAACAGAGTGCTTTACTCTAACAGATAAAGCAGCCCCAAACCTTTTGCTACAGGGGAAGGTGAAATGAGACTCAAAACTAGAAGCAGCAAATGATTCTCTAAAGGAGAGAACCCCCTCACAAGCTCGGTGGGGTGTTCAGGTGGCTTTGACAAGGGACTCAGTGGTTTAACTAGTATCACAACCTTATCCATCATTTCTGTCAGATACCAGCCTGGTGTTTATTGCTGTGAAGGCTGCATCTGGGAAACAGCAGTCTCTGAACTGGTGCAGAAGTTGCAGTCAGTGAGATGCAGGTTCTCTTCAGTGAGGGGCTTTGCTGTGTCACTGTCAGCCCCCCCAGCAAAGTGGGTGTCTTAAGTACCCCTAGCACTGCAGTGTAAGGGTTTTGCAACCCAAGAAGCAACCTGTCTGTCCTTGAGGAATTTAAAAACAGAAAATCCATTGAAGTGAGATAATAAAAATGCAAGTTTGCTTAGAATAAAGCTAATTGGAGGCCACATTGCCACCGAGGTCCAGCAGCTCTTTGATAGAGTTCTGGCTGCTCCCTGCCAGGACGGAGGGGCGTTGGGAGCGGGGCAGGCTCTGCTGGCAGCCCGGCCGTTACCTTCAGGCCTTTCTGAGAAAGCCAGGAGGTTTTACGATCCTTGCTGATCCACCCACGCTGCTAGCACAGTCAAAAAAAAAAAAAAAACAACCCCACAAACCACTTTCCAGCCTTAATTTATCATGTTTAGACTTGAGTAATAGCAGAGCCAGTTCAGATTCCTGGGTGGGAGGGAACTTTTTCCAGATGTTAAGCCTGCAAAAACCAAAAACTTGCAATTTAGCAATAATATTATTGCAGGCTTATCCCGGGCTGCTATGCCAGAGCAGCATCCTTCTCAGAGAGGCTGAAAGGTTATTTCAGCAAGTAGGACAAACCAGGGGCTCCTGCGGCATCTGGGCCTCCCATGTAGAACACATCTTGCCACAAGGACGTAAAAACTTTTAACTCTTCCCAAAAACACTTCAGCCTCTTTGCCATGGTCACATACTTCTGCAAGCAGCATCTTCTGGGAGTTTGACCAAAACAAGCATAAAGCTGCTGCTTAAATTAGCATCTGTGGTACAGTTTCTGAGTTGCTGTGAAGCTTGTGGTCCCAGAACCCTGAAGCTCACACCAAGGTACGGACACACAAGGACTGCAGCTTCCCCGGTGGGTTTACAAGTACCTCCCTCTGCTCCTTGAGCCCCAGGAATTGTCCCCCCAAGCAGAAGGTGGGAAACCAGGAGAGTTCAGGGGACCAGGTCCCAGAAAGAGAACTTTGTCCAGTCTCTCTGTCTATCGGGACTGCTAGGGAATGGCTGGGAGCAGCTTTCTGGCTCAACGGTCACAACTCCTTAGTTAATCTGGTCTCCCAGCTAAAAGCACAGCCCAGCTTTTGTGTTTCAGAGTCCCAACTCAGAAGTAATTTAAAATAGAACATCTGCAGACTTTAAAAACAAACTCTTTTCAGGGGTTGAAGCAGCAGCTCTGTGTTACTAGGTCATGAACAGGTACCTGTTGAATCTGAGGCTGCTTAGGCCTTGGTACTGCTATCTCTTCTGGAAGATCACCATCTGAACAGTTCTTTCATCCTCTTCCTACGGGGAAACAGAAGCGCAGCAAAACAGCTTGTTCAAATGAAGTCTGAGTCTTCATAAAAAAAGGTGTTTTCATGGGAAGCCCACAGAGGAGGTAGGAGTAGGGGGGCTGGGGTTCAATCTTCCTTTGCCACTAGGCTTCAGCATCATTTTTGCTAAGCAGATGCTGGTTACTCACATTTCTCTGTAGTTTTGGTGGTAGTTCAGAGGCTTGTCTAGCCGAGCAGACGGGAATGTCACCAAACGAGCTGTCCTGAGATACGGTGTTTGTAGATTTACTCCAAAGGCTTGGAGGTCTGGTACTGCCTTAGCAACAACAATCACCTCCATGCAGTACAGCTGTCCATGGCAGGGACTAACTCATTCAGTTTTGTTCTCAAACTCAGATGTTTATATTTCAGAACTAACAACAAGAGTGGAATGACACTGCACGTGCAGACAGCCTTTATTACCAGTGGCAAGTGCTACTTCCAGTTGCTGCCTGGCTCAAGCGTCTGGCTCTCTCCCCTCTCCTTTCCCAGAAATCTGTCTCCAATCAGACACCCCCGACCTTCCCCAAACTCCGCTCTCCTGCAGACAGGAGAGGGGAAGGACATCTTCCAGTGAGCCTGAACTTCGCTTTGCCCACCAAAAAAAAGAAAGGCCAAGCAAACAGCCTGGCAGTTTTAAGCAGAGTCCTAATGAATACTGGTGAACTGCTGCCTCTGCTCCTGGCAGAAACAGACACAACTGAAAAATAAAGATTTTAATGTAAAGACTCTTTGGGAACAAGAACCAAAAAAAGGGGTGGGAGACTTGGAGGAAAGGAAGAGGCTGAGCTGCATTCTACCATGGTAGAGTAGGGAGTTCTACTTCACTGAAAGCCCACAAAGAGGTCTCACAAACAGTGAGAGCCAAGAACATTGGTCTTTGTACAGAGTGATCTGGCACACAGCAAGTCATTAACAGCAAGAGGAGGAGTAACTGGTTTAACACCCCATTTGATAGTTATTCCCCCCTGGGTAACTGAGGAGCCATCACAACTCCCAGCCCCTGTCCCTACAACACCTCTGAGAGCACTCATCAGTTCTCATGTGCAGGGCCCTGTGGAGCCGCTGGGTACCAGGGGAAGAGGAGTTACCCGTACAAACAGCGAGACATCACACATTGGAATGGCAACTGGTGTTATTCCAGTAGGATCTCTGGGCCACAGCATAAGTCCAGCAGCTGGGAGAGAGGAATCTGGCCACAGGGAGAAGTCCTCTGTTACTGTGGATGCTGCTGCCGGTTCTGGTCTTGGTCTCTAGGTTGGTTTTCCGGACGATCCTCAGGGAGAGGGTTATAGTTGGGATCCTCTTCAGGTGTGTCGAATACCATCTTCCTGGCAAGGGACATGCCCGTCCCACCGAGCAGGCAGGTTAGGACAGGGAGCTGAGGACACGGAAAAACCCCAGCCCTCCTGGGAACACCCCGACTCTTCCCAGGGTTTGGCTTAGGTCACAGCCACCCCCTATTGTGCCACATGAACTGTTGGCTCAGCTTGACATGTGACAGTACCTGCCTTGATCTCTGGGTCAGCTTTGATCCTCAGCATGAAGCAGAACGTGTTCTGCTTTATTTAACTACAGAAATACATCAGATAAAAAAATCCTACCAGCACCTCACATTTCCACGAGCAGTAAGAATGGTCCAGCTCAAGTAGCAAAGCTGAAGGTACCAGCAGTTGCTCTATGGACCCTGTGTGTGTATATAATGTGCAAAATGCCAGCGCTTTCTGCAGCAAAGGCATAAACTGGTGAGCTGAAGTTCTATCAGCATGCCATTGCATCCTATGGTCACCCCACGCTGGCACAGACCAGTTTGCTACGGAAGTGACCCAGGCTGGGGAGCAACATGGCAAAGCTCAGAAAGAATCAGCTGTACTTACAGGAAGCCAGGGGTTAACAGCAGTTTTTTTCCTCCAGGCTGGTTGGGGAAAACATCTTCCAAGAAATAATAGATGTGACCCACGGCAATCCCTGGGGAGAGATGTCACCAAGGTCAGGCCCAGCTGTGACTCCTTTGCCAGCTGAACCAGAGGATGAAGCTCCAAGAATCCCTCAGCAGTGTCCCCACGCCCCAGGTCCCACCAGAGCCACCCATGAAGGCCAGGCTGTTTGCTGCGACGGGCACAGAAGCAGGCAGGGAGCACCCAGGAGATCAGACAGAGCACAAGTGTCAGGCAGAGCCCACCATACCCAACTTCTGCCCCTGGGGAAGACACAGCAAAGCACAGGGAACAAGCAAGAGCTCAGCCACGAGGCTGGCCACCAGCTCGCTTTAGGAAACCCCCATCTTAGTTCTTAAATAAGATGAAACCAAGAGAACATGATAGTGCTCCCTAGAGAGCACTGTGGCTGCAAAGTGCCCTTGTTCCCAGCGCCCACCAGCTTTGACTCACCCAGTAAGTCAATGATGATGGAGTTGCCCAGAAGCAGAGAGAATCCCATCAGGACCCAGGGCAAGAAAGGGGCCTGGAAATTAAGAAGCCCAAAGAAGTTCATGCGGATATAAGGGTTCCTGCGACTCCACACATACACCAGCATGATGGTGAATGCCTGGCCCAGGAAAAACAGGCTGGCAAAGAGTCCAAATAGCTAGAAACTATCGAGTCAAGGAAAAACCTGCCCACCCTATGCACCACCTCCCACTCTCCCCACCCAAGCTCAGACACCGCTGCCCTGCTGCAGCTGGATGGCTTCTCACAGAGTAGAACAAGGCGCTGCTTTTCAGACAGTCTCTCTCTTCACTTCCACAAACACCAGCACAAGTACAGGCAGATTTTCCTGTATTTTGCTTCTGCTCTAGGCACAGGTGAGGCACAGGACAGGGGTGGGCAAGACAAGGGACATAAGCTGTGCCACACAGCCAGAAGTTTACCCACCCACACTGAAGAGCCCCACGTGCTCAGCAGAGCCCTCCCAGGCCTCAGGCCACAAGCCTGGCCAGTCTGGGGCACCATAAGGCACTCTGCTCTGTGGCACCAAGGAGATTCCTAAGACAGCTGTCCTGCTGCTCAGCAGGCAGTGCTGCTACAGAGCACACAACACAGCTGGGCTAGCAGCCCCAAACTATCCACAGCACCTCAAGACACCAGAAGAACCTCAACCAACTCAAAAGGATACTGTCATGAGAAACCCTCCGAAGAGGAACATGAAGACGAAGTCAGCCGTCCTCCCACGGAAGGAGCCTTCTTCTAGCATGCGGCAGTACCTGTACCTGGGAGCGGGAGAGAAGGAGGGGTTGCAGTATAGGAAATTAACAGCTTGCCACCCTGTGTCCCCACAGCATGACTTTACAGGGAATAAGCCAGCTGCAAGCTCTTTCATCCCAGGAAGCTGTCAGCTAGGTGTCCAAGCCCCAGAGCAGAACAGCGCAGACTTCACCTCATACCACTGACCCCAGGGAAAGAAAGAGACATCCGCTCTGCTCCAGCCAGAGCTCACCCCAGGAATGGGCACTGCTCTCCAGCATGAGCCACAGCAGCACTGCCAGCTTCTTCAGCCCTTTGGCGGGGGCTGCCCCACAGCAAGCAGAGATGGAGGGGACAGGAGGTGGCCACAGTTGCCTGGGGAATGGCTTTAATTCAGACTGAAAGAGCCAAGGGAAGAATCCACAGCCCTAGACTGCTGCCCAGACAGGTCAGGCTGAGGAGGAAGATGGACAGCAGGGAAATCACATCTAAGCCAAAAAGGGAGCAGAGAGCTTCACTGAGACCAAAGGATACAGAAATATCATGTTGAAAAAGAAACTGAATCCCAGGGGCCCAAAAAAGAGGAAGTTGGTGATCAGCCTCCATATCTGAAAGAGAAGACAGAGGAGAGAGAAAAGGAGGTGGACAGACAGGTCTCTCCCCATCACGTGTACAGTCTCTATCCCCTGGGGACACCTACTCATGCATCCATTTGCTTCAAACCACCCCAGGACACCAGGCACCTGCATGTGGGACCTCCCTCCACTGCCCGCATCAGAGAACCCTGCTCCTCCAGGTGGAGGGAAGATTCCCCTGTTTTTCTGGAGGGGACAAACAGCCACAATTCAGCACCCAGTAAATTGTAGAGTTCATGCCACTCTACAATAAAACCTTCCCTACCCAGCCCGACTGGCTAGTCTAACATCTCACTCAGTATCATAGAGGGGGGAGAGACAGGTTTTGAGTACCAGAAAAAAGGAAATGCCAAGATGGCATATGGCAGGGAGAGGCTGGAAGAAGTGATCTCCATCCAGGCATCTGTGGCAAGAGGGGACACTACGGTGGTGACCCCACTACCGCCAACCAGGGAAGACTGGAGTAGTGGGAAAGAAGTCCCTTGGGATCCTACAGCACTCTCTGAACCCCCAGGGAGCAGGACACCCTAGGCCCAGCCTATCACACACACCCCTCTCTGGGAAGGGGCAAGAAAGGTCCCGACACATGGACAAGGCCTCACCTGGAACTTCCTGAAGATGAGGTCAGGGTTGAAATACAGCTGGAAGGGGGTGATGAACTCCAGCTGCTGTGAGAGACAGGCAGAACAGCTACCACCCACTGCCATCCAGCCCCCTGGCCTCCCCACCATGGCCCCCCTGAGGGTCCTTCAGGGACCCTGGCCTCCCCGCCACAATCTCCCTCTCGGGAACCCCAGCCTCCCTGTCATGGCACCCTCTCAGGTAACCCAGCCTCCCTCCTCAGGGACCCCAGCCTCTCCACCACAGTCATCCCCTCAGGAACCCCGGCTTCTCCACCACAGTCTCCCCCTGAGGTAACCCAGCCTGCCCACCATGGCACCCCCTGAGGTAACCCAGCCTCCCTCCTCAGGGACCCCCTGAGGTAACCCAGCCTGCCCACCATGGCACCCCCTGAGCTAACCCAGCCTCCCTCCTCAGGGACCCCTCGCGCCTCACCACAGCGGCGGTGGTGATGACGCAGGCGGTGGTGTATGCCCGCGTCACGGCCGGCATGCCCAGGTACTCCTGCGCGAAGCCCTGGTAGGCCATGGTGCACGGCGACCGCGTCCAGCCGCGCCGCGGCCCCTTTAACACACACCCCCCAGCGCGCCGCCGCGGCCACGCCCCCGCGGGCCGCTCCCGGCCAATCCCGACGCGACAGGCGGCGCGAGCCGGCCAATGGGCGCGCGCCTCATGCCCTCGGCCTCCACGGGCCGCCAACCCGGACTGGACCCGCCGCAGCAGGTGACGGGCCAGGAGGGGGCGAGCCCCTGGGGCACCGCCCACTGGAGGCGGGACGAGTCCCTGAAGCCAATGGAGTTGGGCATCCCTGTTGAGTGACAGCCGGGGTTCGCGCTGGGAGGGACCAATAGGATTTGGCGGGGACGGTGCGGAAGGGCGATGGCGGCGGTGGCTGCTGAGGAGAGAGTGGATGGCCTGGCCTCGCTCCCCGCCTGGCCGTGTCGGATGGGGCACGGCGCGCTCTGAGGGGTGCTCTGACAAAGGCCTGCATAACCCTGGCAGCCCGCCGTGACGGCGCTCTCCGGAGCCGCCCGCCCTGGTTACTGCTAGCCGGGCTTCGGAGCGGGGCGCAGGCCCGGCCCTGGGTTCCCTCAGGAGGAGGCTGCCCCGGCCTCAGAGCGCTGGGGGCTCCGTGAGTCCCCTTTAGAACCACCGGCGAGGAAGGGAGGGTGTGTTTCCCGCCGCCTGTGATGAAGAACAGAGCCCGGCTGGAGGATGAGCGTCTTGTGCCAAAGCGGGGTGCCTTACCCGGTGTGCGCGCAGAGCAGAGGTATTTATTTACATCATTTCTGCAGAGGTGGGCGCTGGGTGGTAACCCACAGAGCTGGCACCCCGGCCTACAAACTCCTCCCGGTATTTATACAGTTCAAAACACAGAAATACACACACCCTTAATTATAATTATTGGTTAGCACCTTACCGTGCCAATTTCATAGAATCATAGAATCATAGAATCATCTGGGCCGGAAGGGACCTCCAAAGGCCATCTAGTCCGACCCCCCTG
>JAOQGH010000005.1:31462848-31481796 GCA_025769975.1 Gallinago jamesoni
CTAGACCAGGTTGCCCAGGGCCTCGTCGAGCCTCACCTTGAATGTCTCCAGGGAAGGGGCCTCAACCACCTCCCTGGAGACATTTCAACATTTCTGTTGGTTAATACGGCTTCTAGCTTTCATTTAAAGTTAGTGTCCTTTAATTGGTGTGCGCATGCTCCGGTACCAGGGGCCATAGGTCTCTTCAGTTTAATTGAGTTGATTGTGATCTCCCGCTGCTGCCTTTACCTTTCCCCCTGTTACTGCAAATCTTTGTTAAATTTATGTTCCCTCCAGCAGCTGTCCAATTTCCATCTGGTTTCACCCTTTCTGCTGAAGGATGTTCCCTCGTTAGCAGCTTTCTGTTCTTTGAGGGTATATTAATTAGCAAGACATTTATTGTTTATACAAAGTGTCCGGTTTCACAAGGCCATGTAACCTTTTTACAGCTCTTTGCTTTTGCTTAGTGAGAGATTCTATCTTTTGAAACACATTCTGCCTTTCAAAGGTATGTTCTGCCTTTTTAAAGTACATCAAGAGGATGGGGGGTTAAAGCAAGGTGTCGGGGGAGAAGCTGGGATGCTGGGATGGGTATGAGGGCTCTAGCAGGTGGGAAGAGCTGAGTTTACAAGGAAAGGGACAGTTCCTCCTGAGTGCCAGGAGCTCTGAGAAGGGCTACCCGTCTTTATGTGGCTGTTTCAGCCCAAATGCCCCACAGACATTGCAGCCCCAGCAGAAAGGGCAACTGAGTTGAAGAACTGAGAGTGAGTGAATGAATAACAAATAAAATAAATTCATAAATATCCTACTGCTTTGGATAGGAGGATTAGAGGTTTCCTATCTGCTCTTGCTGCCTGTGGACAATGCCAGCCAGAAGCTCTGAATTCAAGCCCCTTCCTTGTTTGAACCAAGGCTGGAGATGAGTATTGGGAGCCTCTCTGCTGGAAGGTCATCATCCTGGAGCTGGGGCCCACTACCTCCACAGAGATCCCACTTGATCCACATGATCAATCACACTTACTCCCTGTAGAGGACTATGTGCAAATCATGCATTGCAAGAAATCTAAAAAAAAAAGTCATCAGTTTCTCATTTTTCTTCTTTTCCCTTGTTTGCCAGCCAAAACTGGAGAATTCTAGTTGTCCCGGCTTCTATTTAAGGTTTTATTTTCTAAGATTCTTGGGGGCAAGGAGGGAGAAGTGATGAAATGGATTGGGAAGCTCACCATCTCGCACTGGAAGAGGCCAAACAAATGTTGGTGACACCACCAGTTCCCAGGCTGCTTTCTGCCCATGACCTCACTCCCTTCAGAGCTCAGCCAAGCTGACTTCATGTGCTACAGTATGCCCAGGGGCAGCTTTAGTCTTTATTACAGTCCGTGTCACATTTTATGGGTTTGGGGAATTACATCCTTCCACAAGTTTGCATCAGCCTGGCTGCGTAGCTGAGTTCACATTTTATACCTTTGTAGCGATGCCGACGTGCCGCCTTCTATCAAATCATGGAATTTAACTGAAGGCCAAAAAAAAAAAAAAAGCAAACCCAAACTCTGTCTCAGCTGCAAGAAGTCATGAGGGCCTGCCCGAACAGAACCACTACTCCAGAGTTTCTTTGCTGATTTCCTCCTGCCTCATCCTGTTGTCCTTTCCCTGCCCAGGGACCCAGAGCAGGTGTAAGCACAGGTCTGAGCAGCGGTGACGTACCGGGGCTGCTTGCCATATTCTGGATTCCCCTTCCTTTTTGGGAGCAGTTGAATTCCTGTCAACGTGCAGTATCAGTTTCAAAACCCAAGGCAGCAGAAACTCAGAGTTTCCATAAAAATATGTCTGATGCCCAGACTTCAGTCCATTTTGGATGGACTTTGGAAAAGGTCTCTGTCTGGGGGCTCCTGGAGCTGCCTGAGGAATGAATTGGAAGAACTCCCATCAGGTCACTCAGAAGTGAAACACGATGGTACCAGAGGCAGCTCTCTTTTCCAGACAGTATTTCCCTCTTCTGCATCTGCAGGCCTAGTGATAGTACCCTGTTGTGCTGTAAATATTTACAATCCATAAACCCACTCACAAGAAAATAATGCAGGAAAAGAAGAGCTAGTGTGTCTTGCACACTCACCACTGTGAGTTCGTTTGGCCTTTGATTTAAAAAGATATATATTTCCTGAAAGGGAATGGTTTTGCACATACACAGTGACAGAGCACTGCTGGATCTCCTGTTACCTCTGTTCTTATCTATTTTTGAGGTGATTTTAAGGAACATGCAAGTGTTTGCCTGGGGTTGCAGGTAAGCTTAACCCCGCAACAGAAACTCCACAGCTTCCTGTCTCAGTTTCTGCAAACCAAAATAGCAACGAGTTTGGAGACAAAGAAAAAAGCTATTAACTCCCCCCTTGAGTTAAGCAGCACATAAACCTCAAGAAGGCACATGAGCAAAGATAAATGGGCTGTTGCAGTGTTCATCTCTTTTGTTTGTAGTAAATTATTGTGTGTGTAATTCATGTTTCCTGTCCATAAATGCCAGAGGAACTTGAAGACATGGAATCCATTCTAATTTAGTAAAGACAAAAACAATTCCTTTTGAGCCCATCTGGAACTTGTTTTTATCATAATTGTTTTGGGCTCAGTAACGAGTTCAAGATCTAACTGCCCTCGATAATTGTTTCAAGAATAAACAGATGCTTTGTTTGAAGGCGGCAGCCCCCAGTTCACCCAGTGCAGCACTCGCCGGGGTCGCGGGATGAAAAGAGCCATGTGCCATGTCAGCACAGGCCATAACGAGCCTTGGCGCCCCGGCCGGGGGTGCTCAGCCCCTCTGGCAGCTGATGGAGCAGGGGTCCAGCCCCCAGCCACCCACTTGGTGAGTGTCCAGCCAGTGATGTGTCCTCTGCAATATAATGCCACTGGCATTTTGTCTGTAAATTCATCTGATGCGCTTTTGCGACGTGCCCTGCTGTGACAAGTCATACCTGGCCTGGTGACACCTATGCACCTCCTCCAGCGGGGCTATGGGGCACACACAGAGCTCATTCCCTGGCCACCCCAAGCCCCTTGCCCGCAGTAATGCTCCATTCTCCAGTAGAGCCCCAGTTCTTTTCGTTGAAAGCACAGATACCCCCAACTGCCCACTCACAGAGCCTCCCCCCACCGGGATACGAGACGCTGCAGGTTCTGTACAAGGTCTCACCCACCCCAATGCTCCCCAGGACAGTCTTCACCTGAGATCCCTCCTAGCCCTGGTGTAAAAGAGGCTGCTGCCTGACTGATGGACTGGCACTGGGGACAGATTCAGAGGGAGCAGCACTGAGCCCCCCTACAAAGAGGCCAGCAGGACCTTCCTGGAAGGTTATTTCAGCTCTGGGACTCTGCCCTCGGTGGATGGGCAGCAGGTGCCAAGATCCACCACAGAGCAGTTGTGGAGAGTTTCTGCTCCAGTTTTGGAAAGAAGGCTCCGTGAACCCGCTGTGCGCAGATAAGCTGTGTAATCATAACCACCCCAGCCACTCCAAATGTTTACTTTTTTGATGTTTAATGGCCATATATAAATTCTTTCTCCTTCATTGAAGGATTTCCTGTCCCAAATCAGCTAACTTTACAGTGTGATGGCTAAAGTCAGGAGAAAGTGAATCATACAGAATTGGATGGGGGTTTTATTTGTTTGTTTGTTAGGAAGAAACTAAAGATAGCACTTAGAGTGCAGCCCTCCAAGGACATGTGGTTTGCACAGGGTTTGCTGTAAATCAAAGTTCATATTATTTTTATTTCCTATGTTTTTTACTTCAAATTGTAGCATTGCATCTGGCATATCGTGAGAAAGACGATCTCACCTAACTCTCTGTGAGCAAACCCTGATCATATACCCAAATAAAGCGCCTCTGCCAAAACAGCTTCTGATCATGAGTTGAAGACATCAAGCAAGAAAACATCTGTCTCTTTGCAGAGTTATTTTTTGCCAGTGCTTAATCATTCTTGTTAAATTCTTCTGCCTTGTGATCTGTCCTCTATACCACAGGTCACCTCCCACAGCTGTCAGCGGGGAATATCCTTCAAGGGCCTTTATTTTGTAACATCCATTTCATAAGTGCTGTGGCAAAATCAGCAAGAGAACTGAAAAACAATGCTTGCTAGTTGTAAAAAGCGGTCTATGTTCAGCTCACGATAGCAGCACATAGGTCTGAGCATGCTGTCAGCTATCGAAGACCCCTACAAGGAGTTAGAAATGGTATTTGTACTTTGGTTTTCACCAGAGGCAGGACTGTGTGTCCTAGTCCAGGTGCCTTTCAGTAAGCCCGGGGACAGCTCTAATGAAAATCTCTGCTTGAAGTTAGTGTGAAATGAGAACTCAGGCTGAGTCTGACACTCGGACACTGCTCCACATATTTTCTTGTCCTTTAATGGGAACATTCAGTGACATTTACTGCCATTTGGCAGAGTCTGAACGCTTTTCCCTTGCACACAGGGACAGAGATTTTGTTGAGCCGAGCAGATTGTTCTCTCTGGCCTTCAGGTCACTCACCTTCAACTAACTGCCTGCATCAGGGGCTGAGACAAAGAAGGGAGGAGAGGCAATAATTCAGCCACAGCATGGCCTACAGCTCACGATGGACCAAAAAAAGGGTGTTTCAGTTATTTTTAGTATTTTGGGCTTTCTCAGTTTTCCCAGAGAACTGCTATCAGGAGGATGGAAATGCAGAGTGCTGATCCAACAGCAGCCAGTTCCCCTGGCTGCAGCAGCCCCCGTGTCCTCAGAGGACTTGGCTCCTCTGTATCTCCAAGGCTCTGGGAAGCATCCCAGTGACTCTGGGTGGTAGCAGAAGCTCTGTCAGCACTGGGTCCCTTCCCTGAGAAACCTCGCAATGAAGCCCATTTCCTGAAGTTCTTATACAGTGTCTTGAACTTACATAAACTGTGGTTTTTTTCTAAGGAACTTTACTGAACTGAGAATAACGGTGTCACAGCAGGGCACTCATTTCCTACAAAGAAAATCCATTTTAACAGCTAAGTTCCATAAACATTGCCTTCCCATAAAAACAGCAGTCCTGCTGGATGTTTCTTGAGAAAGCTACTTGTTTGTAGATGATGTTGTTTGTCTTCTGTGCTCTGACCAGGTCCTGAAAGAGTCAGGGCAAGCAGACAGAGGTATTTCATATTTCACTGTGATGGTTCTTACAGGAAAGAGAGAAGTGTTTACAGAAATAGCTAGGCTGGAGCCTGGGAGACAGCCAGCAACCAGCAGCTCCAAATCTCTTCTGCAATCTACAGCGCAGCGTTTGTAGGCAGAATTCAGCCTGTGGATCCAGCTTCCCAGAGGGAAATGAGGCCCCTTTTCTCCTCCTGCAGTGTAATTGCACTTGGTCCAGATGATCTCGGGGTGAAACACTCTATAATACAGGAACATCTCAGTGCATGGCAGATCAAAGAGCACGTGTTGATGGTCTTTCCTAACGGCAGGATTACTGCTGATTCCGGCAGGCAGATAATTACAGGCAGAGACTGCCATCACATTCTTCAAAAAACTTGTCTCCCATGCTCGTGCATCATATTTCACCTCGATTATGGGGGGGTTGAGTTCAGTGAATAAGTATTTGAGGGAAGGAGGGTGGTGGGTCCCCTCATGGGTTGACATAAAGATAGTTTAATAGAATAGTAATGAACGAGAAAGTAAATTAATAGTGAAAGAATATACAGAAAAGTGACGCGATACAATTGCTCACCACCCAAAAACTGATTGCCCAGCCCATCCCGAGCAGTGATCCCAGATCCCAGCCCCCCAGCCAACCCCCATTTATAGAGTGTGTGTCTGTGAGTGGAGCATCCTTTTGGCCAGCTTCTTCCATCTCTGCTCCCGTCTAATACAGGAAATTTTGAACTTCTTCTGCCACTTAGTGGTGGCAGCTGATGCAGCACCACATCCCTATTTAGCATTTCTAAGAGAACTCTTCTGCGATGCAGAACAGGTCTGTGTTTCTGCTCAGGTGTAGTAAAACTTGAGTAGGGACAATGGATTTTTTTTAAAAAAAGTTTCACTTCAGGCCCCGTCTCTAGGATTTGTGAGAGCACACAGGTTCTTGCTGGTGAGGAGCCCCTTTCTCTCTTACACGAAGCAGCAAGGCTGTCACTGCTGTTACTGCTGCAGCGTAGAGGGGAAAGGGAACCATTGCTGGGACAATAAGCACCTACCCCTTGAACCAAACCCATTACACAAGGCCTGTCAGCTACTCTGTCTCAATTAAATGATGTGTAGTTAAGAAGGGAAGAGTGAAAGATAAGCCAAAAGACAAAGATGAAAAGTCACTGGAAAAGCCACTATTACAGTGAGATGAAACCTTTTCGACTCATTAGAATATAGCTGGAGCCTCTGGGGGGTAGAGGAGGGGCTTCTACTGCACAGATTTCTTTAATTTTTAACCAAGATATTAAAAAATAACTGATTTTTAATTTTTTACTCCCAGGCTGTGACCTAAATCCATCGTATGAAGGCATCTCTACCATGACTCTGTGACCAGCTATGGGGAAGGTCAGTCGATTCCTCGATCAATATCCCCCAAACACAAATCAGTTACAGTCCTTGGTTTAATCAGCCCCTGTTGGGCTCAGAAGAGCTCTTCTCTCCGGCCCTGAGGCTGTGGGGAGAACAAGCAGGATAATGGTGTGCGAGAGGGTGTGACAGCTCAAAATGAGCTGAGAACATTTTGATTAGATACTCGTTCTTCCCCCAGCAGCCTCCTCTCCCCACCTCAGCCCCGGGTTTACCTCCAACACTACGTATTGTGTAGATGTGTTACACATTGTGTAATATGCACTTTAATATCATAGAATCATGGAATGGTTTGGGTTGGAAGAGGCCTTAAAAACCATCTAGTTTCAAACATAATATATAATGTAATACATATGATGTACTATACTCCTTAGAAGCAAAAAAAGTCGCACGGCATCTGTAAAAGCAAAGCCCTCTGCCTCCTGAGAAGTCAAAGCCAGAGATGATCGTTCGGTGACAAAATCAAGTGCTGTAAGTGTTGCTGTTTGCTCTCTGCCAGCCTATGGAGAGGGAAAAGGACTGCAGCCTCCTGTGCATCAGTCCCTTGTCAGCCACAGCCAGAGTATTGCCTGTGTGTCACCAGCAGCAGAGTACAGTCCCCTGTCGATGGTCTGCGTGTCACCAGGGCACAGGCGAAAGGGCATAACAAGGGATTTGAAAGGTTTGGGTTTCACCCGTTCCTGTCACTGGCCTGACCAAGGAAAATAGCCTGGTGTGTTATTCAGATCCCAGACTGGGTTCCAGGGCAAATACAGCCAGACAAAAGGCTGTAGTTTACTCCTGCTTTGCTCATGCTTAATCAGACAAGCGCTACTTGTGCCAGATGCTTGGTGAGGGAATTCATGCCCTAAACCACCCCGGCCTTCGGCCTTCGAGAGGATTTAGACAGCTCTGGGTCTCGCAGAATCATTTCCCCAAACTGTCCTGTACTTTCAACAAAATTAATTGAACTGTCTTGCTAATGAATGTACAGCCCCATTTGGAGAATGTAAATCAGTTGGCAAAACACCTGCCAAGTCAAGTGTCTTATCCTAATGTAATGGGTGACTAAATACACATTCCTATGCTGGAGATTTAAATAATCCTTTAGAGCACTGCTGAGAGTACCAGAGGCTTTGGCAGACAGAGGAAAACCTACCAAAGAGGATGAACAAGCTGCAGAGACTGGTAAAAAACATCTATTTTACTATTATTGTTGACAGATCAATTTTTTAATTGTAATTTTTAGAAGGCTGTCTAAGTACTATCAGATTCTTGTAGAATTCTTTGTCCAACTCATCACAGTCTTGGGATAAAACTGACAGACCGGTGGCTCTCCTGGCAGCTGCATGCCACCACGGTGGCTGGGGCAATAGTGCAGAAACCGGGTGCTAAAGAAGGTTTAGGAAGGTCACCCCGTAACTACAGCTCGGCTCTGAGCACAGAACTCTTTGGTGGCTCCTGGAGGGAGGAGCAAACTGTTTTCCTGTAGCCCATGGCCACTGAAGAGCTCCGTGCTACAGGACCTGGTAGGGGATGGGCTCTGTCATGAAAGGGAGGAAACGAGGAGGGGGTGGTACATCCCTAGGCTTTGGGATTAAAAAGCAAGAAATGTGCTATTGTAGGGAGAAGAAGACTCTGTCACTTGGAGAACTGGAATAACTGGGAAGAGCAGAGATCTCAGGTGCACAGTCCTTAGCTCAGGTCTCGGTAACGGGACAGGAAAGTGGTGGAGCCAAGGAAAGTGCCAGCAAGTCAGAACAGGGACAGGAGAGAGCTCAGCCTCTTCGTGCTGCAGGGGCTGGAACACTCTGGCTTCAGTTCTGTCCTGGGAGAAGGTCCCATCTTGGGCTGGTGTGGAAGTTATTTACAACAAAGGGCTTTGAGGAAAGGAAAAATACAAGATTATTTGAATTTGTGATTTTGGAGCAAAACTTTCCTTTTCTTTGGTAGGTGGCTTTGTAAGAAGAAAATAAGCATGTAGAGCAGAAAGAGCTCCCCAGCACTGGTTTATCTAAGTTCTTCTTGGGGTCAGTGGGGTCATACTTATGTGGCAAAACACACACAAACCTGAAGCGCCCTGCACTTACTGGTGAAGAGCCAAGCCTGAGCGTGGCTCCCAGTGGGAGGGGTTTGCAAGCAGGGTGCTGGCAAAGGCCATCTTGGCCCTGGGCCACCCAGAACATTGTGCGGGAGGTGACAGGCTAAAGGCCAGGGGCCCCCAGCAAGATCAGAGCAGTCTTGAGACATGGGACAGCACTCCCAGTCCAAGGACACCATCAGGGCACAGTTTGCCAGTCACAGGATCTCATGTACAGGTGGAGAAACTAAAGGCACAGGCACAAAATAGGTGTGAACTGAGAAGGACAAGGATGGGGGGTGACAAGCCAAGGGGGTGTGGGGCATCAAGGGGGAAGGGATGGCCACTGGTGGTGAGGTGAACATGGAGACGTGACGCTACTCACACTCAGCTCTGTTGCTCTGCAGAAGCTGTAGGTCAATTCGAAGGCAGAGGCACACGGGAAAGTGTCCAGGCCATAGTGGCCTGAGGCTTGCACACATGGCAGAGGAGGAAACATCAACAAAACCATTTGGACAGTTTCTGCACAGTGTCCCTGGCTCTCCACAGCCAGCCCCAGTGCTGTCCTGATGCAGGACACCCGTTTATACTGTGGCGTTCAGGGCATCCTGCTGCAAGGGGAAAAAAAGGTGCATGCTGGCAAGCCTGGCAGTGGGCTCTCAGTTGCCATCCCGTGTCAGCCAGGACAGCCTGTTCTACGCCTTTCAGAAAGGCAAGAGACCCAGCTTTTCAACCAACACCCTCATCCCGGGATGCTGCGTGGAGCAGCCCCGTTCCCCTGCCCCTGCTTCCGAAGGCACGGCAGCCACGTGAGATGGCAATGCTATCAATGGGCAGTGCTGATGTAGAAATGACCTCCAGGAGACCAGAAGATGGCAGAGGACCCACTCTCTGCCACATACTTCAGCTTTATTCTCATACTGAAGAGGTAGAAAATATTCTGGCTGAATAGGCAATTGTAGACAGTTGTGAGAACAACTGCGTGATGAGACAGTTCAGCAGGTAGACATTGTCTGCTCTGTACAACATGTGAAGCAGCATAGGAAAGACACTCTATTTTAAATTAAAATCTGCATCATTACCATGACAAGGTAGGAGAAATAGCATGCCATGAATCAGAAATGCACTGGAGAGAAATGGCCACGAGAAAATCCCCTGTACCACGGGGAAGCTCCGTCCCATAGAGCTCAGCTAGAAATGAGGCAGAAATGGAACTGTGGCAATGCTCCTTGAATAATTCATCATGTGAGTACAGGTTTTTGTAATGAATTGAATTAATTGAAGCTATAACACCAACCTCTACCAGTATTTACTGGTTTTGCACTGACTTCTGGCAAGCATACACATTAAATATTAAACCAAAGACATTTGTGGGCCCTTGGGCCCAAAGCAGTCCCAAATTCTTTGTGAATGGCAATGAATTAATACAGTAGGGGGAGACAGTTTAAAAATCTGGGAGTGGGAGGAGGGGAGGGAGGGGGGGTTGTCTGTCTTTGTCACCTCCCATTTTATGATGACACTTGTAGCCTGTTCTGATCGTCACTTCACACCACTCAAGGTGGGAATGGAGCAAAGGTCTTTTGAGCCCTTTTATTCCATGTGAAGAAGCCTTGTGTTTTCTCTCCATCTTTTCCAGCTCCAGAGCAAAGTCCTGATCCTGACAATATGTGCCGCTGGGATTGGAGGCACTTTCCAGTACGGCTACAACATCTCCATCATCAATGCTCCGACCGCGGTAAGTGCTGCGGGTCCGGGCACCTGCTCCTTGTCCAGCTGAGGACAGGGATCTGCTGCTGGGAGCAGAGCTGGGGGCTGGAGGGGAAGGATGTGTTGGTCCTGAAGTTTGGGACTTTGTTGCCAAGAGCCACACTTGAGCAGCACCTAGTGTCACAAGAATTTATTGAAAAACCTTGTTTCAACTGCTTTAGCAAATCAAATTCTAGAATTTTCCAACCCTCATTCTTTGATACTGGCTTTTGCTCTTAAATTCAAACTTGGACCCATGAAATACATGTTTAAGTTACCCAAGATAGCTACATATAGAGACAAACCAAGTACAGCTCTTCAAGAGCTACAGTTTTACACTCTTAACCTGCTGTTAAAAACACATCTAAGAACTGGAGACCTTTTTCAACCAAAGGTTTGGAGGCATGAACACAGAGTAAACAGATTAATAAGAAAACCTTCATGTTTCTCAGTGTCCTTCGTCTCCAAGTCATGGTTATGCAGCACTCTCCTTCCCTCCCAGTACATCCAGACCTTCATGAACCAGACCTGGCTGGAGCGCACGGGCGTCCCCCTGGAGAGCAACGTGCTCCTGCTGCTGTGGTCGCTCACCGTCTCTGCCTACCCACTGGGAGGGCTCACCGGGGCGCTGGTCGCTGGTCCCATGGCCATCGTGGTGGGCAGGTAAGAGGCTGCTGCATTGTAATTTCAAGCTTTGCAGCTTCCATGAGTCCAGGAGGAATTATGAGCCCTACAGCACAACACCCACTGTAGTTAAAGGTCATGAGAACATGTTTTCTATCACAGATCAACCTGCCATTAAAATTTTTAGCTGAGAAACTTGTATGGCAGTATTTTGTGTCTCAAAACCCAAAAGGGAACAGCTCTTTTCCCATCTTAACTTCTCATCGTATTCTGACCCAGCCGAAGAGCTTCAAGGATTTCAGCTCAACTCCAGATCACAGTAACCACCCACATAATCCCTACCAGTTTTGTGCCCAGTTCTGCCATCCTTTTAAACAGGAAATCATGATGGAACAGACCAAGGATTTTTCTTCAAAATTAACTGTGGGAATTGATGGGAACGACACTGAAAAAACGGAGGGTGCTTGCAAAGAGCAGTTGTTGCATTGCAGGCCCTCACATCCCACAGGCTGTGTATCTGAGTCCGCCTTTTTGACTGAAATATTTCAGGAGGTATTTGTTAAATCTTCACAGTTGCTTTTTTTCCCCCTGCTTGAGTCTCTGAAAAATGTCTGTGTCTCCACCTTTTTCATACACAGCTCTACCCCCAGGTCTCTTCAGAAGAAAACCAGTGTTACGAACACAGACTAATAGGAAGTTAGATTTTGCCCCCCTCTCTCTTGACCCCAAAGTTTTCTTCACTGTGGTGTCACTTTGGGTTGTTCCTCTCCTCTGATGAAGCAGCACCACTGTGGTTTGGGCTGGGGCACCATCTCCCACGGCCCAGGTGTTTCATGGCTGTGAAGATCTGCGAATGATATGGCTTCCTTATCTTCTTAAAAGTTTAGAGCTTTCCCCTTGTATTGCTTTAGACTAAAATGCTATCCCATCATGAATAAGAGAAAAAGAAACTGAGTGCTGAAGACTGGGTAGGGCAGAGGGCTGGGACTAGAGAGAATCACTGGTCTTTTTCTTTTTTCCTGGTTTTGCACAGAAATTCCTCCTGGGACACATGAAAACTTTCTGACAAAAGATTCATAAGGATCGTATTACTACATTAAAAATAACTGTTTCCAAAAAATGAGCATTTTCAGAGCCAAACTTCCAGGTGTGGCAGGTTGGATCTGCCGGGTGAAATGTGTTACCTGGACGGAACGTGACACACGCGTGCTCACAGCCGCGTCTTTTCTCTCTGAAGGAAGATGTCCCTGCTGCTGAACAACGGCTTCGTGATCACCGCCGCGCTCCTGTCGGGATTCAGCCGAGTGGCAAAATCCTTTGAAATGATTATGCTCAGCAGATTTTTCACTGGTGTGAACGCAGGTACGGCAAGGCCAGAAACACAACAGGACAAACTGGGTAACAACTATCAATTAGAAATAGGAGATATTTAAATAGAATGATCTGAGACATTAAAGCAATTAGTCCTCTGGTCTGGCCACATACATGTACATTAATGAGGAAGTTGTATGTACAGATTTTATATTTTATTTCTAAGCACTTTTTTTAAAAGCATAATCAGGCAGATTTGTTTGTGTAATATATGTGAGAGTGTCTGTGTGCTCTCTGCACAGAGGGGGGGCAGCCCTGGGAGAAACTGAGCTGAAAACTGAGCCCTTTCTGCTTGTAAGAACGTTATCAGTCACTCACCAGCACGAGCACCAACATTAGAGCTTTTATAGAAGCACATCCAGGGAATAATGATTGATACAAGTGACTTAAAATATGATCTTCCTCCCAAAATGGGAGACTAGAGGGAGCATCACTTATAACCTTGGATTTGGTGCTCAGACCGTAGGAGTGAGGCCCCGGCAGGTGTCAGTCTCATTATCCATGACTACTTAGGAGTGTGGAAATGTATGTTTAGTAGCTTACACACTGAATAAGACTGAAAGTAATGGTTTAGGTAAATAATAAGCACTGGTAGATCAGTCATCACACAGCCTGCGACAGGAGAGTCAAGCTGGTGATCTGGCGAGGTGGCTGACTGTGTTTGTCCTCCTCTCCTCGGCCTCCGAGCTGAGGTGGGTGTTTCTCTGCCTTGCCCAGGTGTCAGCATGAACATTCAGCCCATGTACCTGGCAGAAAGCGCCCCAAAGAAGCTCAGGGGAGCCGTGGCCTTGACCTCGGCATCGTTTACAGCCCTGGGGCTGGTGCTGGGGCAGGTTGTTGGACTCAGGTAATGTAGAGCAAGAAGCCCAGTTTATACTTATAAATCTATCTTTTTTTTTTTTTTTTCTTTCCTACCCCTCTCTCCTCTTTCTTTTCTGGTGCCCATGTGCAGCTGTGCTCTTGCCATGTTGTAAAATGTACTGAGCAAAGTATGTTTTGTTTTTTTTCCTCCAGGGAGCTGCTAGGAGGGGAGGAGAGCTGGCCGTTCCTCTTAGCCAGCAATGCTGTGCCTGCCCTCATCCAGCTCACGGCTCTGCCTTGGCTCCCTGAAAGTCCCAGATACCTCCTGATTGACCGTGGAGATAAAGAATCCTGCATCTCTGGTGAGTTGAGGGTGACTGTCAGCCCCTTGCTGAGCACCTGACACCTACTGCCTGGGCAGATGAACACTGAGAAGATTGTATATTCTTAAACACAGCCTAGTGCTGAGTGTTCTCCAAAGCAGACTTCGCTCCAACACAACTACCCTGTTTGGTGACTGCCAGCCTCCCGAGCAGAAAAGCTTTAAGCGCAATACCGTGGCCATGTCACTGGTCCTATGGATAACGTTTTTCTAAACCAGAGGACCACGTTGGGTCTGTACAAACTATGTTTGTAATTGCATGAGCCCCTGCAGCACTAAGCACTGCCCAGGAGGCGGCTGGGTGTGTGTTTGTGTGAGCAACCACAGCAGTTCGGAACACGGAGGAATCTACACTTTTCTGCATCCTGCCCTTGTGCACAGGCTGGGCCCGACTTCCTACCTGTAGGGAGTGTCACATCAACTTCCAAAGAGGAATGCTGCCTCTTTCCAAACTAAAGAACACTCTATAATCTTAAATATTTTGATCTATTGGGATAATTGAAAGACATCTTCCTACAAAAGACTGCTGCCATGGCAGGGTCAGAAAGTGGGACTTGCGTTCACAATGACAAGTATGTTTTGTAACTGTGAAGTGAAACAAATTGTGGTTGAAGAGCTCATGACCAAATCTGAAGCCAATTCATATTAAGGGATTTGCTTAGATTTGTAGCATACAAATCCCTGTATCCAGCGCGGCTGGAATTAGTTTCTGGGAAATATGTGCTGGGTACCCAGAACATCTTAATTGCCTGCGTTTCCCAGGGAAGTCACTCGAGGTCTGTGTCAGAAGCAGGGCTGCTAAAGGGCATGGGTTGGAAATATTCTCTTTCCAAACAACAGTGAGGGATTTGCACTCTCTTTGCTCCAAATCCTTCACAGCCACAACTGGCCACCTCTGTGAAGGTGACGCCACCATCACAGAGCCCGTCCTACAGCTTTCTGCAGCCATCAGAAGGGTTTGCTGCTCGATCCTTTGCCCTGCAGAGATGACAAAACGCAGGTGGAGCTCAGAGGGTAAGAGTTTCCCTTGTCCTTGCAGCCCTGCAGAAGCTGCGAGGCAGCAGCGAGCTCAGCGTGGAGCTGGAGGAGATGCTGGCTGAGCAGGCTGCCGTCAAAGGCCAGAGAGCCAAGAACCCTTGGGAGCTGGTGAGGAGCCCGGCCGTGCGGTGGCAGGTGCTGAGCGTGGTGGTGCTGAGCAGCGCCATGCAGCTCTGCGGCAACGACTCGGTGAGGGGCGGCAGCCACTGCACTCGCAGACACGGGAGGGGGATCTGGGGTTTAACACTCCTGCTGCAGGAGGAGGAGGGATCGTGGTCTGCTCCACCTGTGGACACCTTCAGACCCCAGGAGCTCGGTTCCCGAAGCGCGGCTGTGCCCCATGGCAGGACTCAGAGGGTGCTGTCAAATGGCCTGTGTGACGGCACAGTCGTCACCCTCTGTGCGGTCCCTCAGGAACAGCAATGGGATGTATTTCCAGATGTTTTCCCTTACTGCTTTCTCCTCTCTTCTCTCCCCAGATGTATTTCTATGCAGCTTATGTGTTCCGAGAGGCTGGAATTCCCCAGGACAAAATCCCGTATGTTGTAATCGGCACGGGGAGCTGTGAGCTGATCGCGTCTGTCACCTGTGTGAGACCCCGAACGCTCTCTGCTGACACGCAGCCCCTGGGCAGCGAGGAGGCTGTTCGTTACACGTTTGGGGGGGCATTTGGCACCAGGGAGGCCCCCCCGGTGCAGCAGCCAGGCAGGCTCTCAGGCCCAGGCGGGTTCATGCGGGAGTGTTCTGTCACCCACTGTGTCCTCTGCGCTGGCTGGAGACTCTGAAAAGCCTAACTTCTTGCTGCTGTGGGGAGTGGAAGGGTTCAGGCTGCAGCCGGGACCTTCCCATCCTCCCTGAACACGCTCCCTGCCCGACTCCTGCCAGCAGAACCCTCCCTTTGAACGACTCCTCTTTTTATGGACAATGTCCTGAAAGTAGCTGTAGAGCAAGCGAGGCGCAGGGTATTGACAGGGGAAGAGGGAGCAGGTGGGAAGCAGAAACACAAGTTGAAGATCTCGCTCTGTTTCCCTGTGTTCCTTTGTGCAGAACATGATTATAGACTACGCCGGTCGGAGGCCGCTGCTCCTGGGGGGATACATCTTCATGGCAGGATGGGCCGTGGTCTTCATGGTCGCTCTGAGCCAGCAGGTAACAAATCTCATTGCATTATTTAAGGGGAATGGAGTTGGGCTTTGCCTTTCGTACGAGTGGGGTGTTTGGTGGTGGCCGATAACCCTCAGTGCCCTCCCTGGTCCCCGTTGCTCGTTGTGGCTGCAGACGCAGATCAGCTGGATGCCGTACCTCAGCATGGCCTGCATCTTCGCCTACATCCTCAGCTTTGGAATCGGACCAGGTCAGTCCCCTGGGGGTTTTCACCAAAACTTTTGGGTGCCTCCGGGGCTCAGAGATGAGTGCAAGGAGCTTATGGGAACTCTCAGACCAAGGCAGTTCCTAACACTGGAGACTGACGCCTACGTCACCTGATCATTCACGTGCCGACACCTGGCAGCACAATTTTCACACTGGCTCGTTACCTGCTAGCAGGCATTTTCCTGGCAGAACCCCTAAGTTCCTGTGGTTGTGGGGCAGTGGGAGGCTGTGTGTGTGTGTGAGAGCAGATGTGGGGCTCTGTTTGCTCCCGTGAGCTTGAAGGGAGGCGGGTAAGAGAAGAACCGCGCTGCCAGCATCACGTGTCACAGGAGCTGGCAGTGATTCTCCCCGTCCCTACAGTGTCATAGGGTTGAATTAATAATAAGCCATTCTCACAGTTGGCTCCTAGAGAGAATAATGTGGATTTCCCAACCTTTCCCAGCAGCTCATTCTAAGGTGAGAGAGTTTGAAAAATTTGCCAGTCCTTAATATTTAACCTAAAAATTCCCCGGTGCAGTAATTCTTTATTACCACTTGATCAGGCATTATTACCTAGTGAGAATAATCTATTGAATACTAATTTACCATTCTTATATACTTCATGTTGCTTTTGCTCGTTAGTGTCTGTTCTGTTGTTTTTAATAGAGTACCCACACTATTGCTGACCTGACCCCTCCTTTTCCAGCGGGTGTAACAGGAGTTCTGCCCACTGAGATTTTTGACCAGCTGTCCCGGCCGGCTGCGTACATGATCTGTGGCTCCCTGCTCTGGTTCAACCTATTCCTGGTCGGAACGGCCTTTCCGTTCATCGTGGTGGGTCCCCGTGGCAAAGCCATGCCCCCTGCTCTGCCCCGGTTGGTACCGGAGGGTCTGGTGGTCACCGGGAGCAGGGACAGCTGGGGTATTGCAGCTGCAGAGACGCAGCAGGACGGCCCTGATGTGAGAAGTGTCTGTATGAGGAAAGTGCCCAGAATCCCTCTAAACCAAACTTCCTCCGTGTTCCCCACCGTGATTTCCAAAGTCAGGCTGGAATCAGAGTAATTTGGGGCAGGGATGGCCGATTTCCCTCCTCTGCCCTCAGCTGAGAGCAGCTGGTTCTGGAGAGGAGATGAAATTCTCCTTGGCCAGACCCTAGAACTGTTTCCGAAGGTGATTCCTGCAGCAAAAGGGAGTGGAACTCCACAGTATCCCACCCCGTGGCAGGGACCCAGCTGTGGTACGGACCGTTCCGGACCATCATAGAGTGAGAAAAACGGAAAAACCCATTTTGAGAGGCTCTTCTTGCTACAACAAATCTCCCAAACTGTGCTGGGGAGCAGCTGCCTCCAGGCACGTGAGGCCCCCACCAGGCCCCGCAGGATTAGCCCCTGAGTGAAGTTGGTCCCTGCAGACTCTGGGAGTGGTGGCCTGTTTGTCATCGCACAGGGTGTCACCGATGCTCTCTTCTTTTTTTTTCCTCTCCCTCAGAAGAGCCTCGGGCATTTCTGCTACGTCCCGTTCCTCGTGGTCTGCGTCTGCACTGCTCTCTACGTTGGGTTTTTCCTTCCCGAGACAAAGGGAAAGTCCTTCCTGGAGATCTCAGAGGAGTTCAAGAAACGGGACTTCAAGGCTGGGACCCGCCCGGGGTTTTATAAGGGCCCCGAGGAGATCAAATCCACCGTGCTGTAGCAGAAGAGCAGAGTCTGGTACCCGGGGAGAGGCAGCAGCGGGGGGGGAGTTCTCTTGCAGGGACAGGGGGAGAGGTGGGGTTAGGGACAATCTGTCACCCTCAGGGGTTCACCTGGAAAAGAGATACTCAATCTGGTAAATCCCAACGAAAGTGTAATCATCTGGTTTTAGTGCAAAGTAACAGATACATATTTTAGGATCCATATTAGAGAGCGAGCAACCGATGCCTTGTCCCATCAGACACCACCATGCAACGCTTCAGCAAATGTCTGCTGAATTTCTTCTACATTTCTCCTCCACCCAAACAGAAACTTCCATCCCAGATGCCAGCCTTTCGTTGCCCCTGAATTTGGGCTCCCTGACACAGAAATTAATACGATTAAGTTCTGTTTTCAGACACCGGCTGAAATTCTCAGTCCCTTGTCTTGGTGCTCCCGTTGTTTCTGTTATTAAGTGATTTCGAATAGACCCCTGCTTGTTGAGCAATAGCGAGCAGTTAATTATTTTCAGCTGTAAAAACATGTGACAGATGGATTAGGGAGAAAGCTGCTGGTACTTGCTAAGTGGCTTATTATACAACTGACTTTTGGGCATTGTTTCATGAACTATTTATTCTGGACTGTTTTTTTTTCGTGGCCTGTTTGTTGTCTTCCAGTCCCACGTCGTAAAGCCCGAGGAAATCCTCTGGTCCTGTCTGTTCTGCTCCCAGGGAGGCTGCGGGGGCGTCCTGCAGGGTCCTGCCCCTGTGCGCTGCCAGGGGGAGAGCGTGGGGAGGAGATCCCACCAGCTTGGTCTGGATGGGGAGATGTGGACCAGAGCAGGACACTCCCTGCAGCAGGTCCTTGGGTGGCTCCAGAGAGCACATTGGAAAGGACCCCGATGGGATCCTGGGTCTCTTTGGCCACCCTGGTGCAGAACCGGGCACCGCTCCGTGTTACATCTCACCTTTCACAGGCACTGGGGCAACTGGTGACAGCTCTTCCCGTTTCTTCTCAGAAAATCACAATCAAGCCATCTCTCTTCTTTTTGCTTTGTGTGACAGTCACAGCACTGCTGATGGGTGCAAAGAACAAGTACATTTTCAAAATAAGCAGTTAAAGTTTCTTTCAGTGTATTTTTGGACTACTTTTCTTTTTTTAATACAGCAGTTTTGAAAAACAGGACTGTAAAAATTTCTGGCGTTGTGTTAGTGTCACGCTGGGCACAAATGGAGCAGCAGAAGAGGAGTCTGTGCAAGGACTATCTTTCAGAGAATCACAGAATGGTTTGGGTTGGAAGGGACCTTAAAGACCATCTAGTGCCACCTGGGCAGGGACACCTCCCACCACACCAGGTTGCTCCAAGCCCCCTCCAACCTGGCCTTGAACCCCTCCAGGGATG
>JAOQGH010000005.1:31488703-31540380 GCA_025769975.1 Gallinago jamesoni
CCTGCCCTTGAACCCCTCCAGGGAGGGGGCAGCCACAGCTTCTCTGGCCAACCTGGGCCAGGCTCTCACCACCCTCAGAGGGAAGGAGTTGAGAAATCACTTGATCTGCTATCAGATGAAAAAAGGAATTAAGAGGGCTTAGCAGACTTCTCAATTACTACTCATTGCTCCAGTGTCTGAGTTCTTATTTTGAACCACAGAAAAACACCACAAACATGAAGACTGGCCCTAAGACTGAGCTGACAGAGTCAGGCAAGTGGGTCTGTGCACCAGGAACAGCTTTGCTTCAACACAAATCCCCCCTAAAACTGGAAAAATCAGGCTAAATGTGGCAGTGCCTGGTCGGTGAGCGATGGTGTGAATTTAGAGCCGGGCACCTCCTTTACCCTGCCCCGTGTCCGGACATTTAAATGCCTGGTGAGCACTGACTGCAGTCATGGTGGGTACTGGGCTGCTGCTGAAAAATCCCCATTGCTGCACGTCAGGCTCTGGGGAGAGCAGAACACTGCTTTGGCCCTTCTCTACCCAGCTTTAATTAGTTAATAGAAGGCAAAAGTTTCTTTTCTCTCGAAGTAGTTTCTACATGCAATTTTCAAACTGGTCACATGGCATTTTGAGAAAATTCTGGCTGTCGTGTTCTTACGGCTCTTGGTTATTCATCACGGTAAGAAGCTCCTGCACCAAGTCTTCTTTGGTGAGGTCTTGACTCCTCTTGACCACTTCTGTGAAAAGCTGCTTCCCATATTGAAGTTTCTTCCATGGTGTATCCAACAAAGAATTACTCAATCCATATATTCCTGTACATAAAAAAACAAGTAACTTATTAAGCTCTGGAGCAAAGAAAATTAACTTATGTACTATGCAAAAATAACTTCCGTCATTATCTTATCCGACACAGTCCAATGGAGAGATTCCATCAGCAAATTCATCACGAATCTCTTATGATAATTGGCTTATTCATCCTATTGCCAGCTTTCATTTTGCTTCAAAAATAAGTGAGGTCATTAGACTACGTATGGAAGATGTGTATCATGTGATAAAACAAAGACAACACTCCTGCAGATAGTACGAAACCCCCAGGAGTGGAACTCTAATGAAATAACCATTTCCCAACAACTTCTCTGGACCACTACTGCTGACTGGTTTAGTGGGGGGAAAAAAAAAACCCCAAACCAACACACAATCTTAAAAAACCCCATCCAAAATACCCACTTCAGAGCATAATAGCTTTAAGTTTACTAAAATTAGCCAAATTTGAGATTTTCAGCACTGTTATTAACACAACGTACACTGTGGTGTGAAATCAGGGAAATAGCAAAGCCTTTTTTTTCCTCCCAAAGGCAACTGACAGAAACTCTCCGGTATTCCATGACCTAACCCCAAAACGACTTGGAATCATGATATTGTTGAGTTTATTTCTGTAAAGCAACTTCAACAAGCTTTACATGTCATCAAATTAACAAAATCCGTAATAAAGAGTTTACGTGATAAGTTTTAAGATGTCAAAGCAATAACTACGAGGTGGTTCCAGACCTTTCTGACTCCTTTAAAACAGAGAGTAACATTCAGAGCTTTCTGGAGAAAACCTACCAGGATTTAGGAAAACAGGCTCTGGCTCTCCTTTGTTTCCATAGTAGCAAATTACATCTCCTTTGGTGGTACTGAAAAATATAAATAAGAATTTCTCCCTGAAAAACCATTAGCTTCTCTATTTGATTACGCTCTAATTTCCTGCAATCTTCAAACCCAGCAAGATGTCTCTCCCACCGTTACTACCCTGACACCACAGCTCAGAGATTAACTGATGAGCTCTACTGCTCTCCTCCTCAAACCACTGTATTAGATCCACCACCGTCAAACAGCACCATTATCATTTTAAGCATAATTGTAATAAAATCCAGTAAAACCCCAGAACTGCTGCATGGGAAGCAGCCAGGCACAATGACAAAAATCTGTATGGTTTGAATAAGCAGAGATTGCATTACCTGGGGGAAGGGGACACCTTAAACCAGAAGGAGAATCCATCATGGGAAGTATCGTTTTCCCACCACCTCTTTGGAATGGCTGCTGTGTTCTGAGGGGCTGCCTTAGGGGCAGAGGTAAAGTTTTAGACCCACTAAATTTTCTAAAATTTCAAAGACAAGGCTCTCGCATGCCCTTCCCTCACCTGGACTCTGCCAGCTCTTCAAGGAGACAGGAAAGGCCTGAGCCAGCCAGAGAGGTCTGGGCTCTGTTTTATTTGGCTGCAAACACTAAGCCACGTGCCTGAGGTGCCCGGGACCTTTCAGGAGTGAAAAAGGCTGGAGTTCAAAGGATCAGCAGACCTTCTAGGAGGAGATCTGGGTGTCTGAGCTCAGTGATTCAAACACTGAAACCAGGATGGTGTTAATCACCTTGCTCAAAGCACGTTATGGCCTTTGAAAGCCCATGGCAGGTCTTCGCTCAGCGCTCTTGGTGCACTCCTTATGTGAGAGTTGGCACACAATTAGCACTAACACTAGAAGAATCCCTTGGCAGCTAAGGAGGGGAGCGTTGAGCGGAGCTGTCATTAATAGCCCAGCCTGCCTTCTCCCCAGTCACATGCCAGCAGAGAAGAAGCCATGGACTCACAGCTCTGGCACAGCCAGTTTTCCATCAACGGGGGCACAGAAAAAGCAATGTGTGAGTCGAGTATTCTAGGTCACCTCGAGTTACTGAGCAGGCGTCTTTCATGGAGCAAATGATGTATATTTTATCTCAAAAGCAAGTAGTTTGAAAAATATAATCCATAAATAAGGATTAATACAATACAGCCAGTGACTAAGCACAGGGAGAACAAGTAAACCAAAGCTAAAAAACAGGGACAAAGTTGGCTGCTAATGGCCTGTTTTAACATGAAGACCTGGGTCATTAAAAAAAAAATTTAAAAGGCAAAATGATTAAGGTCTTTATAGTGGTTTGTTTTTTGTTTTTGGTTTTTGGTTTTTTTTTGAGTCAAGACACCAGCAATTACACAAACACTTCTATTGGTGCATTAAATACTGTCTTTTCAAATTGTTGAACCACGACTTGGAGGGGCCCCAAAGCTGGGGCAGGGCCTGGGGCAGCAGGACCCTGCTTACATTTCATCAGCAGTGAGGAGGAACCCTGCCTGGCTTTCAGGTTGCTGTGAAGCATCTATTACTACTGAGATTTATGCTGCCTAGAATATTTCCCAGCATATTTATTATTGCTTACATTTTTTTGACAGAATGATGCATGTAGGAGCATAATTTTTATGTCGTTTTAGTTTCTTCTCTTTCGACTGTCAGCTATGGCGAGGATTTAAAAAAAAAAAAAAAAGTCTCCTGGCTCCTATTGTCATCACTTTAACTGGGTCACAACTGGGGGAGCAGCAGCACTGCCTTCGTGGGAGCTGATTGTGCAGCCACACGAGACCCCGAGCAGAGACTGTGTGCCAGATGCCATACACTGAGCATAACAATATCTTTAATGTAATGGGACAAGTATTTGTGACTGACACCCAGCAGGTCCAGCAAGATGAGAAACCAAAAATATTAGAAAACCTAGAAGTATTTTTTCCCAAGTATTTTTTCCAATACAGTATACTTATTAAAAGAAATAATTAAATTAATAGCTTTTAAATTGACATCATGAGATGCCACAGAGCGAAGAGATGACACTGGAAGTGTCAGAGCCCGCGTGTGTTTAAAACAAGAGTCACACCAAGCTGCGGGGACAAACAATGAGATTCTCCAAGCAGCAGGGAGGTTTCCAGCTCTCCTCACCTCACTGCACCCAACAACCCATTCTGTCACCAAAAGAATTCTCAGAGATGATATCAATTTCTTTCCTGAAATGTGTATACTGGAAAACCCAGACATTGTAAATCTCTCCCTAAACGTGCTCCTTACGCTCCACGGTGCCAAGGGCTCAGATACACCCCCCAAAGAGGGCTTCATTTCTGACCTTCCTCTCCGTTTCCCACCGCTCGCAGAGCCAGTCACCATCACTGTTTGTTACACAACAGCAGAACTCGTGAAGGACAGTTTTCCATCTTCACTTTGCACAGTAACGTGGCCCAATGAAACGGCATCAACTACAATAACGTTTTCCATTTACATAGAAAAGCAACTTCCATTTCTGTACTACCTTTCTCTCAGGAGTGCTTCTAATTTCCTAAAATGACAAGTTTACATGTCTTGTAGAAATTGCTCTGCATCATTAGCTTGCCAAGAATTTCATTTCACCAGCATACCCAGGGCTAAGGACATGTCAAAACAGAGAAGTTAATCATCACATACAGCTTTCTGAGCGATGCTCGGCAAGGAATTATGACCTGTATCACCACGGCAAGACTATTCAATTGAGCATACAATTCCCTACAGCCTGGCACGGCGGAATAAAACAAACAAACCCAACATGAATGATCGCCTTAAATAATGGCAACCGAGTCTACTTTAGTGTCATTACCCTTGCAGCTGTTATGACTATTCTATTTACCTAAATTAGAACAAAACCTCAAACTTTCTTATTGCCTGCTAGGTGACACCTTGAATATCACGTTTGCTTGAAAACACAGAAAGGCTATTTATTCCATGATTTTTTCAGTTCCAGAGAGCCTTCCAGTCTATGAAAGCTGGCCAGGCAGCATCAGGCATAAACCTTCAAGGACCATCTCCTTCAAGCTCAGGAGCGATGGATCCCAACAAAGAGGAAATTGGGCAAAATCACAGGGAGGGTGACATGGATGGACACGGAGCTCTAGACACATGTGAGCACACGCATGGATGGGCAATGGGAAGGATTGTGCCAACCACACTGACTATATCAAGTATCCAACTTTCTCTCTTCAGCTACAGAAACTGGAAGAAGTTAATGCATTTGAGATGTACTATTTTTTTTTTTTTAAATGTTGCAGCAAAGATTAATGATACAGCCACTCTGACAGGAATAATAGCTTGAAAGCTTTCAGCTGTTCTAATCCTGCCACAGCAGCCACCTCTCAGAGAAAAGAAACACAAACCATTTCTGAAAAATTATGGAGCCAAAGTTCTGTTTTCTCCAAAACACGAGGCACATAGCCTTCAGGGGAAAGATTGACTATGGGCTGTTAGGGCAAGAGTCATGAGATTTGCGAGAAGCAATGATTAGAATAAAAGATAGCTCTCCAGTGAAAGACAGAAAAATAACAAAGGAAATTATGACTAGGGTAACACTGGAACCTTACATGACAATTAGCAAAACAGAATTGCTCCAGCTTTAGCTTGTGACAAGCTTCTGTATTGCTACACTTCTGTGCTAAGAAGGGCATGTGCACCACTGCCATTATCTTTCTCCCTTTGACACATGAACTGGGATGTTTTGTAGACTTACTTCAAGTCAGCTGCTAATAAATTAAATCCATTGTAAAGATGTCCTTCTACTGAAACTTTCTTCAAGTAAGAGTAGCTGTCCAGATCTGCGGTCAAGAAGTTTGTTACAAGAGCACCTAAGGAAGAGAAGTACATAGAGCAACTCGTACGTGTGAACTCACTCTTCTGACAGGTTTGGTAAAACCAAGAGTAAGACACAAGATTCCCATTACCAACAGGGTGTAATAGTGGGAAAAACCAAACCCAGACCAACCAGCCTTTCAAAGCATGACAGCATTGGATCATTCACATTAAGAGCTTGACTTTTACCCCAAAGAACTCAGTCAAAAGCTCTTGGTTAAAATTTCTACAGAATTTATATTTAGCAACTGTTCTTTACTGGCTGTGCCTTTCCTCTCCTCCCACCTTCCCAAGCTCTTTCTCGCCTTGCTTCATTTCCCTGATGTATGGCCATAAAATGAAACACAAATGACACGGTTCGTTTGTTTCTCTGTACAACATGTTTTACCTTTGCAATCTATTCCCAGGGCAGCACCAGATGACAGTAACAAACACACCTAGTTTTACTTAAAAAAAACACCCAACAAAACCAAACCAAAACCCAGCAACCCACAGATGTACTCCTTCTGAAAAGGTTTTTCCTATTATTTCTGCTCCTCCAATTTCTCAGTGTGTAAGGGAGAAGAGACTACAATGATCTTGTAGGTTAACCTTCAGCACAGGCCAAGTCGCAGTGTTTCTTTGACTTCAGTTTTTGTACAAGAACATACACATTTTAAAAAAGTCTACCATAATCTAAATCTAGGTCAATGCTTGTCTGGTTGTCCTGACTGTTAATGAGAATTACTTTCAGGAGAAGCCAGCTGGAGCTGCATTTCTTGTCTGAACATAACACCAGGCTCTAGGCGCTGCATCTTGTTTTACTTTTGCCTGCTTGATTGGAGTATCGATATCCAAGTCCAGTTCTCCCCACAGGTACTCAAACTCATCAGCTCACAAACTCTGCCTACAGCACATAACCACTTTATCTGTCCATTTCCTTCTATTTCTACTCCTTCATACCTCTTCCTTTCGCATTTTTATCAATCTTTGGCTGCATGTAGTTTGTCAGGGCTGCCATCTTCCCTTTCTTACTGATTCCCAGCCACGTCCCACCTTCTTTTCCTTCCTCCATATCCAGACCTAAGGGAATAAATAAGAATTAGGTTATTGTATTCATTTCTTAAAATCTCAAGCTGAAATCATGATTTATTAATGCAAATCCTGTGTCTTGATCAGGCTGAATAAAGTGCAGTAGGTACAAGACTGTCTTCCTGGTCAAGGGAAGCAACTCCATTTCAATTATCCACCCTCCAACTCTACACCATCAAGTATTTTCCAAGCCCCTGCAATAATAGATGACAGATAAGGAGAAAATTAAATTTAAAAGCAAAATCATAAGCTTTCCCTGTATGCTGAACATATAAAACTTTAAGTAGGCTCAAAATGCTTCTTAGCTCAAAGGCAAATCTCAGAAGATTAATGTTATTTGGAAGTTTTAATTCATGAGTAACCGGAAAAAAATCTAGAGTTGGCTGGTGACTGATAAAGCTCCTGGACTCTGGTAACAGTAGTTTACATTGAGGGGGGAGACCCACAAAACTGAAGCCCACAACCAGAACTCTTACAATTCTTCTTTCAATTCTGAACCATCATGTCATAAGATAACTTTTAATAAAAGATGAAAAGAACAGGTTTTGGATCCATTCACAAATTCCTCCTTTGGTTTTGGATCCAAAGCTTCAGCCTCGGGTTTAGCCATATCACACCTTTACACATCACTTTCACTGCTGCTCTCTGCCCTGACTGAAAGACTCACAGACACAACCCCGCAGCTCTGCTGACCAATGCCCAGGGATTAACACAGAGCAAGCTATGTTCTCCAAAACTGCTGTAAATGCAAAATATTTTTTCATTTTTAAGTCACACAAAGAATAAATTTGGTTTATTTTGGTTCAAGTTGCTGCTTTGAGATAACATTATTAGCTCAAAGGCACACCACGGGGTCTCCACAGATACCCCCCTGGGTGGAGAACAGACCGGTTCCTTATGCCAAATACAGACAGAGCTGACAAGGGTATAAAAGGCAAAAATTCTGGGCCTTTCCGTTTTCAGGACAGCTTTTTGTTTGTTCATTTTAAACTGCTACGTAGCAGCACCCAGAACGCCTGGCACAGAAGAGAAGCACCAGCCAGAGCTTCAGAGGGAGGGAGTTGTGGTGCAGTGGGAACGATTTGTCCCCACAGCCCTCCCTGCCAATAACACTTGGCATCAGGAAGGAGTCTTTACAATGTCAAAATCTCACATTTAAACAATGCTTTGTCATCCAGAGCTTCATTTCTGTGTCTGAGGAAAGGCAGAAGTATTGATTACACTTCAAAATGACTACAGATAGATTCCCTACAAAGGGGAAGCCAACAGCTGAGCGACGCTGCTGTCAGCTTAGCAAAATGTAGACATGAAAGCTAATAAACTGATGGATCAATAACTCAAATAATTCTGTAGCCCATAAGTTATTAACCAATATGAAATGAGAAAGTTCTCACTCTCTCGAGGCTTGGTTTAATGATTTCAAGTCACTATTACTGACAATGAGTCTGTGGAATAACTAATTCCACCTATTTGAAGAAGTATTTCAGTGTATCTGACAAAGCTAAAGTAATAGTTTGTGATGGACAATTAACTACATTGCTCGGACTGAAATCAGTTAAAGAATGTAAAATGGGAAAAAACCCACAAGAAACTAAAACACAAACAAGATAGTAACAGCACAGCTCATCTTTCAAACTTACAACATGCTTTTCCCCAGATGTATAGGGAAGAAGCACGTTTCTTATTAGAAATGCAACACCGCCACCCCAATAACAAGAAAACGCAGGCCACAATTCCCTTATAAACTGTATGAGAACCACTCAAAACAAGAAGACATACATACCGCTAAGGATCTCATTGCTGCTGTCCCAAAAATCTGCCGATTTGGACGGTCTGTGGTAAAACTCATCTCGATTGGCTGCTAGAATAAGCCTGCGGAACAGTAGGGGAAAAGGATACTATTACTTACAAATGGGAATTTCACAGTGCAGGCGGGAACAGAATCCAATTCTTGCCACAGCATCAGCTCATTTGAGGTGTGAAACCGTCCTTCGTCCTCCCACCATCACCTCCATCGCTCAGTGCAAAGGCTCAGCGACACTCGGCGCCTCGAGCTTGTTGTACAACCGAGGCAGCTACCATTTCCAAAGAATAATGCTTCTGGTGCAAGACACTGAATCAAGATCCCACCAGCAATCTGAAGATTCCTCACCATCTGAGGTTACAGCTTAATTAATGGAAATTTAAAGGTAATTCACAGATTTATAGGTAACATTAAAAAAAAATTCTGAAGCACGAGAGTATGTTATAGTGGATTGTTACTTAGAATCATGTATTCAGGGTATGTTTTAACCTAACTTCAACACCTAAAGCTCTGTTTCTGTGGTTCAAAGACACCAGTCAGATGTTTTAGTCTGTAAGTACCCAGAACAGAGAGAAATTTATAACAGTCTCAATGGTCCAGCTCCACTGAAATTCACTGGAAGAAGAGACGGCATGTTCAAGGAGGCAGAGAAGGAATGGGGAAAACAGGGGGTTATGAAACATTCAAGAGGTATTTTGGTGGGGCTTTTCACCCCCTCTGTTTTTTGTTGGTTTGTGGGTTTCTCCCCATGTGTAGTTGCTTGCATTATCTGAATTCTGCTACAACAGCAAGACAAAATAGTCGAATCGTTAATGAGAGTCAGCCCTTGAAGCAGAGAAACTACAAGGGCCCCGGAGGATGCACATTCAGGAGGTAGGAAGAAGTTATGAAAAATCATATGCAATTGAAAAATGCTGCTGGATTAAATCCATTATTTATAGTTAGAAATAAACACATCAGTCCCCAAGACAAAGTGCTGTCCTGACAAAAAGCATGTTGCAGCTCTTCATGTGCCATCTAAAATGTGATTATTTTAGAAAATATATAGATATTAAAAACCACCAGACATTATTAAGAAATGGCAGTGGCACAAAATTCTGCTGGCTGTGCCTGGTTCCCTCTGCTCTGTGCTTTGATAATTATCATAAATGGCATCTGCAGACTGGAAAGACCAAGTTCAACATGATATTTAAGAAGCAGCAGACATTCAAGACAGGACAGGTTTTCCTGAAAAGTACCCTTCCTGTAAGGACAGTGCTCTGTATTTTACCCAGCAAAGACAGCATCTGTTGGAAAGCACAGGTTATGTACGTTTTTATCTTTCCAATGCCAAATAATCATAATATTGTTCTTTCAGACTTGCCTTGTTTCTCCTCTTCTAGCTGATTCTAGTCGATGATCTACAGGCTTTTAGCTGGTTTAACAAAATTCTATCACCCTGCTTGAATATCCTCCATTAACAGCATGCATCCTCCTTTTACAGATCTTTACTTAAATAAACATCTCTACTGTTAAAAAACAGTCTGGCTGAAGTGCATTTCTCATTTCCTGAAGCTCCAATTATATTTTGCCTCCAATAATTCTTGACATGAAACTGTGGTTTGTTCATAGCATCTAAACACCAAAAATAAGCAAAGTCTTTCTGGTGTGATTGAATATTCCCCATCTCAAGTCTAATAAACAGACTCCTAAATTTAGCATAAGACCTGTATACAGGACAGCTATAATCAAAACATCTTCATTTTGTCTTTTATTAAACATAATCATACTGAAAAGGAGCAATATTAAGTGACCCTCATCTAATAAATTGCAAAAAGCCTATTCAGCTATTTTTATAGCTGAAATAATTCAACTGTATTAGGATTTACGTATTAAGATTTATTTTAACAGGCAGAGAGATGAAAACATGAGAAATCATTCCATTAAAGCAATTTCCTACAATGTAATTCAGTTCCATAAAAAAAAGACACTGTGATTATAGCTTTGAAGCTTGAAACATGTATTTATTTGCAAGACGCACCCAGGAGAGTTCAGAGGAACGTAGAGGCAGCGCGTTACCTGCGACAGCAGCAAGGGACTGGAGTGAAGCTTTGTTTCCCCACACTAAACCTCCCTACAAACAGGTCTGGAGAGAGAACACAGAGGGAAACGGCAGAAGAGCAAGTTGCAAGGGCAAGGGAAGGTAGATTCATTAGCGTATCACCAAGGGGAACTGTAAGCTTTTTGCTTAATTAAGTGCTCATGAAAACTGGCCAGTGTACTGCTCTGGAAACCAAAGTCCACCAGGATGGAAAATTCTCCTCAGTGTTATGGAGAACATGCTTTGGTTTGAGAAGGTTTATTGGCTATAAGAAAATGGCCAACGGTACACAGTTTGTCTTTTCAAATTTTAATGCCTATTTCAGACAGTTTCTTTTGGTTAGAGATGGGCTTTCCAACAGACACTGTCTTTGCTGGACAGAACGCCGGGCAGCTTCCTTACAGGAAGGATGCCACCAAAGCATCAGCCTGGTTTGTTTTCTCTATAGCTGATTACAATTCTTTATCTGGAGCATTTCTAATGTGCAACTGGCACCTCATGACCATGTTTTAAAACATGGTGTTGATGAAGAGATGAATTTGCAGGGAAGCCCAGAAAGCACAGCAGAGGATAGGAGGCAAAGCAGTGATAAATGCCTGTTTTAACGCGGCCAGATAAATTAGTGTGTCTGCAGGGATCCCCTTTTGCCTGGGAGAACTGTTCCAATATCTCACTGTGAAACAAGGAGAGCTACAGCAGAGTGGAACACATGCACGTTGTCATGAAAAAATGAGGTTTAGCAAGAGACTGGTACAGAGAGGTGTAAGGTGGCCTAAGGGCTCTAATTCTGCACGGAGAAGGAGGAGGGTCCCATTCCCAGCCGACACTCACACCCACCTCCTGCAGAAAGCTGAGGCAAAGGTGAGAAACCCTTAGGAACAATTTAAGAAGAAAAAACTTCAACATTCTTTGAAATAAAGACAAGCAAAAAGGTTTAGTTATGGTGTGTTAAGGAAAGAAAAAAAAAAGAAAAAAGTTATGTATCTGATGTTAAGCCTGACCCCAAGAACACCATGGTCTGGCACTTCTCACCACAACAGATGGTGCCGAGTAATCTCTCTCAGAGATACAGAGCAAGACATCACTTAACAAAAGGTACCAAGAAAGTTAAATACAATTAACTATTCCTGAATTTGGGCCAAAGCATCTCAGAAGCGTTTTCCAATTTTGACACCGATAGCAAGCTGTTTTCTGCTATAAATCAATAATTTCAATCTTGATGCAACTTTTTACAGCAAGCAAACTACTGCAAGTTTTACTTTTAAATATTGATCATGGCAGAAAGCTCACTTGGCAAGCAGCTAGCTGTACATCCAAGGGATCTTCCCAAGAGGCATCAAATTGATGAATTTATCTTTTGCTAACTAGCAACACAAAGAGAGTCAGGCCAAATAAATGGATATATTAATTCAGCACCAGTCACATCATAAACAAATCCCCTTTATATGCAGATTCCAGATGCAGAAAGGCATGTGCTCTACAGACAAGTGCAGTTTCGGTTCTCATTTCCTTTCTTTCTATGGAATGGCATCTGCTCCTCAATACAAAAGGGCAGAACAACAAGTGAATGAAAGGCACAGCGACTTTCAGAGGACACTGACAGGCGGTTCTGGATGAATACCAGCGCTTGTACCCCACAGAGTAATGTGGAACCAACAGAGTATGGATAAATAGAGAAACCAGCAGAACTCTCCAGTCTGCTCACTGGCCCCAAGTGCTGCCTTCCTGAGACATACTGAATGGACTCAAAGACACTGATGTCAGGTATGAACTTTTCAAATTAAGGGCTGTAATGAGAGACAAAATTATTACAGGAAGTTTAATGTTTGGGAAAGTCGCTGTATGACATCAAGACATCCAGAACAACTTCCCCAGAACCATGGATGCTTATTTTTTTTCTTAAGCGTTTGGCTAAAGATTTCATACATATGGCTGTTAGTTTATTACCTAAAATTTTAAATTTTAATTAATTTTAAACTACATAAAATATTAACGTGACTGTTAGTTTATTACACAAAATGTTAATTGCAAGAGGTGCATGATTAGAAAGCCCGAGTCTCCTGACATAGTCTAAAACCAGCACATTCTCAATGGGGAAACTCATTAAATTACATGTTACAAAACCATAATTGAACACATAATGCTGACTTGAGTTTGTAATTCAAACATTGGCTACAAAAATAAATTGTATTAAAAAGTTACAGAAAGAAATCTGTTTTACCTAGAGCCATCTTTACCTGTATGCATTTTTTGAAACTGGTCGGGGGTCAAATTTGAATAGAAGGATGCACATTGAAGAATCGATGTTTAAATCTTGCTTCTTTCACAAAGGCTCAGTGCAAGGTCATTCTGTAATAGCCTACAAAGTAAATAAAGATTATCTATTATACTGCAAATTATAAAACGATAACCTTGCTTCTAAGCTGAAGCTTAAAGATTGCAGTGTTCTCACTAATAGCTCACAGTAAAGATAAATAAATAAAGCAGGACTTCCAAAATAGACTTGTTTCAATGAAAGGTTTACTACCAAAGTTCTTACGGGAGCTGTTTCAGAGTTACATTTGGCTAATTCAGACTGGTAGGAAAGAAACAAGCATCAGGAAAATACTGACAAAGTCTAGAGTGCTACCAAGACATGAAAGAAAGACTATTATGTCATTTTCTGCTCATTATCAATGAGGTACCACTTCTTTTCCCCCGTCTCAAGTAAGGCAAGATAATTCTATTATAATAAAGGAGAAAATAAGACTCAAACAGTTGCAGAAGCTGGGAAAAGCCTGATCAAAGACACTTCCAAACCTGTAAATAAAAATACTAAAAGTATTAGGCCAAGCAATTCTTGTTTACCATCGGGAAAAACATCAGACAGCCCAAGCAGCTCAGGATGAACGAGCACCGGCTGACTGTGGGGACCTGGGTTACCCTCAAGCCTGCCAGATTGTCCCCACTAGAAGACTGGGCTCCCAAAAATCCTCTGAAGACACACAACCCTATGGAACAGAAGCCTCCAGCAGTTCCCCCTCTTTCCCAGAGGATGCGAATTGTGTGTGTAACTCCGTGCACAGGCTACACAGAAACCAAACAGGAGACTGGGTTTTTTTTTCCCCTCCTTCAAAAAGTGAATCTTCCTGCTGAAGTCATTACTGATGAGAGGCTCAAATTAGGACAGGCGAGACCTTTCAACCCCTGCTCCCAACACTGCAGTTAGGACATGGCAATAAATGTCAAACTAAGAGCAAAGGTTTATTTTGGCTGAGTGATTGCTGCTGTTCTGTTCCTCGGGCAATCTCCTCGCAGACAGCTCCAGGAGTAAATGGAAACGCTCCGACCTTGACAGCAGCCTGACCGAACGTGAAATTGGGAGCAGGAGGAATGTCAATGAACACCAGGGGCACCGGGCTCGACGTCCTCCTCCCCGTTCCACGGGTGCAGAAGCAGCAGCAGCAGCAGCACGGGGCTGGTCCCACCACGGCTCTGACAATTCATGGAGCAACATCCCCCTTGGAAGCTCACAAAAAAACCAGGCAGATTATGTTTGTTAAAATGAAGGGCAGATAATTTCAGAGAGCTTTAGTTTGTCTTTAAGAAGTGTACCAAAAAAAACTATATTAAAAAAAGAATAGTAATCAATCTAGATTGAGCAATTTCTTGCCTGTTTTGTTGAGCAACTTGCTTTAAAAACAAGATATTAACTCACAACTCCGTTTAATAAGCAGCACCATTATAATTACAACTTTGCATGTCCTTTGGAAGGTAAAGGGCTACAGTTTCTACTGTCAAGGATATATAACTGGCTGCCCATCAGAAATGAACTTATGGCCATAAAGCACATGAAATAAAATGCATTGGCAGAGTGGCTCATGGAAGAAGCAATTTGCTGGAGTACCACTGTACACTGTTGCTCTGCTTCACGGGCAGACATACGACAGCTTCATTCTTTTCACCTTTTCCTCAGTGTGAGCATCAAGATTGACGTCTATAAATATTAAGCCATGCCAGACTATTTCAGAAGCAACACTCATAGCTCAGCAGAGATCCCTTCAAATCATCGGCTGAGAGGAGCCCATGTCCAGCATCAGCATCAATACAGTAGGCAATCCTTAAAGCTTTTTTTTTTTTTTTGACAAAGTGCAAAGAAATGCACTTGATGAAATCAGGGATATAAAATACAACTTTAATGGGCAACTGTCACTGACTAATCTTGCTGACTATGGAGATACGGCTCCAAGTATTCATTAGGTGTCCTGTCAGGTAATTAGATGGATTACACAATAAAAACCTCTTGACAATCACTCATAAGACTACTATTTTAATAAACACATTTCAGGCTCCATTAGCTGATTTATTGAGTTCCCTTCAAATAATCAATTCAGTACAGCTGTTTGTGCAAAGTTACTGGTCAACATGAAGCTTATGCAAACGCTGCCAGTCAGAAGAGAGCAGCTGAGTTCATCACTCACCACAATGATCTGGAGCAACAAATAATTTCAACACTTTGATGCCTTTCTAGAACCCACAGTCACTATTATTGGTACCTCTGCTTTGACAAAAGGATCCTTCTGTCACTCCATCAACTCTGCCTGATGTTACATTTGTGCTTTCAGTAACTCCAAATAGCAACCCGTAATGTTTATCTTGGGCTCCACCTGCCAGCTTTGAAATGAGAGCGAGTGTTTATAGGCCCTACATGAACAGCCCAACCTTTTCTGTTATTCAGACAGAAGTGTTCAAGCCAGATAAAACTGAGCTACCCCTTGAAATAGCAGTGATGCTTCCCTGGCAAAGGGGCAACCAATGCGTCCCGGTCCCTTCTCTGCCCAGCGCTGATGTTCCAGCTGCATCACTTGTGTTTATCCCCAGGGCTGGATGGTGGCCTGCTCTGTGTTTCGTGTGTTTGCATTGAAGAACTGTCTGTCAGACTCAAATTTGGATAGTCTGAAATCTGAGACCATCAAAAAATCCTCACCCAGGTGTCATTCTTTGCAGCTCCCACTCACCGAGGAGGAGGTCCCGCAGCCCTGGGATGGGGGAAGCACGGTGGGCAGAGCTGCCGTTACAAGGCAGACGTGCTCAGCTCAGCCCTCTGGGCACTCAGCTGCCGTCCCCCCCAAATCCAGGGGAAGATGGAAAAGATGAGGTCAGTACCAGCTCCCATGATTGCAACTTGATCCTACAGCAAGTCCAAAGCTCGGTCAAGAGCTTTGATGCCTTTCTAGCTCCATTTCAGCAGAAAACGTGTCTTCAGAACTATCCCTAGAGACACGGGAAGTGGCTTAATTAAAAATAAAGAGTTCAAATAAAGAAGACAAAGTCATGGCGCAACACGAGCCCTCCGGTGTTCTGTTCTGCAGACAATACAAGTCTGAATGTGCATAATGTACAACATGACAAGGGCTGCAGAATGGCTGAAAAAAACCTTACTCCGAGGTGGAGACAGCAAAGACTTACTGCTCTCTGCATAATGAGCTTTTATCAAGTCTGGTTTGCTTATTCCTAGTCAATAAGACAACAGTTACCAAGGATTAAATGACAGCAACGATCTCCTGTTTCTGTAATATGTTTCCAGTTTGCTGACTAACTTATGCCTCGTACACACAAACCGGCTTGACAAGAATTACAAACATCCTGTAATTAAGCGTTCTGCTCCAAATGGCACCGCTGATTTGGAAATGACATTAAAGTAACTAAACATTTCTTATTCTGTGCTACTGTACTCCGTTAGACAGCACAGCGTGTTGTTCTGCTGGTTTTAACGATCTGTTAAAAGCCTGAGTGGATACACGCCAGCATAAGGTAGCGTTTAGAGGGACTATCAGGAGACCCAAACGTGATAGATTGTGTTTGTTCTTTTCATAGGGTTCTACCATCATTTGGTTGATTAGAAGCAATCAGCTCACAATTTGGCATAAAACCATTTTACCCTTAAGAACTCCCAGTAGCAGCCTTTGAAAAATGAAGCCATTTGTTACATACTGTGTTTCCGCAAATGAGGCATCATAAATAACATCTGTCAGTTACCACAGCCCTCGCTTCCCAACGCATCCCAAACCCCCGTGGAGGTGCAGCCGAAGAGACAGCTAAAGATCATTACTCACCGGGCTCTGCCAGTTTTATGGACCACAGCAACAACTCCCTGGTCAGTGGAATCTAAAACTATTTTACTGTTTCTTTTGAATTCGTCCAAAGGAAAGCGAGAACTACACTCAACTGCTCATAAAAGAATGAAATTAGATGCATTTCCTTTCAATAGTGGGATGAGATTTTTTTTTTAAATATTGAACTTTAAAATCATGGAAAATAAGAGATACTTGATTAGTTTTTAAAGGTAACCCACTTTTTTTTTTCCCCCAGAAAAGTGTCTCGCAACTGCATTTTTAAAAGCATTTTACTCCTTTGCTTTTGCACTTCATTTGTGTAGTAATACTAATCATGAGATGGAATAGATGGATCCATAAGCTGACACCTTTCAGGTTGCTTTGTACAAAGATGTTTGTAACCCTGCCCAGGGGAAGGGTCAGTCTCCACTGAGCCAGGAACGCACAGGACACTTGGGAAGACGCAGGAAATACCGTGTGAGGCGGGTGCCATTCCCAGGTTTAACGAGCTAATTTCATTTTCAGCCCCTCAATTTCTGTCTTGCATCTTACTAGATTAAGTCCACTGTACAGCTCCCAAGAGGAACTAAGGCCAGCAAACATCCCCTTTCACACTGTGTTTTAAGAACATCTGCAGGGGATGGAGTAAGACAGCCTTTCTCCCGGTTTCTCAAGAGTATTAGCTTCTCCCTGCCACAGGCCTGCAGACCCAGAGCCTTTTGCTACGTCTGCCCCCTTTTAGGCAAAGACTTATTTTCAGCTTTCACAGTTCCTAGGTTTTCTTGAGTGAGGAACCAGCTAGGAATCCCTGTCTTTGGGCAAGAAAGTCTATTTTCCATTCCTTATTCATAGAAAGTCTGTTACAAGTAGTTGGAGGAAATAGTTTAAGAATCATATATACTTGCTTTGTTCTTAGGCTCTTCCATAGAGATGTTCCTCTAGACCCACTCCAGAGAAGAATGCCTGTCCATATTCTGACCTGACCCAGAATGGCTGCTCTTACGTTCTCCAGCTTCACTTCTGGGAGGGAAGGGCTGTGATCACCACTTCTGTCAGGGTGGTTTATTCCTGCTCTTCCCCCTCATCTACAGTAACTCTGAGCTTACTGCCTGCCCTCAGCAAAACTCAGGGGAGGCCTGGGGCAGCCTGCAGACCCAGGGAGAGCAAGGAACCAACTGAAAACACAAACCCAGAGCAGTTAAGCAGATGAAAGCAGCCCTGCAAGTATCCTGACTTAAAAAAAAACCAACATTCATTTCTTTCAAGGTAGCAGATAGAAAATGAACATTGCAACAGAAGAGGAGCTTCAATCAAAGCTTATTGCTTTGAGTTCAGATAAACCTTCCAGGAGACATAAGGCAAAGACAGCAGAATTTTGGAAGTTCTGCTGTTGAAAATATTTATTTAATTGTAATTTTAATGGCTTTGGTTAGACCTGAGATACCTGAATCTCTGTATAGCCAGGATCAATTCAGTCAAACTGCAGCTAACAACTATGGGAAGCCTGAAAACAACTCAACTTAAAAAAAAAAAAAAAATTAACTGGAAAAAAGTCAAGTTTCTGTTACTTAATTTGACGTAAAAACAGCACAATACATGGTAGAGAGCGAGCTCACAAGTGTGTCTCAGAGCTTCCTGGGCCCTGTTGGCCTCATACAATCACAAAACAAATCTCTCTCAAAACCCCCAGCCCTCCCCGTGCCGCCAGTGCCCACCAACCGGACCAGCAGGAGCTTTCCCTGCCTTTCTGAACTATTCCCTGAAAACCGCCAGCAAAGGGCCACCATGCGTTAAAACCATCGCTTCGGCAAACTCCTGTACCTCACAAGTCCCACCCGGCCACCACCAGCGGCTGCCGTCGGATACATTTAGGTCAAAAAGTTTTATTTTGCAAAAGGCGCCCAGGAGCGTCTTCCTTCGCGCCGCTCACTATGGCGAGGGGGGGGCAGCGCTGAGAGGGGGGCAACACAACGGCCCTAAAAGGGGGGGACAGGCACGACACAGGAAGGGGACGACGACAGCCATAAAGCGGTGTAGGAGCCCCCGCGGCCTCGGCGCACTGGGGCTGTGGGGCTCGGCAGGGAGGGAGCGGAGCGGACCGGGCCAGGCCGCGCCGTGGGCCCAGGCTCCCCACTCGTGACAGCTGAGGCGACTCCAGGCCATTTCTGAGGCCGGTCTCCCAACCCTCCCACCCGAGCGCGAAGCAAAAGGGTTTCTGGCCCGAGGTGACTCCGCCATGACCCCGAGAGGGACGGGGATGGGATCCCGCCGGACCCCCCACTCACCCTGCGCACCGCCACCGCCACATCCCCTCCGCGCCGCTTCCGGGAGCGCAGCCAGTTCAAAACAACGCCCGCCCCTATTGGCTCCGGGCGCCCCGCCCTTCCGCACGCTATTGGGGGGCCGCTCCCCCGCCTCTCCTCCTCAAGTTGTGATTGGCTGGCGCGGGCACAGGTGCCTGCAGGGCACCGCCCTCTCCCTGTCTCCGCGCCGCCATGAGGGGGCGCCGCCATGAGGGGGGCCGCGGCCTCCTGCCTCCGGTGGATCCCGGGGCCTGCCGCCGGGCCTGAGGTGTCTGGAGAGAGGAGGTGGTACCGGGTGCTGGCAGCCCGGCCCCTCCACCGCAGCCCCGCGTCCGTGTCCCTCACAGTGGCCGGGAGAAGTCGTCTCTGGTATCGTACATGGACTGCTGCTTGGCGGCCTGTCCTGGTTTGAGTGTCACAGGGTCAATTCATCTTCTAGTGCCTGGGAAAACGGCACTTTTAGGAAACTCTAGTGTCTGGATTTGTGACAATACTTACAGTATAACCACCTCTGGGGTGTGGGGTTCAAGGTCTCAGTGTTTTCGAGCTCCCTGGGTGTGTGAGGATGAGGAGTGAGACCTGGGCCCCTCACTCAAGCTACCAACGGGGTTATTTCATACCATGAATAGGATATTCAATATCAATCAGAAAGTTTGCTGAGGAGTTTTCTCTCTCCCTTGATGGCTGTAATCCTGAGAACTCCTTGCCCTGTTGCTGGACCCCTGAAGCCATGGTTCTCGCAGTGTCCCACATCTAATGTTCTATTAATGTTAATTATCTAGTCTTATTCTATTAAATCTGCTTCTATTTCAAACGTCAGGTTTCCCTATTTTTTCCCTGATTACCCTTCCTGGGTAGGGAGGGTTCATTGGGTGATAGAATAATTGTCTCAACAACAATAAATTGTGGTGGGTTCCTCAAACCACAGCTCTGCCTCAGCCCGTTTCCAGTATGTTTTGCTTCTAGGTATGAAATAATGGCATCAAAGCCCCGATCTGAGCTCCAAAGGGCTTGTATCCCTGAGGACGGATACACCTGGGGCCAGGTTGTTGACAATCTTGGTGAGTTTGGATGTAGATGGGGCCACTGTAGGTGAGGGATGTGTGGTAACGTGACTGCCCTCAGGAGAGACTCCGCTTCCAGAAAGGCCCCGAAGTCACTCAGCCCTGAGCTGGCAACGGTGTGAATTCAGGCCAGGACAGCTTTCCTGAGGATTGAGAAAAACACGGGTGACAAAGTCAAATTTTCCTTTCAGTTATTAAGCACAGCATGATGAGAACTGATAATTAAACATTTAGTAATTTTACTTAGATGTGCAGATTTAGGCTGGGATTGGATCTGTGCCACCTCTTTGTCCTTTCATACTGAAATGTTAACTTACTTGTGGGTTTCTCAAATGATTTCAAACTTTATTCCTGACTTTTTTTCACAGGTGGCAGTAGAGGGTTTCAGTGGAGCCTGTAAATTAAAAATGTTTTGTGGTGAAGACCAGAAAAGCCTTGCCTGCTCTTCTGGGGTCTAACACTGATAAACAGAGGCCACACAAGACACAGAACGGTAACGAAAAGAACTCCCAGGGGTCCACGAGTGTCTAAGGTGGCTGGCGAGGCGAAACCTTTCATCCCGGGTGCAGAGAACCTGAAGTCAGTTGTTAGCTTTACTGGTCTGGCATATGACATTGAGCAAGTTCATCTCAATATTTTCTTTCTCCATCGTTAACAACGGGATGACAGCATTGACCTTCACGAGGGCTTTTGAGATCTACTGATGAAAATTGCTGGGTGAGTGTATCATCATCACTGCTCGTACTCTTGTTTTGAAACACAGTAATAAATTGTAGTTATTACTTACATAGATCAACCTTGATACATATAAATCTAAACTGTATTTATGTTTTCAGGTACAGAGATGTTATTTAAAACGATTATCTGATTAATAAGTAGACAAGTTAAAATCGGTAAAATGCATGCACATTAATGTAATTGATTGTTCTTTGCTGTCCCTCTATTTCACTGTGACTGAAAGATTATTTAGGTTCTATGCTTGATACCCAAGAAAAATCTCCAGGTGCCAGGTCTGCATACCTTCAGCAGGAGTCACGTCCGTGGGAAGAAGAAAAGGAAAACCTTCCAGAGGCTTAAAACTCAATGGTGCTACTAGTTTTTACCGATTTTTAGTTGTTTCCTTATTCTTAATGCATACGGGAAGTTGGAATAACTTCAGAGTCGTTTAAAAACGTGGTTTGTTTGTTTGTTTGGTTTTTTTTTTGAGGCTTCACAGAAGCAGCCCCCCGCGAGGGTCTGTGAGCACGGGGCTCGGTGGCCATTCTGACCCTTCTCCTCTTCCCTGGCTCTGCTTTCTGCTCTGCCCAAACCGGCTCGGTTACTGGTGTCCCTTGGGGACCCTCTCCCAAGGGACCAGCGTGCAGCTCCCGTTGTTAGTCAAACTCGGGTGGTCCCATCCCAGACCGGCACAGACCCTGCAGCCGCTTTGAGTGTCCCCGGTGCCGGGAGCGGCGCCTGCCACCGGCTACACACCGAGCGCCTCCCCAGGGAAAGTGACGGGCAGTCTCGCCGGCCAATGCCGCGCCGAGCGGCCGGCCAGTGGGCGGAACGAGGGGGGGAGGCAGAAACGCACCAATGAGGCTTTGGTTGCTAGGCGCGACGGCAGAGGAAGTAGCCAATAGGAAAATTCGCGGCGCGCGAGCAGCGGGCCGGTTGGCGTGCCGGGCCCGCAGGCCGGCAGCGCGAGGCTGGGGCCGGCGGCGGCGCTGCGTGTCCCCCCCCCCACCTTCGGCCGCTGAGGCGATGGGGCGGGTGAGGGCGCCTCCTCCCTTCCGCCGGTGCTCCCCGTCCCAGGTGTGAACGATAACGCCCCACTTAAAAAAAAATAATAATAAAAAAAATATATATAAAAATCTATATAGTTAGAAAGACGTTAGCGCTGCGGGGTAAGGGGGAGCAGGTCCCTTCCCGCTGGGCCTGTCCCGAGGGGCGCTCGGTTGTTATTTTGTGTCGCGGCGGTTTGGGCAGGACACGCGTTTTTCAGCCCGGTGTTGGAGCGGCCCTGGGGCTCCTCCGGCGGGGGCAGGAGGGGAGTCGTTGCTCGGGCGCGGCGTGGAGGGAGGCGTGGGGAGGAGGAACCCCGGCGGGGCTCCGCCGACGCAGCCAGAGCCGCCGGTAGGAGCGGCGAGCGCGAGCAAAGGGTTAAGGGCTGCTCCCCCCGCCGGGCGAGGACGGTCGCGGATCCCCTTTGAAAACGGGAATGTGGCGGTGGGAGGGGAGAGGCGGCCCGACCCCCTGGGCTGGGCTGGGCGGGCAGGGCGGCGGCCGGGGATGCGCGGGGGAGCGGGGCCGGGGGAGGCGGGGGGCGGCCGCCGAGGAGCTGCCCAGCGGCTGCCGGGGGCTCTGCTGAGGAGCCGGAGGGGGGGTGGGGGGTGGGCGGCGCGGTGGTGGTTTGTGTTGCTTTATTGCATTTCGTTTTATTTTTGGTGCACCCGCCCCTTCGGAGCCAGCAGGAGGAAGGAAAATAAGCTGAGGAGGGAGAAATCGGAGGAGATGGTGAGCGGATGGGGGGGCCCGGGGGAATGAATGGGGTTTTGCGGGGAGAGGCGTTTTCTGGGAGAGGTTCCCGCAGGGCGCAGCGCCTTTGGGGTGATTTCGCATCACGGTTGCGGACCAGGCGCCTTTGTTTGCCAAAGGTTGGCGTTTACCAGCGTTCCTCCGCTTCTTGCGAGATGCGCAACGAGGAGTCGGTGCGTGCGGGCGGGCGGGCGGGGATCGTGCGGGAGCCGCGCGGAGGAGCGACCCCTGAACAGGGCGACGCGGTGTTTATTAGTCCTGCGATGCGAGGGGCAGCCCTCGTCACGGGGGGAAGTCACTGCTCAGGTTGTTTGGGGCATGCATAGGGGATGAGTCGCTTTGTAGCGAAGACCGAACAAAACTAACCCGTTTCTCCTCAAACATGAAATCTCTCAGACTTAAACTTCGTTAATTTTCTCCTTTCCGTTTTCTCTGCGGTATTTCTGTACATGATTAAAATCTAACGTTTGCAAAACTTGATCAACTCTTTAAAACGTTCACTTCTAGCATGCAAATAGTAAAGCCTCTCCCCCCTTCTTTTTTTTTAATGTAGACATTTGTTTGTGTATGTGGAAGGGGGAATTCTTCTAACATGCACTTTGCTTTTCACTGTGTTCTGGTGTGCCTTAGGTAGGTCACAATACAAAATGTAATTCTTAGCATGTTAAAAAACCCCAAATCCTAAGCAGATTTTATTTTTTTTTTTGCATCAACTGAAGACCTGGGTTTATACCAATAAGATCATAAACACTAGATACAGGTTTAGTGGGGGAAAAAGCCCACTGTTTTGTATTAATGGTAAAAATCCTGAGTCTAAATGACAGAATATTGACGTTGGGTGATTGTAGCTTCCTGTGGATGAAGTGGTGCAGTCTGTATTAAGTACATTAGCCCTTTAAGGTTCTGTAAATTGAAGCATATTTTGTTTACAAAATTGTGCAGCACTGCATGATGCGGTAGTAAAATACAAAATTTTAGTAGCTTTTAGAAATATTGCAAGGCATTGCAAAAAGAGAAATATTGCAGCTTTATGTTATATCTGTTATGGAAGAAAAATTATAATAAAGTAATACAGGATGTACATGGTGATTAAAGTAACTGAAAGGGCGGGATCATTTGGAGTTTCTACAGAAAAATACAAGTTGTGAACTATGCCGTGGTCTTCCTCATGCAAGATATTTGGATGGATGGCTGTTGAATTTATTTTAAGCAACATCTCTGTAAACGCTTGTCTGAAATATTTAAATTATATGCTCCATTAGGCAAATGGGTTTATGTTCCCATTGCTTGGCTAAAGGAATGTACTGGGAGGACAAGGTCTGGGAGAACAATACAGCGAGGCTGCATAGTTTCACTGCATGGCTTATCCTCGTGCATTGTTCGGAGATGCATAGAACGTATTTTATTTGGCATTGGTGATCTTATAAAGTTGACTCTGCTGATTTTATTTTTATGCCATAGTTACTGTCAACATAAGTAACTGAATTTCAGTTATTATAACAATAGGTTTAACCTACTGTTTAGCTAGAATGGATGAAAAACAGTTCCCTCCTCTGATTTTAATCTGTTCATTCAGAATCACTGCAATGGATTTCAGTGTCAACAATTCTTCGATATTGGAAGAACTGGTTACAAATAGAGTGAGTTTCCCATCACATTGAGCTAAGACACTGCATTAGGAATGGCAAAATCCCTGCCTTTTGCTTGTACTTCAAATTTTGTACAAACTGCAGTTTAGAGAAGATATCTTAGCCTGAAGACCATCTGCATGCATATTACAGTTATATAAAACTCAGCTTCTGTATTTGATTTTATGTAATGCAACACGTTATTTCTGCAGTGCTTTTGGTGGCTCTTGGACAGTTTCAGAATTGATATGCTGCGAGGAGAACCTGTTAGAATTCTTGTGTTACCAGGTTTATAATTTGTTGCTCTCAATATTTTATAGCATGGGTATAAATCATTGACACAAATGCTGTAGCAGCTAACTGTGAGATTACATTTAGCTGATGTCTTTACAGTTTAACCGGAGTATGACAGGATCTTGCCTAGTGTGAGTGTGTTCCATTCCTAATACAATAGTAATCTCCAAAGCAGAAAGGTTGGGTCAAATTTTTTACTCTATTGCTTGTCCCTACAGAAGAAGATGGAGAAAGACCAACTCTAGGGTTACACCACTATGGATAGGGAAGGAGTTTATCAGATGTGTTGTGTACAGTTACCTTATTCAGACTTTGTATGAGTCTCCTGGAAATGGGCGTTAACTCGTGTAAAACAAACCCAGACGTGAAAAACTGGTGTGAGGTTTCTATTCCTTGTTTGTCCCTTTTCACTCTTACCCGTGCATTTCACAGGCAACTCAAACCAAGCTGTAAAGCTGCTTCTGCCTCTGCTGAGGTTCTAGAAGTACACATCTTCTGCAATGATAACGTATAAGACAAATAACTAATTCTAGTCAATCAGATTCTTTTTATGTGTTGGCTTTTCTGCAACATTGTAAGAACAGGCATCTCACTATAGGAATATTCAATCCTTTCGCTCCAGCAGTCACATTTTCAAGATGTAGCATCTTTGGTGTGTAAATGGCTAATCATTTAATAGTAAGCGGAGAGCATCTATTGTTTATCATTAATTTATACACATCAAACAAAACATCATTTTAGAGTCCTGATGAGACTCATTGATTGGCACTGTGTTTTGGAAGAGTTTGGCATTTTGACCCATCTTTCTTGGAACATCGGTTAATATTGGGGATAAAAAACATACAAGAGACCAAGTAGGGATGTATATATGAATGGAATTTTAAAATATTTTAATCTCTTGTAGAGAACACTTCAGTTTAGTTAATGAAGCTCATATCTAGTCACTATTCATTCCTGCAAAGACCATGACTGAGTATATTTTCTTACTGTAGTTGGCACTACTGGGAGCATACCACTGTGGAACAAATGGCCTCTTTCGAAAAATCATGAATCTTAACTAAGTAAAGCACCATTATACCCCTGAAATGACTTGCTTTATTGACTTTTTTTTAAAACTGATTACTTTATCAAATTCTGTGGTAGTTGATACTGTGTTTATATCCTCGTATTTTGCTATGTAGTTATATTTTTATTACCCAATCTAGATAAAAGTTGATAGAATGTCACTGGTTCCAAGTAAAAGCCATCTAAAGTTGGTTTTAAGAGGCTGGCTGTGATGAAGTCAAGGGATCTGCTTAATTATATCTTTCAAAACCAGGCCACCTGAGGAGTTAACCTAGAAAAACAAAATCAGTGGATACTTCTGTAGATATGTAAATCTGTGTTTTCTCAAACATAGACTTTTTGCACAAGATAGATGTTTACTAGCACTTGTACACTGAGGAAGGAACCTGTGGGCCTGAGCGTGTGCAGTTCTGCATCTCTCCAGTACCTCTTCATGAAGGAGCTCTTGGTCTGATTGAGACAAGTTGAGTGATTTTTGAATATAGAGTACATTCAGAAAGAGCAAAATTGTAATGTTTAGATCTGAGTAGCCCAATAAAGTAATTTTCATCCAACACTGGTCTAATGGTGGTGGTGGCAGCAGTTATCACAAGATACTAAGACCCATTAAGAACACATGGGCAAGATTATGCTTCTCTGCTTCACTCTCCAGTTTATATTGCCCTGGGAAGACCTTTCTGTTTCCAAATGGTATGTAGATACCATGGCTTTCTTGGACAGTTTAGTGTCTTTGTTCAGTAAGGTCCTTGACTGCAGTGTCAAAATCTTCTGTGCATCCTTCAGTTGACGTTGTTTATAATTACAGGTTTTCTGCATCTCAGGGCACATGCATTGTGTTTCAGAAGCTTCACCAGGGCTTCTGTGAGCTGCTGCGTGGCTATATGCCAGCACACCACTAGTCTATTAGCTTATGATTTGTAGGTCAGGGAGAAATTGGGATATTTTGCAATCTAAGCAGTATCATCTCTTTGCTGCTTCAGTGCTTACATGACATCTCAAGTTGGCTGAAGATTAAAAGGACACTGGCAAGGTATCTTCCACAATTTCATTTTTATTATTTATTTTGTTTGCCTTATTAATGCTGTCATAATCTATTGGAAGTTTGAAGTCTGGTGCCTTGCTGACAGGCCTTTGTCCTCCAGAACCACTCCTGTTTGGCTGCTTATGGTTTATTTAAGAGTTGTGAAGCATTTACTGTCTTCTGAAATACATTACTGAAGAGTTACAGCTTAAACATTGCAAGCAAGTGAGGGGGAAGAAGTGAGTAAATCAGTTTGGGTCCAGTCCTGATGTTGTGTAGTTCTGGGAAACTCAAAATATTTCTTCTTTTACTCATTTCGTTTACAGTTTAATAATGTGGGAGTATAGAATTAGGCATCGATGCTTCCTTTGCACAGTCATGCTTGAGAGAGGACTTTCTGGGGGGTTGATACAAAGACCTGCATTCTTAGTTGGATATGTTTTGAATTATCTAATGAAGTAATCTCTGCCAGAATTCCTACAGGTGCAGTGGTATTGACTGCCTTTGGGGTGCTGAGCAGTAGCTTCATTTGGGGTAAAATGAAAAAAAAATAGAAAAATAATACCTTTACCTTTTTAGAAAAAAAATACGGGATCTGGGCTTTGTACGACGTAGGCCTTTTTTCTTTTCTAAGCTTACTTTTTTCCCCTCTTATTTCTGCTATCATAAAATGAATGGTCGTGGGGGTTTTGTACAGAATAATGATATCTTAACTTGTTGCTGTAAGAGAGTCTTTTCTTAATTGATACGCATTCATTGCAATGTAACGTTAGTGAAACTAGAGCTACTCTTGCCAGTAATTTAATGGCCTGTTCTTCATCTCCTCTGGTGGTGTAATTTCTATCCACAAGTTGGAAGTATATCAGCGTAATTCCTCCATGGGACCTCTTCATTACAGTAAACATTCTCTATTTAATTCGGGTTATTTAGTGATAAAATTTTAAGTGAGTGCTATCCAGCACAGTGACAGAAGCAGTCGCACAGACTGGGTTATTCCTGTGGCTAATCAGGAGTGTCCATGTCTACTGGGTTCACAGTTTGATGGGAGCTGAATGTATGTGCTGATATCGGGTGGGCTTATTTTTGCAGGTTTTAAATGACAAACTAATAATCTTGACAGTATGCAGAGTAGCAAAGGTTGTGGAGATTCCGGAGAGGAAAGCAAATTGCAGAGTGACTTCAAATGTGGTTCATAAAGCGTGGGCTGTCTTGGGGAAGGAGAATCTGAGATGTGACACTGAAGTTGGGGTAGATTCAGTAACTTTAGGCATGTCACTTAGATGCTTGGGTTAGTAAAGGCAGGCATGTCTGCTGCAAATAAAAAGAATGGCTGGAGGCTGATTCGGTCCATGAGTTTGAATCAAGTGTTTTGACGGGTGCTTTGAAGAAGCCTCTCTCTCTCCCTCCCCCCTGAGTAGCAAATATGGACAGTACATGGAGACTGGATTCCTCACTGAACCACGTGTCAGGTCCTGAAAGTGAGACAGCACAAATATTATTCGTGTTTAGTACGCATCAAACCTTTGCAGAACTTTCACATGGTGGGTATTTTAATTGCTCATTGATAGGTTGAATTTTCTTTAGACAGCTATTCATACCCCTTGCCTGTGAGGTTAATTGTAGGAGGTTGAAGGGAACAGAATAGTTTTGGTCCTTTTGTGCAGTTGTCAGAACTCTGAAAGAATTCTCTTGATGGCTGGTTGAGTTTCTTGTGACGTGCGTTGGTGTAACATCACTTGGAACAGTCTCATAGAACCCATAAGCCTGATACTGGAAGAGTTTCTGTTTTGCTGGCCCGGGGAAAGAGAAGGAAGAGTTAGGCAAGGCTGACTGTGGAGAGATAGGTGGGCATGAGCATGATTTATGGTGTTGTATTGGGTTTGTCAAGGAGAATCCCTCTGGAGTCAACAGGAGATACATGGGAAATGCAGGTAGTGTCTCATAAAAGCAATGTTCCTTTACAGTCCTGTGTTGTGTTTTTTTTTTTTTTAATGAAATGCAAGTTTTATTAAATGTTGCAGTGCTTCTGTAGAATGTGTACAGAACACTGTCATTAATGGTGTAGACATTTTTAAAAATATTCTGCTCTTACCTTTGAGATACAATCCTAATGTTTTGTTAATCCTCTACAGTGGGTTAAAATGGAATAAAGATCAGATTGCTGGAAGTAGGAATTCTTTTTTACCTCTTATGTCTGGATCTGTTTGTCTGTTTTGATAGGCTGGTGACAATAATTGTTCTTGTTTTTTATGTTCTGAAATATTTAAAAGAAAAGTGTTTGTATGTGCTAACATTAATGAAGTGTTTCCTACAATTGTGACAATAACATTTTCTATGCTTAACTTTCCAATACTGCAGAAATCTTTGGCCTGTAGTTAGTATTCTCCTGTTGTATATTGCTGTCAAGTTTTGATTTGGAAATGAACTCTACTTAAAGTTAAATAATCTGACATTCCTTCTACGTCTGATGCAAGGAAGCTTCAGTCATGTTGATCAGTAAAAATGACAGTAACACTCTGTAAAACTTTGATTCAGTTTTGCATATCAGTAAGTGCACGCCAATAACGGTCCCAAGGTAGCGAAAGCATAGTTTTATTGTATGCAGTAGCTCTAAACTTAGAGTTTTCTGGTATCTTTAAGACATAATCTCTTCTGCCTGAATAAATATCACATTTGACTTTCTTTTATCCATGTAATGTCAAGTGAAGTCTCAAACGTGAATTCTAACATAAACTGGCAGTGTTCTGCTGCTCCGTGCCACAGGCTGGGTCATGCTGTGCCAGTGTAACTTCCCCCCATATTTTTAGATTGGTTCTTCTTTAATTCAGTGTGACAATACAAGTAGTGAGTTATTGACAGCAGCTAAAGTGAGATCATTATGACTGTAATCAATAACACACCTGCACAGAATAACAACTACTTCCAGGGACATATTTTGTATCGATTCAGGAATTTATACTGCCTCCACTACACCCAGTCTGCTACTTCCATAATTTATGTAATAAAATCTCTACTTCAGAGAAGCTGTTACTAAGTTAAATACCAAGAAATGATGACATATCAAGATGTAAATTGCATATTGAAGATTTTACTACAAGCAGAAATAGCACTTGCTAAATTCCTGTGGGTTCTGATTCAGGACCAAGCACTTCCTTACTGCAGGCTGAAAGATAATGGAAGTGAAAAACCATGTTCCCTCTCCCGGGGCAGTATTTTAGATGTGGAGGGGAAGATGCTGTTTTTAATGTGATGTGATGATGAAAGCTTATTGAATTGTATAATCCATAAGTTTGAACCCTTGGTAGAATTTCTTTATCAGTAGCAGAAACCCTTCTTCCAGTTCTGTCCTTAAGCTGGAATGTAATTTTGTCTTAATACTGATAGACCTTTATGTGCCTGTCTCTCTCTAATTCTAAAAGATTGTTGCTATATTCCATTTTTCTTTTCCAAGCCTAAAATCAGTAAAAAAGAATGGAAGGTACGGATTATGTCCAGGAATTTGGGAATACCGATGTTCCCTGAGAGTAACACCTAGCATCCCAGAGATACCTGTTAATTCCCTCCCTTTCTGCCTCTGTTTTGTTGATGATTCCTCGGGTCCAGTATTGTCACTGAAGCCAAGGGATTTAGGGTAGGAATCCTTCCGAAGGCTTGGTTCACAGGTATGAACTTCTCTTGGCTTGTTGCTTTTAGGTTTCTGTGGTTGCTTCAGCTTTACTTTCAAATACAGATGGATTAATTTGGTAATGTATATTGACAAGTACGTTTTATGAATTAAATTATTCCAATTACTTTAAAAATGCATTTGCAGATCAATTTGAGAAAATGTCAGTTTTCTCAAACTACCAAACTAAGAGGAGCTTTTAGCATAAAACTTTTTTTTTTTTTTTTTACTTTGCTTAACCTAGGGGATTTTTGATGTCCAAATATAAATGTATATTTGTATACATTTGTGATACCTCATTAGCTATGGAGATTCATGGGATTTGGAAGATGAGCTCATGCAGTAAACGTGAGACTTCATTTTTCTCCGTGCTGGGTTACAGCTGCTCACAGGCGTTTAGTACATTCCCAAACCTGAGTAAAAAACGTCCAGAGGTACTTATAATTCTGAGGAGTTTCAAAAGACAAAGTTTGCATTTATAATATTGTAAACGGTGTAATTAAATCCCATCTCCAGTTGGGATGATGTAATTCAGGGAATATTGAACTGGCCTAGGACCATGTAGTGGACTATATTGCCCACAATTAAACAGATGAGTGCGCAAATAGGGACAGGCATCCTTCCAAACAGTTGAGGCTATATTTAGCAAATTCTTCTCATTTCCCTCTCTGTAGGAGGTTAGTGATGTTGGTAACCTTAACATTGGCCAACAGAACTGTGAGAGCCTTAAGCCCTCTCCTACAAGATTTTTTCCTTTCCCATGTTATTTTGACCTTGTATTTTCTCCCTTTCTCTTCAATTAAATATTTTTATGTCCTAAATGAGAAATTAGCTTCATGTTCTCCATTTGATTATAGAAATAAGTAAAAGTTCTCTGTGCCACAAAGGACTAGAAAGATCTTGAAAATTTCAAAAGTTAAATGTTCTAAAATTTATGAAAGATATGTTATAAGTATGGGGGGTAATACAAAGGTATCTCTTCTTTATGGGAACCAAAGCTATAGAATCTGTAACTTTTTACCTAATCTTATGTATCAATATTTGGAGGACTTCAGTGCCTCTTGGTAAAATGCAGCAAGGTTTCTACAGCGTTTCCTCTAGAAAATACTGAATTCACAGTTTGTCTAGTTTTCTTAACTAGTATTTGCATTTCCTGTGAAAAGAAGTTGAAGATTAGGGGAAAGCAACTGGTCTCACAAAGCAGAGTGCTATTTTTTAATTTTATTTTTAATGTGTTTTTTTTAAAGGAGTAAACCAATGTATTTTGCTATTGTAAAAGCTTCAAAACCAGTAATACTGGTATCTCTTAAAGAGCAGAGCTGTTGTTTCAGAAGTAGACAAACTTTGGAGCTGTAATTGCTAGGAAAAGTCCCAGTCTTTGTAGAGTGACTGGTTAAATTCAGATGGATAAGTGATGTAGAGATCTCAGAAGCTTTACTGTCTGTATAGTAGCTCAATTAAGAAAACTAGAATTTCACATAATGTCTGATTTAAATGAGCTTTCTATTGTGTGTAGATCTATTACGTACATCTGCATGTGCCCATGAGACTGCTATACAGAGAATATAATTATTTTGTTTGCCATTTAAAGATTGATGTGAATGGGATCAATACCTGTTACTTTGCTTTTCATTTCTGAAGGCATCTGTAGTGTTGACCAGCCTTATCTTACTCATGTCAAAGAGATCGCAAAGCCCTTCTGTTCACATCATTTGTCCTTCTAGGACATTCATCAAAGACCTGGCAGGCTTAGCATGTCACTTTTTTCCCACTTGAAGAAATTAAATCTAATTAGGAGGACCCTACTAATACAATGTAGATAGAGATTACAGGTGCATGCAGTGTATGGAGAGACCAGAATGGAAATAGCTGTAATGAAGAAGGAGAGGAGGGGGGAGGATGCTGAAATAGGCTGACTTATTTTAGAGTACAAGATTAATTTAGTGACTTTAGTAGCTGCGTGGATATAAAATATTTACAGCAAGTTGGAGAATTCTAATGGGGAAAAGAAATCTCTCAAGGCGTTTTCTTTTAGAGAATATAAAATGAGGCAGGAATTATGCACAAATATATCAATTATACAGTTTTAGTATTAGTGATCAACTGCCCACTCTTCATTTTTCTCTTCACACAGGTGTAGTTTGACTGAATCCACCTGAATTACTTACGTCTGTTAAGAGGACAGTCATGAACGGAATTGACTTTTCCCTGGGAAACCTTTGGCATTTCACTGCCTGTTAATGTTGTCTTTCCTACAGCAAATGTCACTCGAGACTTTTGTAATAAAGAACAAAAAAATATGCTTGTGCATTCTTGCCATTTCACATGAAATCAAGTGACTGATTCTGATAGAAGTCTCAAGAGCTCTGAGCTTATCCAGGTTTCTCCCACTTCCACCTCGGAATAACTACTTGTGCGTATTTTTGGAGGCAAGGAATGTTAATAGTAAATGCTTCCTGAGAAACTGATTATTTAAAATATCTTCAGCACTGAAATTGGAAGGAAACTTACCAGGTATGTACAATAACGAGACAAACCCCAACTGGTTTAAAGTAGGTGTAATATCGCAGAGTGAAAACTGTGTGTGTGTTTGGTGTGTCCTTGTGTGAGTGGGGAATTCGGAGCAGTCATTGGAAGATGAGGGAATCTCCGCATTCCTGGGCCCAGAGGCCATGCTGTGTCATTATTAATGTATGCCAGCCTCCTCGGCACGTTGCGTGGTGCTACACCTCATTGCCATTTCCAGAGCTCGGTGAGTTAAGCAGCTCCCACTGATGAGGAATCCTACCGGAGGCAGCACAGCCTCAGAGCTGGTAGGTGCCAAGTGGAGAAGTTGTCATTTCCATCAAAAACTGAGGGAGGGGGGGGAAATCTACTGTAGGGGTGAAATGAACATTGGAGCACGTTGCCCAGAGAGGTTGTGGAGATTATCCACAAAATCCTGGACATTTTTAAAACCATTCAGAAAAAGATACTGTGTGACCTGCTCATAATTTACTCTATTTTGAGCAAGGGGGTTGTACCAGATGATCTCCAGTGGCCCTTTCCAACCTCCAGTGTTCTGCCATTCTGTGAAAATAAGATGGCTAATAATTGAATATCCTTCAAATTGTTCTGTGTTCTACAAGAAGATGCAAAGTTGTTAGGATCCTGATGGTGCAAAGGGCGGGAGGTCCAGGGAGGAGTTCTGGGGGTGGAAGAGAACCTCCATTGGTGTTTCTCAGCAGTGAGTAGGACCCATGGGTGGATGTCCCAGGCTGGGATGTGGGTGCCATTAGCGGCTGCGTTTATGAATCTCCAATTAGTTTGGTTTCTTTAAACCAACTTAGTTGCATCCATTTAAATTAACAGTTAAAAGTCAAGCTTCTGCTGTATTTAAATTTAAAGGCTTCCACTGTCACTTTATACAGATGGCTTCAAAGCATATTGAATAGAATCCTCTAATGAGTGTTGGCTTTGCCAGTAGATGCATGTTTCTTCCATTATCTTGTTTGTTTCCATTTGGTATTTTGTACTTTGTGAGTAATAATTGCAATTACTTTTCTACAATACCATGTTAGTAACAGCAGCAGGAAGCCATGGGTAGCTCAGCTGGAACGTTTTGGCCTCTAGAGTTCTTGTTATTGCATTCAGAGCGAGCAATAACTGCCTGTCTGTCTTTGTGCCACGCTCATTCCCCTCTTCCTTTTCTTGTTCAGTCGTACTTTATTGGTTAGACTTGAGACAGATGGTAGGAATAGTAAATCCAAGTTGATTGTACCAGATATTGTCTGGCATTGGCGTGTCTGTTTCTAGGAAGATGAAAACAATGGGCAGTAAATATTTTGGACAAGCTGAAAGAAGTTGCTAAAATAATTCATAATTGTCTTGTCTGTTAGGGTGGATAAACAAAGCAAAAATGATTTCCTTTTATTTATGCACCTCTTTGAAGAGCTTCAGAATTGCTGTGCTGGTGCGTTGAGCTGTATTTCTGCTCGGTGCTCACTGCTTTTGATGATGTCTTCAATGTCACCCATAACTTCCATCAGTGCCATCCTCCTGTTGAGCGTCTGGTGCTGTGACACCGTCCTGGGACCAGGGGTCCATGCTTGGCTTTCACCTCCACAATGGTTGGCATTGAAGTACCTTGAGAACATGTTTGTAATATTAAAATAAAGGTGCTTAGCCTTTGTTTAGAATCTTGTCTCAGTGGAACTAGGTTACCTAATGAGCATGTTCTACTCGTCTCATGGGGGCGAAGCCTGGGCTGTTAAATCTGTGGCAGCAAAACGAAACAATTTTTGAACCAAGTTATCATTCTCAGCATCAATAGAAGGTCGTGCCCTTGTCAGCTGGTGTTGGCTCAACATAAGGTTCCAGTCAGAACTGGCAGCATTATGCTTAGCACTGTTCTTTGAGACCTTCACCTTTTACTATGTTTGGAACTGCTAATATGGTGAGTCTTTTGAATATTTATAAGAGACTTAATAAGGTAGTCCTTACTGCAGTTTGCAGAGTATACACCCTTGGTATATTCTTACTTCTTGGTAACTGCTCTGCGAGAAGGAGGTTTCTTCAAGCCTATGATGAAGTGCTCTTTTTCCATCATTTCTTCTCTGTGTTGTGTGTTAAGCCACGATACTTCTTTGGCAAGTTCAAAATACAACCACGCTTGCACTATTTCTGTAGTTTCAGCGTTGGCTTGGTTCTTGAGAAAGATTCTGGGACCTGGGGTTTGGCAGAATCAAGTCTTCAAACAAAGTTAGAAGTGAAGACAGGCTTTGCTGCTTGACTTGCCCAGTGGTTTGCTGAGCTGCGTTGTACAAGGATATCCAAAATCACATTACATCCGCACCCCTGGCAGTTTCAGAGTATGGTATTGCAAAAAGTTACAGGTATACTTTAATATCCAGTGATTGTTCTCGTCAAGAATTGCTCTAGTCTGGTCTCTTTCCAGTGCACATATCATGTGCTTGAATTTCTCTTTCCATGAGTCAGATGCTGAATAGTGATTAGTTTTTAATCAAGTGAGAACTACCAGAATGTGGAATGTACTTTTTGAGCTATGCTGCTCAAAAGAGAGGAAAAAAATTGCAACATAGAGAGTTGTAAGTTATCAATAATTATGATTTCTTCATGAAACCTTCCTAGGTGCTACATGTACAGGTAGCAGAGCACCCAGATTTGTAACTCAAGCAACATCTTGATTTATATTGAAAATGTGAATGAAAATGGTTTGCCGTTCAGATTTTGATTTTCTTAATCAGTGAGATTCTTAATGGTGTGAGGTGGTTTGGTTTGGTTCTTTTTTTTATAGGCCATAATTTTCCACTTTTTTTAAAGAGCAGAAGCTTTTAAAATGGCTCGTACTGAGTTGCCATACTTACTTAAATACAGAAGGGTCAGTTTACGATTTGCTGCAATGTTTTAAAACTTAATGAAGCTGATAGTGGCGCTTCTTAATCTTTAATATTACCCCACTGATGTCTGTTTAATATTATTTCTGATGGTTATCACTGTTTGCATTTCTTTTTGGTTAGAGGAAATTATATGTTTGTTTTATTTGGGGGGAAAAATTTTAAGAGGATGAGCAATGACAAGATTTTGCTTCCAACTTCTGGGTTGAATCGCTCAGCAGGAAAAGCCTGAATTGCTAATAAAAATGAAAACTTCTGAGGAAAATTCTTGCCTGAGGTTGGATTGCACTGATTCAACACATTTCTTATGACTCTACCATCTCCCTCACTGCTGCTTCTGGAACAACATGACCTCTCTAATGAATTTCCGTCTACGTGCTCTACTTGCCAGCGCCTCGCATGGTTGTGGGGAGGCCCTTCCTCTTTCTGCAGTACTTAAAAGCACGTACTTGGAGTTGAAGATAAATAAAGCATCCTGTTTACTGATTAGATATGTTTTCATTGAGTGGCATCCTAGAGACAGTGGAATTAATACGTTAAGGCGTAGTGTTGCCTCGTAATTTGTGAATTGTGAAATGAAATGTAAAAATTGCTGTGGAAGGTGAAGGCACACACAGAGAATAGATAGGGTTTGTGAGGCAGCCGAATGCTGACTGGCCTACAGAAATGGGGGAAAAACCCCAAAGTCTTCCTTCATAAAAGCACCTTGCAGATAGCTGTGTTTGTATTTTTTAGGTCACTTAAAAAATAAATCTGTTTCTCTGATACAAAAAGCTATTTTTCCCATTGAGTGCACTTATATCCTTTACGGGGCTGTTACTCGCTTTTTGCTGTATTAGTGAGTTCAGGTTGGGCCTTGTGTGTGAGCACTCCTCACTGAGGACTGTAAACCCCTCCACCCGACCCAAAACGCAGCCTATTATTTGTGGATTTGATTACTTAAATGGGTGCTGTGAGAGGATACTGATACGTCAGTGGGACTGCCCTACAAACCCAGTCTAACCAGCAAGAGAAGGAGCAATGGCCGGCGGTGCTTTGGTGTTTATTTATTCCTCTGCCTTGCCCAATATGTAGGGATGGTCAAGGATTCTGTGGTACCACCACTCAAGTATCTTGCTTCCTTTTTATTAACTTCAGAAATTCTGCAGAGGGCTCTGGGATCTAAAGTTTTTTAGATTTTAAGGTCAGAGTAAAAGTTATCTTCCCTCTTGTAACGGCGATGCTGTTAGACCATCCTGGTCTGCACGGGATGAATGCACCATCCCAGCTTGCAGCGATGTATGGAACCAGCTGGATTTCAGTTTGGAAACAAAGACAGGTAACATAGTTGGGAATTCATGATTTTTGGAGTTAAAATAAACACAAAGAACAGTTGATCAAGACTTAAACGTCCTTGTAACTTCCAGTATGAATGCTTTCTGTGGAAAATGCTCTTGTATGTATGTAGCAGGCGTTAGGTCACTGAAATCAAGCACATGATCAAAAAATATATATTTAAGCAAGGAGATAATATGGAGAAACATCTCGGATATTTTGCATCTTGTTACTTTACATGTTTACATGTAAATTCTTTTTGGCTTTTGTGATACAGAGACTTCAGTAGAAACAGCCCTATACTAGAGCGTTCAAACCAGATGAGGAATTTCTCCCATGAACTGTGATTTCAGGCAGCGGGGGCTCGAGGGGCCGGTGTGAGCCCCGGCAGGGCTGGTGTGAGCATCGGCGGGTGTTTGGGCCGTGGCACCCTGTGTGCAGTTGTCCCGTTATTCAGATCAACAAGTTGTTCGTCACGTTAATTACAGAGTTTCTTATTCAGAGTTTGATCTATCTATTATATTTTCCAGGGTTATCCATAACTTTGAGTTGTGCTTCATGAAGAAGGAAAGGGGCCTAACGACTCGCCTGAAAGGGTGGTAAGAGTTGTCAACATTTCCTTACCTATATTTTTATTTTATTAACTCCACACACTCATGTCTATGAAATCTAGAAGGAAAAACTGTTTCTAATTTAATCCTTCTTGCTGTTTACTGTTTCAGTCTCACAATTGTCATTCTTTAGCCAACAATACAGTGATGAAAGACTAAATTCATTTTGTAGTAGTAGTATTTAGTGGCCTTTTTCTCGAACAGTAGGGCTATTGAACTGAGTGTGGATAAAACATGCAAGAGTTTGAATTGGTCTGCTTGGAATAGCAAACCACCATATAAACCCAAATGTCTGCATAATCAAAATGTAGAAGAATTAACTACATATAATGTAACTCGTAATAAAGTTTCCAAAACTTTATAAATGGAACTTCTCAAAATGTTTTGTTCTGCTGCTGTCCTACTTCCAGAGCAGAGGTGAACTGGCTACCCCCTCCTCACTGCCCACTCCCTGCCACTCACTGCTCCTGCAAAATTAGGAAGAACGTAGTAGGCAATCAAATGGGCTGCTGTTTGTAGATACGTGAGCAACCCATTATTATTCTGCAGCGTATTTGTGAAGTAAAGGGATGTACAACTTTGAAAATGTTCCTGCTCCTTCTGCAGAGCAGAGGCAGTAGTAATTGTGCTATCATCGTCAGAGATGGGTTTTACAGAGTTCACGACTAAGACTGATTTGCTTGTTTCAGAAGTGAGGTGTGCTCTGTGCTCCTCTTAAAGAGAGTGTCACCCTTCATCAGGAGGGCCATGCGTTCTCAGGGTGAGGGTGCTCCCGATTTATTGCTTGTCAGCCCTGGAGAACGCGGGTTGGTTCCTTTACAAGCGCGACTCGTTGGCTGTGACTGCTCACTTCTAAAACAATTTTAGCTTTATTTTGATTGGTTATTGGTTTGTGGCTTTTAATGATAAAACAGAATTGCATTTTTTTGTGATAGACATTCTTGGTGGAAAATCTGAAAAACTGGAGCTGTTTGGAACTGCTCTTACTCCCACTGAGGGCAGCAGGAGAATTTCTGTGGCTTTCAGTGGGAGTAATGTTACGCTGCCTGAATGTGAAGCCTTTTCCTCTTCTTTCAAAAAATGCTTATAATAGTCTTCATGCAACCCCAGCTATAGCAGACTAAGTAAATGCTTTACTCCTTGATTAAAAAAAAAGGTATTTCCTAAGTAAGAGAAGTTTTAACCATTTCTGTTATTTTTTTTAAATACTTAGAGCTCTGAAAATCATTGCACCATAAAAATTGGTTATCTATAACTATCTTACTTATATATATGTGTGTTTTATTGTGCCGTATGCAGGAGTAGGTGTAAACAAACAGAGCAGCTTCTCGCAAGAGAAGGAGAGTTGCAGGATGAATATATTTTTTCAAAGGTGAATATTTCAGAGTGAGCTACTGTATTTGCTATACACTAACTTTCATTAAGAATTTCTTCTTCTCCCCTTACCCTCAGAAGATACTATTACAAGTGAATTTGGCCTAGAAGCTTCTAGCCAGTGGTTGCCCAGAAATGATTTGTGAAACATTAAAAATGACTGCGTTTTCAGAAATTAATACTAAATAAATATTTCCAGAACTGTGGATGTGGGATATAAATGGTCAGTTTTGACTGTAATGTGCAAAATGGATTTGACTTGACTTGGAACATCTTCCAGGCTGCCAGACTTCTGACCTGAGCCATCCAGAACATGTGTTTTTATCTGCTATAAGCATTTTTTCCTTGTAATTAATTTTTTTTCCCTAATCCATTGCTCATAGATTAATGTCTGCTTATTTTGGGTTTCTACCATCTTTTCTGGAACAATCAAGAAAGATGAATTAATCTTGTTTAATTGATGGATTGCTCTAGGTTAATCAAACTCCTACTTAATATGCTTGATACTTCTTGCAAGTAAGCTATTTTTTTAAAAAAAGTTCTGCAGTTTATAATAGATTTGTCTTGGCCATGTCAGATTCTTTGTCACACTCGGGAAGTACAAGATATAACCCAAGTACTCAAATGACTGAAAGATAGCATTTTGGTTTATAAACATCTGCAGCATAAACAAATCTGAGCTAAGTAATTTTAGAAAGGAATTTCCCTTCCATGTAGTGTATATTTTACACAGACATTAATTAGTAGCTCTTAGAAATTTTTTTTATCTGGTTTATCTGACACCATGTTTATTTCTCTTGAATTTGAACTCTTACTATTGTCTCGCCATGACACAGTTTACAAACCAAGTCTGATGACTTCTCTGTGGTGTCTGCATGAGAATTCACCTCTACGTGATTATCGTTAGTTAATGCTCCTACAAGCCTTCTGGAATGGCTGGTGAGCCTGAACTTTGCCTTTGTTGTTATCCACGCAATTCTAGTGCCTTTGGTGTTGAGTTTAATTTCATATATTTCTGATAGTCTCATTTGGAATCACTTTGTAATTCCTAGTTAAGAACAGTTACTTGTTTGAAAATGTGGGAGACTTGTCTTGGTGCTGCTTCTGACCTGGCATGGTTTATTGATGGCCACACAGTCCAGGCTCCTGTGGAGCTGTACTACTATAAATGGTGTTTTATGGTTTGATCAGGTAGGGTTAGTAAATTATAAGTCACTTTAGGGAGAAGTAGAACTATTGGAATACTGATTATCAAAATGGCTTTTTTTCAGTGGCACATATAAGCTGCTTATTAGTATAAAGTCTTGCAAAAGTACTTACCTGAAGTAGAATTTCATTGATTTGCCTGGATAAGGTTGGCCTTAGAAGTGGACTTTCACGTAGCTGGTCTGTATGATACTTCAGATGAACCTTCTTGCTTTCTCCTTTATGGCTCAGAGAAAACTTGCTTCATCTCAAATGCTTTAGTATTCAAAATTTGTATGCTTTTCTGGAAAAAAGACCCAAAAGACTGATAATCTGTAGGTGGTATATGGATGTGGCGCCATGCTAATGTATGCCTATCACAGAGTGCTACGTCTTTGCACACATAATGTTGAAAACAAACCTGTAACTTCTGATGCCAAGACCTGTGAGTGTTTCTGTTCTGGTTGAAGGAACCCCTTCTGTGATGACCCCTCTGTGGTGTCTTTGCTAGCACGTTTCCTGAAGCTGTGCTGAGTTTCCCCGTGTGGATCCAATTGGGAGATTAAAAGTTTCAGATTTAATCTGTGCTTCCATAGCATGAGTCACAGTAGGCCTTCTTAGTATTCATCCAGTGTTCTTGGAGACATCTCTGGTGACACTGGAGTAATACTGGCATGGTCTATTAAAACTACAGTGAATAAAACTTTAAAACCCATTCTCTTGATTTACATTTCTTACAGCAACATCTGATGGAATTGGCAAAGGGTACATGTTAGGCAAATTTCCTCCTTTTATTTGGATCCATTAAAGCCCCTTTCAGGCAGATAAAGGAAACTTAGATGCTGAAACGAATTAAATAATAAATATAAAGCATTGAGTTAGAAATATCTTACAGTACTTACTCCTTAGTATGTGCCCCTCATAAACATAACCTCATCAATTAACTTTAAATTGCAGAACAGATACAGGTGCAAGTGAAACACAGCCCCTTTCCACTGCTGCATCATGCAATGGTGACTTTTTAATTGTTGTTTCTTTCTTTTAAAAGTTAAAAAGTATATTTTATAAAAGCAGACAGGGAATTTTATTTGGCCTTTGCTACTTTCTTGATTTGTAATTCAAGTATTATTCTTCCATTTCAAACTTTAAGATTATGCTTTAGAAAAAGCTTTAAGTGTAGGTTAAACATTGCTTTTTTTGTTTTGTTAAAGCTATATAAGACGTATAAATTGGTGCTGTTGGCTTTGACAGGGATGTTCATGGAACAAGTCTTCCAAAACTAACTTGCCAACTTTGCAGTAGAAACTTGTTGAGAATTACCAGTAAGAATTGTGCTAGACTCTTTCCTTGTATAACTTAAAGGGTCTTCCTGTTAAAAACCTGATGACTTTGGATTTTAAGAGCCTATTTCAAAATTTAATATACAGAGTAATGTCAAGAGCATTAAACTCTAATAATGTAAACAATCACTTCCATTTAAGATTTACAGCTGGACTTTCCCTCCATCTGGAGGGTCACCCTTGCCTGACCACGGAGGCGCCTTGTCCTGTGAGAGCTCTGGCGCGGATTGTTTCCCCGAAACAGCGCCTTCATAAGCAGGAGGGAAATGTGCCCTGGTACATCTCGGAAGCTAAAAGCAGCTCTTGTTCCTCCTCTCCTTCCCGACTGGAATTCCAGGAATTCCTGCTGCTTTAGCGTCGCCCACATCAGTAGAAAGGGAGCCTGTTCTTGCAGCTGCTGCCGACCATCGCAAAGGGGGAATCTCGGGCTTTTTTTCATGGGAGATGCGAGGGCATATTTATCTCACTAAAATGCTCATTAGCGTGTTCTTCCATTGACATTGTATCCAGCATGTTCCTTCTTATTAAATCGTAGCCTATTGTATGGTAATTCTTTGGCTTCCCTGAAGTGTTTCTCCTTAAGGTAGATGCAGAGAGTGGGAATGATGGTTACCACTGAGCTGGATGACATGACAGCTTGTGTCCCTGCTCGTGGCAGGGGGCTGGACTGGGTGACCTTTAAAGGTCCCTTCCAGCCCAAGCCATTCAGCATTTCTGCCCTATGATTCTGTGACGGAAGATTGAATTCAGAATGCTGGAATGGAGCACAGCACTTCTTGAGAATTTCTTCTCTTGGCACCAGGCATTTTTGACAATATCTGTTGGTATTATTTTTTTTTCAAGTTTTCCTCTATGTGTATGGGATGTTATTTTGGCACAAAGATGTAATACTTTATTTTGTAACAGATGAAATTTTCTGCATTCTTGGAGGAAGTTCGGATTTGTTGTGGTAGTTGCACGTCGGTCTCTGGGTATTTATAGATACGGGGGGCAGCACGAAGGCTAGATGCTTTCCAGCATGTGTTAATGCAATAGTATCTCTTTCAGGAAGGTTTTTTACAGAGCTGAGTTTGGAAATGTGTTTGCAAACAGCCTTGTCACACATGTCATCAAGGTCAGAAGGGAGAGAAAGCGGAGACTTCAACATTTCAACTAAGGTTTTGTGGAAGGAGCCTAGAATGTTAGAGTTTGCTAACTAGTAAACTTCGTGTCTCTTGAACACTGGAGAAGTCTCACTTTCTCCTCTTCCATGGAGTGTTCAGCTCCCGCTGCTGCCTGGGACTTCAGCATTGAACTGGTGGGGAATATACTTGATGAAATCCACTGGTGATAGATCGTGACTCTGAAGTGTTAGAAGTGGCATCAGATGAAAGTTTGGAGTGTACAGTGTGGGAGAACCCTGGAGGGAGGTTGGGAGAGTGGGTCTGTGCTTGGAAATACTCTAATTGTTGGTGCCACGGAGAACACAGATTAAGACACCCTTTCTGTTTATAGACAATAGAGGGTTTTTTGACATAGTGTAGAGCTTTGGAAAGGGCCTCTTCCAACTGCAGCATTGGCTGTTGACACTGACTCTGCTACGGTCAGCTCTGAAGAAAGGAGAGCAGTTGTTCCCAGTTACAGCGGTTCAGTGGCACGAGGGGAGTCCCGTCTCGGTCCCCTGGGTCCTGCCTTACGACAGCTTTTCCTTTCAAACAAACGTCAGCTGGAAAATACTTATTTTGCTGAGCATTGGACCTGATTAACACCGCCATAACATGTTTCTGTGTTGAGTAATTTAAGCTTATTACTCGCAGTTTTGGGAAACTGGTAGCACTTGGTTGCTAATTAAAAAAAAATAAAATACATATTATACATCAGTTATACTAATGTTAGGGCCCCAGACCAGGAGATATACAGCCTTATCAAAAACAGGCTTTCTGTAATAATCTTTGTGTGCCAGTGACATTGTAGGATAAATGCTGCTTTGTGTTCACTTTTTAACCAAGAAAAACTCCACTGATTTTATTGGATTTATTCCAGACTTAAGCCACTGTAAAAGCATACTACTGCTCTGTAAACGCTTTCTGCCAGCAGGTGGAAATATATATATATATATCCATATAGATATAGATATATATATATACACAACTCCTCCATTGACTCACTTCTGTCTTGTGCTGCCTGATGTCTCTCTCCCAGTCACTGAAGCTGAAGCTTTGTGAAAATGCTATTTAAGACTTGCAACGTAATGGATCTCACTGTGTCAAAATTGGCAACTTCAGCTCTTTATGGATCCCTGACTGCTCCTGGACCTGTCAGCTCTTCTGTCTCTGCTGGGTGCTGTCACCCAACCTTCTTACGTAGTCATGTAGTACGTAAAAAAAACCCCACCAACTTGTTTCAAATGAACATGAGCAATACTTCCTGTAGAATTAAAAAGGGATAGGAAAGACGTAATTATTTTTTTACCTATTAGAAGCTGATATCTTCCTATTCAAAATACTCACCAGCAGTAATGGTCCTCAATCCTGAATGACAGGAAGAAAATGGGAAAGGGAATTGTGCAGTCTGGAACCAGAGGAGCAGATGATCATGGAAGGATTATTTTTCATCATTTCAGTAAATTTGAACTGTGTATTGAGGCAGCTCAGGAAAGGAACATACCGTGCAGCAGGGAGACTCACAGCTGCGTCCGTTCCTTCTTGTTTCCCCATCGTCCATGCTGTTATCTTTCTAGGGCTTATCTGAGAGTGGAAAGAAGGTTCTGGAGGAGGTAGTGCCAAAACCTGGAACTAATAAACTGTTCCTATGGCGTTCTGTGCTCATGTGTGACTTGCTGGGATTGAGTTTACATTCTGGAGAGTCCCGGGTTCCTGACAGGTAGGAGTGTGGGGATAATGTGCTCTATTACCCGCTGCAGGCAGTGTTTTTCTGTGGTATGTGTTTCTTTGGCCTTGGAACTCCTGTACTGCAGTAAATATTACCTGTGTTACAGCACCACCCGTGTACGGGGGATCTTTGCCAAGGAGTTTAGTTACCATAAAGCTTCTCAAGGTTTTTCATGGCGATCTGAGCTATTTGGAGATAAGAACCAGTCATGCCGTGTTGGCACAGCAGGACATGTTTCATTGAGACTGACTTGATTTTCACTTGTTAGAGCTTACATCAGACCAGACTTGGATCCTGGCTTATATTTGAGGCTGAAGTTTTCATCCTATTTCTGTCAATATAACTATTTTATAGTAAAAGTTGCTATTCTTTATTGTGGTCTAATAGAAAGTCAGGTTTCCAGGTCCAGCAGAGTCGTGGGATAATCAGCTTAACAAGGCTCTAGATGAGGTAACTTGGATCCAGTTCTGAAGTACTATCAGCTTGGTTGGTCCCTGAGGAAGACACAATTTAAATAAAGAGCAGGAGAAGACATTTTGGGGCATTGATGCTTGATGTTCAGGTGAAGGCAAACACTAGAAAGGAATTTGGAAGGCTATTCTTTGAAATGTGTGTCTGCATGGTAGTGGAAGCTGGGGTTGGAGTACTACAGGTCTGGACCTACAAAATGGCTAGAAAAGCTGTTTATTTTTATAAAGAATGGTAGTACTTATAATACTTACACCTTTCAGTTTGTATGAAAGAAGGTAAATACGGAAGGAATAAGAATATTTTCTCTTGTTTTTCTGAATAATGATACGCACAGATTACACTTTGCATCTTGGTCCAAAATCCAGTCAATTCTTTTTATTATGTCAACTCTTGCTAATTTCTGCATGTAATGAAATCCCGTGGCATCTTGAAGAAGACAGCACTGGAAACCAGTGTGTGTGGGGTTTTTGTTTTGTTTTTAAAGCAAGTTATTTTGGTGTAATGAAGTAGAATCCTCAGTCAGAAACATTTGACCAAATGTGAAATAAATAACAAGACTGTATTAAAGTCTGTGAATAAAATAGTAAATTTTAGTGTGATTCATCCAAAGCTGTAGGTGTAAAATAGAGTAGAAAATATTTCATCTTGGTCCACTAAAGTCAAGTTAATTGGAAGAAGGGCAGTGCAGGGGAGAGCGGTGGTTCGGTCTGTCGTACTCTGACCGCAGGGTATTCCAGAATAGCTTGAGTTTGTTAAAAGGCAAATTTTGCCAGAAGGGATAAATGCAGAATTGTGTTTGTCAATTTATAATAGGAGTGGAATTTCATTAGCATGACTATTCATTTGTGTTGTGGGAGGAAGAGTAAAATAGATTCTCATTGACTTAAAATGTCACTGTCTGTTCTGGCTGCTGAATCCTCTGCCGTTTGTTGGCTGAATATATGAAAGAAAATAGGACTGTGGGTCAGCCCTGGTCTCTCTAATTAGGATCCTCAGGGCTTTGTGTGGGCCTGTGTTTAGGTTTTTTTGTTGTAGTTGTATAACATTGTGTTTTTGTCTTTTCTTCTAACGCCCAGGCACGGTCTGCTTTCTGACAGTGCTTCGGTTTTATTTCTGTAATGCAGGCTGGCCTCTCGATTGCAGAAACATGATTTGTTCTGCCTCTACTTCATACCTGCCTCTCCCTGAGCTCTTCTAAAGTCCTCGACGTTTCTTCCCTTGCTCTATCAACAGAATGTTTACAGATTTTCTTGGCCAGCTGGTGACTGTCCTGTCTTCAGTGTTTCTCTCTAATTTCTGTTTATTCTTGTCACAAATTTCAGTGTACTCCTTATAGGGCATAATTTGAAATCAAAGTCTGCATACTGGCAAAAATGATTATAAATACCTTCTTCCAATAACCCCAGAGAAAATTATGTTACCTGGAAAGGATTAATTACTTTTGTTCTCTGTTATTTTTGAAGTCAGTATTGTCATTGATATTCACCACAAGTATTAAAGACCTCAGTTTTTCAGGTCTTTGGGGGAAAATGAAGTGTCCCTTAAAACACTTGGGCACTTGTTCCTCCCCCATTCAGAGAGAAGACTTTCATGTCTTTACAGTAGCAGTTATTAATGGTAGTGTTAGACTGGAGGTTTTATTTCTTTAATTCCCAAACAGCATCTGTTAGACGTAAACAATTGAAAATACAAGTATAGTTAATCCCCCAAGACTGTTTTATAGTAGGTAAAGTCTAGCACTCCCTATTTTAAATATGGCTTTAGTTGAACTACTGCTTCTCAAAATATTTCCACTTACCTCTGAAGTCATAATTATGGCATTCATTGTATTTGAATATAATAGCTGCACTTTGCAGTCTGCTCAAGTCATGGGACTTGAGTAAGGAATTAATCCCAGCTATTACTTTTTTTGTCTACTGGAATCTGCATTTTGGACCCCATCTCCTTTGGTTTTTATCAGTTATAGTGTAATGTTTCTAACGAGGCTGTCCCCTATGTGTGGAGTATTACTCCAAAATGGAAAGACATTTACAAAATAATACCAAATACCATGTAGATGGACCTCTTGATGGAAGGGACTTGCACATCTGCACTCTAAATTAGATACCCTCACTTTGAAATTGGTTAGAAGAGTTGCTAAGCCCTGTCCTTTTCTATCACAACCATGATGCTTTATATATTTAAATGTATCAAGCCGCCTCCTAAAAAATAGCTGGTGCTTGTGTTTTGTCCCTGCTTATTTGATTTGGAGATGCTTTCAGGATGTTGTTCCTCTGAGTGGAATCGTCCTGATTTCCATCAAAACTAATAGCACAAATAGCTCCTCTTTTCAAAGCAATAGATTAAGGACTCTTAAATTTTAGGAACATTAGTGAGAATGTTAATGGAACCTGATGATGCTTGACCTTGTTGTCCCTGCTTTCTCTTTCCTTGTTGTCTCTGTTGAAGAAGAAAAATTGAGTTTTGGGAGAACTTGCTTACGGTGGCCTTCTCTCTTGCTGCTTCGCCGTATGACCTGCAGTGCTGAGAACACCCCTCATGCTGGTGAGCCATCTCTGGTGCTCTCTCCTTTCCTGCTGTGCACGTGAAGAGAAGAATGTGCAAATCAAAGGCAGCACAAGAGAGGATGGGGCCTGAGACACTCATGGAGCATCATCAGCTCCCCCCACCAGCCAGCCCGGGGAGGGGACAGGCTCAGCACATGCTGAGCACAAACCACTCCGAGAATCTCTTCATGTTTTTTCCTCCTCTTCTCTTTGTCAGTCTTTTTACTGGGATGCTCTGAAGTGTCTTAGTCATTGGGAATTATTTCCATCTGCAGCTTTGCTCCTGAGCAATGGTAGAGTCCAATTTAGCGGCGTTTCTTCAAGAGCTTGGGTCCTTGACTGATTTGTAGAGGGCAAATGAGAAGAGCAATTGCAAATGGGTTTCTGTGCTATTAGAGCTCTAAACAGCCTTCCCTCTTGGCTGTGTGTCACATTATAACTCAAGGGGGGATGGGTGGGCTCTGAACCTTAAAAAGATTTAAATACTTAAGTGCAGGGTCAAGTATTCATATTAGTGGGTGTCTTAACAAACTGGTCTCGGAGTGCTCAGCAATAATAATTTAGTATTTTTAGGTAGCATTGAGCATGGTAATTGAGTAGCAAGTGTTTTGAGTTCTTACACTTCTTCATTAGCTTTCCCTACAATTTACTTATATGATAATTTCACTAGAAAACCTCAGTTTTGGATTAATTTAATAAAGCATAGTGATAGGTGGTTGTGCTGTGGAGAAAACTTGTATCTAATACAGAAATGCCTGCACACAAAAACTGAAGAATCAGATTGAACCAATCCAAGAGAAGAGGTTGTTATTCTCAAGAGCTGTTAAAAAGATCCTCTCAAGGAGACACATTAGCATAAAATTTCTTTCCCTCTGTGGACTCTTTGTTTCTGCCATTATTCAGCCGTTTTAGGGTTGCGTTCCCCTGGGTTATGCATTCCGTCAGTGCATAACCCTCACCAAGGGAAAGGGAATTACCAGCTTGTGGCCACCACCCTGTAGCTCCTTGGGGCTCTGTAGCCTCTTCCCACACAAATATGTGGACTTCACCTCTTTTGGAGCCACCAGTTCCAGGACACTACTTTAATCCCTCTGAGGTGTGCAGAAAGTGGTGGGCTTAAACTGACATTGGCAAGAAGCCGTAATAGATGGCTGCAAAAAGGCTGGCATCTACTAGTAGTGAGTAGTGGTTTCTAGGTGTGAAATCCATCCTCCCATCTTTTGCTTCACCTGCTACTTTGGTGGCCCTGCTGCAGTTCACTCTATGACTGAGCAAAAGGATGCTATAGCACAGAATCCATAGGCTGCCCTGGGAATCTGTGCCTCGGGGCTCCCAAGCAGTAGAACTGTGGCTGATTTCTGCCTCAGTGGGGGGGTAACTGCCTGGTCTCTTCATTTTTCTAATATTTCACATATGAAAAGAGGTATTGCCCCCTAGTAAAGAAGTGGGCCCATCAAAGAGAAAAGATAATTACAAATCAACATTAACATTCTTCTCTGAGAATAGCTAGTTGTGAGAAATTGGGAGGAACAGCAGAATGGAAAAGTTCTGAGTGCCAGTATCTCTGACCTCCAGTTTGAGCATCAAGATGCCTTGTATAATAAAAGCTATTTATAAATTGCTGCTCTGTTAAACGTGTACAGAATTTTACGATGCATAAATTGGGAAACGGAGCCAGCGAAGGGAGTTAGCAGAGAGATGAATGGCTGACAGGGTGCAAGACTGAAACTGTGTTTTATTCATGGATTGGGAGGTCAAGAAGAACTGCTGGGAAGGGCTGGCAGTAGAAGGAGAAAGACACGGAACCCAGGAGAGAAAAAATCCAGTAGTCTGAGGATCATTGAGCCATGTTGTCACTCTTCCTTGCAGTTACAACTCCAGGTAGTTGCTTTTTATTTTTATTTTGCTACATTTTCCTGAATATTTTTAGTCTTTCTCCCAGCTCCAGTTGCGCCACTGTCACCAGCTGCTTCCAGTGTCACAGCCCTAATCCTACTGAATCTCAGCAATTTATTCCCTTAAATTTTAAGCAACAGGTAAGAAGAGGTTTAGGGTTTCTTCCCCCCTTTTGTTTTGACAAACCATACCCCGACTATATGGTGGAGAGAATGTGATCAAGCAACCCAAAATCATAATCCTCATCTGGGGCCTTGCTAGAAGTTCATGGATCTGGTTGGTTGGTTGGTTGTCACTGCTCAAAAGACTGTTGGAGATGATAATTCATTAGACTGCCATTTAATTTTGTTGGTCAAGCAGCTCTTCCTGAGCAGGATGCAGTTAATGCAACTTCATTCCAAACAGATGACTCGGGTTAAGGTCAGGAGGTTGCAATTACTCTTTGTGGCATTGTCACACGGTGGGTTCAAGGTGCAGGTGCATTTTGTGTCCTCAGATACCACAGGGTGAGACAAATCGAAGCCAGGGTAGAATAAACAGCTTTGGACCAATGAATGAAATCTCATTTCCACTTGGTTTTTATTCCTTTCATAAATTTGTTTTAATTATTTTATTACTGAGTAAATCTCTGTTATGGCAACATAAATCTCATAATCTCATATGACAAACTTGAGACAAAATCGTATTAATTGTGTCCTTCTGTTGACTCCAGCTGAGTCATGTCCAGATTCTTTGACAAAATTAAATACAAAGCAATGCAGAGAGGCCGTTTTTCCGTTACGTCTGTAGAGACAAAGCCAAAGGAACTTAAAATAGGGGGTGGCTGGGCTAACGCTTCCTGGAGAGGAGCGAGGTGTGGAGACATGGAGTTGGACACCTATGATTACAAACAAATCAACCCCGCTTCTCATGTAATTAGCTTTAATGTAGAAATAAAAGAATCTAGTATGGTATCAACTATAGTAATTGAGGTGAGTATGTTGTAGCAGGAATGACCTGGAAGATGGGAGAAGAACAGCGTTTGTCCTGGAGGCATAAACTCCTCGGGAGAAATGGGGATCTCTCCTCGGCGTAGGCTCCCGTCGATGGGAGGAGATGCCATCGCACTGTCCTCGTCACACAGACAGCAGCCACTGAGAGGAAGCTTGGGATTAACTGATGAATTTCTGCATCAGTTGCTCACTTATGCTGCACTGTAATGAGTTCATTTGCCAGGGGGATGGTGTGTGGGTGGGGGCAGAGCAGAGAGGAAAAAACCAAACAGGAGGGATTATGAAGAAAGCAAGGGAGGTGATTTAAAATCCTTCATGTGGAAAGAGGCTTAGGGATGGCTCCTTCTCCTCACTCTGTGCACGGATACTTTTCTGAATTTTCCTAGCATCTCTAATTACCTAGCTCTGTTTCAGTGGCCTTCAATACACCTGCAGGGATTTGCATGGAAGTGAGAAATGGTACTCTCAGATTAAAATTTGGCTTTGCTTCAGCTCAGTCTGGTTATCTTGTTTTTATTGTAATGATTTAGATTCTGAGGATAATTACCACAGTAGCTGATATGAACTAAAAGCTCATGGGAGGGCTATTTTTAACCACGGTACTAGAAGTTACAGTAAATTATTAATAAATCCAATATCTAATTTGGCAAAACCTGATAGTACTTGCCGTGGCTGTTCATAGGCTACAGAGTAGGCTGTTGGAGGAGTTTCTTTAAAAATTAAGCAGAAGTAGCAATTTATAAAAGAAAAGTGCATTTTGTTGTCCCAAACACTCTTGTTCAGGTGCAGATAATCAGCTCGAGCTTCATGAAGAAACACTTGGTACAACCGTGGAACAGTTTTTAGTTTTAATTTTACAGTTGTTACCGCTCATCAGAAACAGCCTATTTGTTTCTGTATGATGTACCGGAAAAAAGGATCTATATTCATTGCACATTCTTCCCAAGGGAATTGTTTTTAATGGAGTTGTAATTACTACAGGATTCAGAAGCCCCATCAAGAAGTTCAAACAAAGAGCTCTCCTGTGTTCACCCGGCCGTGTGTCTGTCCCCCTGCCCCGGCGTCTCCAGGGGCTCCCACCGGGAGAAGGTGGGAGCTTTTGGTTCCTGCTCTGATTTCCCTGGTCTCTCCTCCCTCTGAGAACTGACTTTTCCTGCCTCCTCATTTCCTGAGGTGCAGTGTGTCCTGGAAGCACACGATCTCCCTTTGTAGCGTGCCCATTCCTGCAGACAGGGATGTTTCATCCCCAGGTGAAATGCTGGGCAGGAACGATGCTGGTTGGTATGCAGGAGTAACATCCCGCGTGGGTTTGGCAAATAGGAGGATTTCTTAAAAGATGAAAATTAACAGGTTCTGAAACTGTTTGGGGAAAAAAAAATGTTGAGTACTTTCAGCTAAAAAAAATGCAGAGTTTAGGTTTGCAAGCCAGAGATGAGCTGTCCTTTGCCCTTCATCCTGCAGGAGAGATGGAGAGGGACTCTATCAGGGAGTGTAGGGGTAGGACGAGGGGTAATGGCTTTAAATTGAAAGAGGGGAGATGGAGCTGAGATGTGGGGAAGAAATTCTTTGGTGTGAGGGTGGTGAGAGCCTGGCCCAGGTTG
>JAOQGH010000005.1:31540749-31562092 GCA_025769975.1 Gallinago jamesoni
TTCAAGGCCAGGTTGGAGGGGGCTTGGAGCAACCTGGTGTGGTGGGAGGTGTCCCTGCCCAGGGCAGGGGGTGGGACGGGATGGTCTTTAAGGTCCCTTCCAACCCAACCCAGTCTGTGATTGTATGATGGGAGCACTGTGCAGGGTGGGGGACCCCGAGGGAGCCCGGAGGCTGTAAATGCCACCCCTCCGCCCCGGGGCAGTGCTCCCTGCGGGCTGGCCTGGTCCCAGCACTCGCTTCCTCTGCTCCTCTTCTTCCGAGGGAATTCAAATGTCCAAACTTGCTTCAGGTCTTGTCTTTGAATGAACTGAAGAGCAGATTCGAGCGGCAGGAGGCTGGAGGGGGAGCGCGGGAAGGGGGGACAGGACAGCCCTTGGGTGGCCATCGCTGTCCCCGGGTCACTGGACACACACACAGCTCTTCTGAACGGCAACTCCTCTTCCTCCTCTTCCTCCTCTCCCTTTGGGGACTCTGGCCATCGTTTCCAGCTCCCGTTACAAGACTGAAACAGAACATGGCACGGCAAAATGAAATTTTGAGAGAGTTGGAGAAAAAGCAGGAGCTGTTTCCAATTCAGTTTGATCTGCTGAGCTGAGAAATCAATTATTCACACAGCCTGAGATAGGACATGCAATGAAATAGTGTATTATCTCCAGTTAAGTTTTCTCTCTGTCTTGAGCAGGATATTTGAGTTTAGACACTGGGGGAGGGGGAAGCGTGTTGATGGTTTCTGGTTTTGTTGTTGTTTTTTTTTTCTGTGTTGTTGTTTTGAGTGGTGTTTTGTTGTTTGTGCAGTGGGATCTTTGTGGAGAACGTGTTCCTGGGATGGGTGGCTGCTCTTGGCTGGGGGGGGGGAGAAGGACCCCTCCATTCTTCAGGCAACTTCTGTAGTGTCTCTCCAGGTGTGGTGTGGGGTCCGAGGCGGTGCTCGGGGATGTGGTGGCTGCGGAGCCCCCACCTGACAGAACAGAACTGCTGATGTGCTTTTGGTTATTGATCATCTCTTTCACTAGAAGAAAATAGGTCGTTGAATAGTGAGAAATGTCAAAACTTTAAACTACATATACGTCAACCTCTGAGGCTTTTTTTCAGATCTAATCTCAGGCTCTTTTGATGTAATGCTGTGAAGTCTTGTTAGTTTCTCGTTAGTTTCTGGCTTTATGCCTGTCCCTGTGTCCAGTCCCACAACATCATTCTGTGTTTGCTGCTCTGGGGCTTCACTTTTTGCCAGCCCCGTGCTCACCTTGTGCTCTTATATGTCTTCTATGCATTTTTCTAGTCAGAGGACGTGGGGGGTTTTGCTGTAGTGCATTGTTTTTCAGAGAAGGGAGGCTTTAGGTGGTAGGAAGCCATTGTTTTTTAAATTTTCCAGGATCCAAATACTCTCTGGATGCCATCAATCAGCCCTTTCTAAATTGTAGGGAAGAGCATTGTACTCTTCCGTGAGGTTCCCGTGCTGTGCTGAATGGGGGAGGGAACTTAATTTTGTGTTTAGGCAGTGATTCATGACTCTAAATGCTTTTTGTATAAAGCTCTGGTTTAACATTCCCATATATGAAAATACCATTCCTTTACAGATGCAATGGGGAGGTGTAGCCAAATAAGAGAATTAGAAAGCTTTCTGTTCTGTTTATTTTATTTTTAGGACTGACTTGAAAATTCCACTAGAAAGATCTCAATTATTCATTGAACTGAGTAGGTGTTCTGAAACAATTTCAAACTTATTTACAGAATTTAATAGAGATTATATCTGTTGATAGAATTTCACAGGTTTAGTGCAAAAAGTCCACAAATGTGATTTTACTCTTCCTTAAATTCTAACTAGTTTTTCCATGAGAGATGTGTTGTTTTCTTTTCCTTTGGTTTTCTCTTACTCTTTATTTTATTAGTCACTGGAATGTGCTAACATTCCGAGCGCTGAAGAGATCTAAAAATTGAATCTAAGGCACTGGAAATGGTCTTCTGTCTTCCTGGTGCTCTATCTATTTACATGAAAAAGACTGGGTTATTGACACTGTATCATATTTATTGTAGGTTCCTGGATCTGGTTGCCATAGTGACATCTGGTCGTCAGAAAGAGTTTTGCTGGGTTCAAAGTTATGCTAATTGACAGTTTCTTAGGGAGAATAATCCTCAAATTTCAGGGAATGATCATTCTTTCTTGCTCTAAAACTCGAGGAAACTCTTTGGTTTCCAACCACAACAATATCCCCCCAGCCCAATTCCATACCCGGGCTGCGTGTACTTAAATTTTCTCCAAGAATGTTTTTGTGCTTGCGTGCTTTTGATCAATCCTCCTCTTGCTTTTCTCATCTTCCCCCATCTCAGCAAACAGTGGCCCCTTTCTGAGGCTGGTATAGATTTCTCTGGAGAAGTGACAGCAAGACAATGTCTGTCGAGGTTCGGGGTCCTGACTGCTGTGGGTGATGTGACCCATTGTCCACGGAACGATAAGCGGGGTTAAGCACATGGAAAAGCACAATATTACTACTGATGCACCATTAATCTCTTACGTGTTCTTAAAGTAAATTGACTTACAAAAGGAAGAAACAAACAAAAAACAAACAAAAAAAACCTTACCAGAACTCTGATGTTTGGCCCAGGGCTTTTTCTCCTGTTGTTACCAGAAAAGAGAAGCCAGAGCGGGGTAACGGGGCAGAGACTTTGTCCTGAGGATCCATCCTCACAGCCCTCGGTGGGTGTGAATGGTGCCATCTGGGACCGCTGGATTGACGAGGTTCTCACAAAGGCACGAGATGGGATCAGCTACGGACCTGGTTCATGACATGGTTAGAAGATACCAGCAGCTGCTTCTGCCTTGAGACCCCAGCTTAGGTTAGTGTGAACCGATTGCTAGCACGGGAGGGTTTTATCCGGGTCCAAGGAAGGACACGCTGTGCCTCCTGCGATTTTGGAGCAACCCGACTGCCCGAGGAATTTACAAATGTCTGGGGTGTTCATTTAAAGCTCAGAGAGTAGGTCAGAGTCTGGAATGGAACTTGCTGAAATCTGAGAGAGATGATGTAGTGCTGGGAGGTCTGCAGGCCGCCCCTGCCTCTCGTGTTGATGTGCTGCAGCATTGCGGATTGCGTTTGTGCTGTATGAGACTTTAATGACATTTTTTTTAAACAGAAGAAAACATGAAGAGGGCTAGCACTGGTAGCTGGATGGCTCCTTTAATAATATTTACAAGGCTTTATGTATTTAAGTTTGTAGGATGCTGGCAATCCTCGTCTGTGGAACGTATGATAAATATGTTTTTATTATAATTCTCTGCTGGACCATGTGACAACAACGGTGGTGTTGAACCTGGCCAATCTCAACAGGCTTAAACTGTAGCTTATGAGTTCTGAGCTTGAATTCAAAGTACAGGCTCTGTGCTCTACCCTAAAGCCATAGCTCCTGCTCCCCATTGTTCAGCAGCAATTGTGTGCCTGTCTGCCCTGCTCACTACCTCTGAAAGGCTGCCTTTCAAAAGGGGGTCAACATTCTTAAGTTTAGTACCTCGTTTTATCAATTTAGATTTGTAATTGTTTTTTTTCTTTTTTTCTTGGCAATAACATATGATATATAACTGTATATCATGTTTCCACGTTGTTTATAGATTAAACTGCATTCTGTTAGCCTTTGTGTGGAAGGGCACTTTTTTCTGCTCTTTCGAAGTGCTGTGTTGTCCGTTTGCTTCAAAGAACTTGTGATTTAGACTCAGGAATAAGAGACAAATTCAGCTCCAGGATGCTGTTCAAATTATCCTGTAGGGTACCAATCCTCTTGTACCTGAGCTTCGTTTATGGTGCTACCTTTGGAGAGAATAGGACACTTAACAGGATCCTCACATCCTAAACTGTAAGACATTTGAATAACTACAATTTATATCTAGCCACTGAGATATTTAGAAAAATACACCTGCTATCATTTGTGCAAATTTAAGATTAACATCCAATTACTTCATTATTTTGCTTGTTGTATTTGCTACTAAAGCTTGTAATCAGTTCTGTGTTCTAAATTTTCCAGTTTGTTTAGTCTTTGCCTTTTTTCCCCACGTGTTCTCTGGTGCTTAGTTTTCTTTGTAAATTTACATAAAAATAAACTCTGAGGGTACTGAGAAAGGACTATGCGAAGAATGTCATGTTCCTGAATGACAGCTTCTTAGGTCTTTTATTACTGTCACTTTACAATTGTGGAGAAATTTGTTTGTAGTAACGTTATAATTACATAGCAGAAGCATGGTCTTCTCTGCCTTTTTTGAACACAGTGTTATGCAGTGACTTCAAAGTCTTAGGCCAGAGAATTGTCTTTTTTTTTTTTTTAAAAAAAAAAAAGTAGTAGTATTAAATTACTGCTTTTTCCATCGCTGTGAAGCGGTCTGTGGTTAAGTAGATCTTAGAATCAAATCATGTTTAAATCATAAGGGCACTGCCTGTGTTAAACTTGGGGGATAGGACTGGAACTTTTCTGAAGTTTAACAGTGTTTGAATTGGGTGTTTGAAGTCAAGCGCGTCTTTTGTTCCCGAGCTGGGCAGCAGCCAAATTGGGCTATATCTGTTTCTACTCCTTCACTGAATTGCAGGCATTTTCAGCTTTATTTTATGCCTCAGTTGAACGCGTTATATTTTTTGGGTGGGGGTAAGGGAAAGAAGAAAAGAACCAGGCTCTGAATGCTCGGGCGTGATACAATGGGCTATAGAACATTGCTATTGAAGAGGTTTTACTGACTTCAAAGAGGTGCTCAGTAGCTTCCTGGTTTGAATCCTCCGCATCTGGTAGCTGCTGTGAAAAGCTGGGTGGTTATTTATATATCTATCTATCTATCTATATATATCAGTGTCAACAGCAGAGAGCTGTAAGCTTCTGCTGGCGAGACTAGAGCCATTAGTTGTCTTTGAGGACGGGTGTGAGTCTCCTGTGTGGTGATGCTCAACTGAATTTTTGGAAAGTAGAGTCTCTCAGACTGTAATTAATATGTTGCCTTGTTCCCTACCTGGTTTATAATTTTCTTTAACAATGTACGTCTGTGTTTATTATATTTCATAGGAGATAGAACCAAAGCAAAGCTTATTGAATAAAAAATGTCAACCTAATGATGTTCTAAAGATGAAGTGTTCGTGCATAACTTACCGTCTAGATTTCCAGGGTTCTGTTAGCAGCCACCTGCTTCAAAAATTGCTTTCTGTGGCTGGTTGCTTGTTCCCTAACCCTGTTGTGAAGGTCGCACTGGCTGCTGCTGGCGGGGACCTGCTGCGGCTCTTCAGCTCTGGCCCGAGTTTCTGTGCCCTGCCTCTGCTGCGTGCCCAGGTGATTATGCAGAGAGCTGCCCTGTGATTCATGGCATCCAATTTTGCAGCGCCTGGGATGTTATTGAAGCTGGTGCTGTGATTATGACTTTGTGTGATGACATTATTTCCAAACCCAATTTTTCTTCCTCTTAAAATATTGCCAGTGTATATTCTTATCCCAGCTGATAGTGAGGATCTGGTCGTGCCCTTAAATTGACACCAACGTTTACGTTTTTGGTGTCAGAGTATTGGATTCTAAACAGAAGTCATAAGATGCAGAATGATACTGCGAGCTCCTCTTGAGGACAAACCCCTTGTGGGACAAATCGCTCATGGCTTTGACACGTGGATGTTTCATACTAGTAAGAAGGATTTGCAGAATGTGAACTAACACCATAAATAATCAAGAACATGCCATCATGAAATATTCTATGGTCTATTTATGTTCACAAATGTGATTTAATTTTAATAATTTATGATTCTTCCTTTATGCTGTGGTATTCTATAAAAATAATGAAGTCTTCATAATATGAGACCTTTCAGCAGCTCAGTCATGACATCTTTGCTGGGAAGTGTGGCGAGAATGCCAGATTGTCAGTAGGAACTCTTATTCTTGAATTTGGTTAATTATATGGCTCTATTGTACATTTGCCTGTCTTTATTCTGTATACCTTTTGGACCAAAGAGCAGTTCCACTTCTGCTTTGTAGTTGTCTGTCACTGCATGTAGTATGGATTAAGGTACATGCCCACCTTGAGGCAGGGGGAGAAAGAGGGACAAAACAGCTGGACTCTCTTAAAACAGATGTTCCAGAGGAAAATCACCACATATTGTCCTGCTCGGGATGATACATAGATCTCTTTCCTGTCTAGGAAATACTTACACTTCCCTGGAGGCATTCAGCAGATGTGCAGATGTGGCACTGAGGGATGTGGGTTAGTGGTGGACGTGGCAGTGTTGGGTTTATGGTTGGATCAGATCATCTGGAAGGGTTTTTCCAGCCTCAGTGGCTCTGTGATTCTGTCTGGTTTGTGTGGCTCATTGCTGCAGAGCCCTAGTGAAGCCTCGTGGTCCAACTGGCTCATGATGTGTCTCTTATTATAGTTTAACTCTTTGCTTTTGGAAAAAAAAAATATGCCCAAGAATTAGATGCAACTTTTTTTTCAGCTTAGAGTTACGTTGTGAGCAGTGAAACTTTAGAGAATGCCGACTTGCTATAAATCTGCAAATTGTATTGATAACCGTGATATTATGATGGTTTGTGATCCCCTAATGCAGTGGAAGTGCCACCAAAAAGACTTTCCATCTTGCCTTGGTCAGTGTGTGGACAGATGCAGGCATGGGGAAGGGTTCGAGGGGACACGGTTGGGGACAGTTGGGCAATTCTTTCCTGTTGCACGTGTAACTTAAATAGAAAGCCAAACCATTCTCCTCAGCAAATCTGGGGTATAGTAAATATGCACATATATCCTGGAACTTTCTTATCTGTAAAGGTGATATTTTTACAAGTGTGTGCTTACTTGCAGCCTGCACAACCTGCAGGCAAAATGAGCACCATTAAATTAATTGATCTTTAATGACCAGGTTCCATTTGGCAGACAGTGATGTGCTTTAGATGAACAGCAAAAGGATGGATTTCTTTGTGCTCTTCATTTGTAATGATATCTTTGGCCTGGTGAAAGCGTTGTGTGTACATACATTTATTTTTACACATTATATATTGGTATGTAATTGGCTCACAGTGTTTCAGGAGATTCATGAGTAATTTTATGATAAAATTATTGGGTTTATTTTCTCTAGAACGCATGCATTAATAGCAGATAGGTGTGAGCATGTATATATGAATGTCATAAGACGTCTACACGGCGGAGTTAGAAACTGATTTGAATTAGTCATAACCAAAAAAAGGCAGTGAGGAAACAGAAGTGTATTTTTAAAAATTAATGGTAATGTGACTATTGAAAAGCAGTATGTATTTTTAAATAAATAGGGATATAAGATGAAAAATGTGCAGCCAGATTTTGGAAATGTCAGGTGTGCAGTTATGTGGAAGAAATATGGGCAGTATTAGCGAATGTGATTGGGATCCAGGGAGTCGTTACGCAAGGGAAGGGGGGATCCCTTATGTAGGAGAGGCTTCGGATGGGCCACGATGTGTGATCAGACACGTCCCTGTGCTCAGCCACGGCACACGCTTTCATTTGGTCCCTTGATCTTTCCCAGACCAACCTGCTAACTAGCAAGGAGCTGAGCGCTGTAAAACTTCTTCCAAAGACTGACAGCGTATTTCAGTTTTATTGTAATAACAACAACCTACTTTGGTTAGAAATATCATCATCATTTATGATTTTATGGCAAATAAATTTAATTTCCAGTTTATTCTGTAATTACGTGGCTCCGTATTAGGCTGAAGCTGCTGGAGCAGTTAGGAGGAGGGGCTGTTCAGAAATCCACTGGACAAGATTTGCCCTTAGTACAAATCTGTTCCCTGGTTAAAGTGATTTAATCCTTTGCTGTGGCTGGACCCCCGAGGTCCCACGGGGAACGGTGACTCTCCGGGGAACGCCGGTGGGTTTGCTGTCCCACGGAGCAGGTGAAGGTCTAGGGCTACTCTGATTCTATGTGTTATGTTGAAGATGTAAAGCTACAAAAAAGCTCTTGGGTTGCTCTCATCTTAGTGGGGTTTGGGATTTTCTGGAAATTTCCTGAACTGGTAAAGATCAGGGTTTGGCCTTTTTTTAACACTCCCACCCTGCAGAGCGTCCAAATGCATCATTAGTGACTGGGGACAATGGCACTGGGGACAATGGCACACGTCAAACTGTTCCTCGGTTTGAAGCAGCTGTAATTCGATGCGTGTTTGCGTTGTCTTCTGCGAAACCTAGTTGAAATAAAATAAATTTAATTTGGCTTTTCTATAACTACTTAAGGCACAAAGTTCCATAATGCTGGAATCCAAAAGCATCTTCTCTTGTCTGGGTGACCCAACTCTTCATTTATCTGGGCAATTCTTAATTATGTCTAGCCAGCCATAAATGAGAACTCTTCTCCTGGTTCTTTGTCTCAGAGCTCCCCGAGAGCCGGGGGAAGTTGGTGTTAATGAGGGAAACGAGCACAGGACTCTGGAGTCCACTCCCCTTTCCCTTAGGGCATTAATTCCCTCAGGGCATTAATTACTCGCTAGACAGGACTTGCTCTTGCTCAGGGCAAGGTGCTGGAAGCCTCAGGGTGTGTTTGCACCAGCAATTAGGGCTTCTCTCCCCTCTCAACACCAACCAAGCCATGCAAATAGTGTCACTTTGGCTTCTCCTGTGTCCCTTCTTCCCCGGGGGAGCAAGGTGTTGGCAGAGCCAGGCTCTCTGGGACCCTGTCCTGGTTGGAGCTGGGAGATGGTGCTGGGACACTGGTTCTGCTCCTCACTTGCAGAAGGCTGAGCAGGTTCTTCTCCAGGAGCGGGGAAGGAACACTGATGCAGGTGTTGCTGGGAGGCCATGCTGGTGCTTGCTGGTGGGCATCAGTGACTGGTCGGTCTCTCCTCCCATCTTCTCCTCCAGCTTAGAGTTCAGCGATGGTGCGTTGGAGGTAGCAATTCCAGAGATGTAATTCTGTCTCCTCCCTGAGGGGAGCCTGTCTCTGTGCTCCCCTGGCAGCAGAAGGTGGCTGGCACCCTTGTGCTGGTCCAGGGCTAGGGCGAGCGGGGCAGAGCCCAGTCCCTGCCCTCGCACCCGGGGTTTGGGTGGTTGGGCTTCATGCTGCTGCCCTGACCCCGGCCCTGGGGCTGCTGGGGACGGGTCACTGGTAAGGACTGGTCAGCCCTCCAAAGGAATGGCTGTACTGGTGAGCAGGAGGGACGGTGCCTCGGCGGGGTGTCCCCGGCCAGGGATGGAATCTCTGCTGGAAGCTCCAGGAGCAGCTTGAGGGAGTTTTGCCAGAGGAAAAAAAAAATAAATCTCAGATGTAATTTTGTATTTCCAGGCCAGGTTACTCAGAGCAGGTATTGGAAGAGAGCCGGGATCAGAGGAGGGGTATATGGAGCTCAGGTAAGTATCTCAGGTTTGACAGTCTTGTACTCGCCTTCCAACACCTTTTTCCAGGTGAATTCCACGTCTAAGTTCAGGCGTGTACTCTCCTTCTGCCCCCATGGCGGGCGTTAGGTGCCCCCTGAACCCCAGCACATCACCCCGCTTCTCAGTCTAAACCTGCACCTTGCTGTTCCCTACAGAGCTATTGTTACATCTTAAAATGCTCTAACATCACATGGAATGTAATTGTTTCATTCAGGTAAGGATACTGGCACTCCTGCTCCTTTTAGCCAGGAAAAAGACAGGATGTAAAGTACTGATTTCTTGTAAATTATGTTTTTATGAGGTAGGTGGTAGGAAAACAAAGAGTTCTGATTTTACCAAAGCACTTGACCCTTCTGGTGCAGAGTGGAAAATAGCTCTAAGGTACATAGTTTTTTCTTTAGTAGAAGTTCAAAACTTACCCCAAGCTTTAACTTAATAAATAGAATGATCTTTCTGTTATGCATTTCATGTATACAGCTCTGCTTTCTAGAGAGAGACCTTCAGCCACTGAACAGTGAATTAATTTAAAATAAATGGAACATGTTTTTATTTAATGTACAGAACATACCTGATACAATGTACTATTTTTGGAAAACATAACTGAAAATGTCAATTCCGATTTCCTTTCCAAATAAACTGGGGACTTTAAGGGTAAATAAAACAAGTCTGTAAATTGTCTTTCATTGTCGTCGTGTGCTATAACGAGAATCAGGTCGATGTTTGTGCACCGGGAAGAGGAAAGTACACACTAGTTTTACTAGAATGAAGATATTGGGCATGTTTTCTGCTTCGGGGTGGTGGCTCCGAGCAGCGCGGGGTGGGAGCCCTCCCCAGGCTGGCAGCGAGCGGCGGGTACGGCCTCGGGCACCCGGCCCCGGGGGCAGCCAGCAGGAGCCCCAGTCCCTTGCCGGTGTCCTCTCCCCCTGGGGAGGAGGTTTTGCTCGAGACCCCTCTGTGTTTTACCCCGTCTGTCCCCAAGGAACTGGAAGACAGAAGTGAGGAGTCCCGTGAATATTAAATGCCAGCTCTTGGTCTGGCAGGTTCCATGGCTTATGTACATGGGCTGGGGCTCGCACAATCTGAAAGACGTTTTTTAGATAAAAATGAGCTTTGACTTTGCTGCTGACAGATTAAGGCTATTGAAAATAGAGGAGTTTTCAGTTTTGTGGCTTTTTTCCAAAATGCTGTTAACTCTTAATTTGCCACAGGGGACTAAAACATGAAAGTTTGTTGTGAGGTGAAGTTCCAGCGTGAGACTTTGACGTGTCCCCGCTGAAACTTGCTCTCGTGATGTTGAGGAACCAGTTCTCATCTTGTCATGAGCATCACAACGGTCCACGTTGCCGGGGGCGAGCTGCTGTCATTTCTCTGCTGGGGTGACACGCTGCCACGTGAGCGCAGCCAGTTCTGTTTAACGTTGGTTTGCAGAGAGATGTGAGCTTTGAAATCACCTCCCTAAATGAGAATTCAAAGTTACTTTCTCAAGGTTTGCTTTTTACTTTTCTGTAAACTTTTAAGATTGCAGATTATGTTCCTGTGATTCAAAAGGGAAACTTTCTTTTTTTTCTTTTTTTTTTCTTCTTTTTTTTTTTCTTCAAGCCACGGTAGATTCTTCTCATTTACCTGATGACAGCTGTGATACATTAGGTCCTTTTTGTTCTTGACTGCTGAGTGTAAATCTTGGCTGGTGCTTTCAGGGGAGTTATGTAGCTGTAGGCAGGTAAGTGACAGCAGAAGAGGGCTGATAGTCCTTGCTGGGCTCAGGGCTGTAGGTATCGATGTGACAGCTGTTGACATAAAGAAACTGATTTGCAAATTCAGCTGGTAAGGTTTGTTTGGTCGGTCATTACAGAGAGGAATTACGTTTATGTAGTAATAGTGCATTTTCAGTAAATGAATTGAAAAGACAAGCTTGTATCTCTCTTAAGAAACCTGTAGAGTCATAAAAATCAAGTATGAGTTCCTCTAAGCAATTCAGATGAGAAATCTCTGTGTGCCAGGTCTGCACACCTATTTTGTGTGTTCTTATATTGGCAAGGACAGGGCTTGATTAAGCCAGATCATACATAGGCTTTTAAAATCTGCAATAGAAGATTTCACATGAAATCCAGACCGAACCCAGTCCTGTTTAGTTTTACTGAACCCTGAAATAATTTTCTTGAATAACTAGTTTCTTAAACTTTCAAATTTTGGTGGATGCTGATCTGGGAGCGGTAGTTTCTGGACAGAATCTTGCCAACTGCTCCTTGTCTGTGAAATCAGGGTAAAGGATCTGTGATAAGTTTTAAAATGGCTTCAATGGCATTTTAAATGGAAAGTTTTATGAGACAGACAGTATTCCGTGACAGATTGGAGAATTTGCAGTCGGTCTTCTGATCTGAATTTTAAGACTACACTATTCATTTTGGTGGAAAAAAATTATAGTCTGATTAAAATGAAACAAATATGTTTAACAACGTGAAGTGATTTATTACAAAGATGCATCTGCTTGGCTAAGAGAGAGGGATGGAGCGAAGAGGAAGAGGAGAGGATGCCAAGTCCTTGCCTGCTGGGAGGATGGAAGCTGGGCAGGAATTGCTGCAGGTACAACTGGTGCCTGATGTTAATTTGCTGAAAATTTAATTCTACACAGTGCGTCCCTGGAAGAACTACTGTTCAGGCGTTTGAGGAGCTGCTCGGGAGCCCGTTGGCTCGCGGAGGGAGGAGTGTGCCTTTGTCCTCCCCGCAGGGGGCTGGGAAGGGGCCGGTTCCCGCAGTCGGGCTCCCGGCAGGGGGGAGGCAGAGAACCGACGTGTCGGCGCGATAACCGCAAGGTCAGCAGCACCATCCAAAGATTAATATCCTGCAGATCTATTTTTAACATGAAACGTAAAATAATCTGTCTTGGGCTGTGGAATGTGTTAGTAAAGATTGTAAAATTACAGGGCCCGGTTATCTGTCAAGTTTCTAGCAAGAGGGATCATATTTAATTGATAAACAGATTGATTCTTGCAGAAAATAGCCTCCTCTTCTAATTGTGAAGATTTCAGTCAGGCTAAGTACTCTATATGAAAAATACATTTAAAAACTTACTGTCTTTGTACTTGGTTGTCTGTGCTCTATATTTAGGAAGAATAGTCTTAATTTTTTCTTAACTTGTAAAAATGTCCTATATACCTAGGTATAGACAGCCTGTTGTACAGCTGTTATCAGTATCTCTGTGAACATACATGCTGGATCTGTGCAAGAAGCTATATTTTTACTCAAGTAATTGAGATTTTTGTCATAAACCCATTAACTGTAGAGGAAACACTAAATTCAAAACCATCGGTTCCATGGAAACAGTACATTTGCTTAGAAAATTTAAACTTTTTTTCATTAGTACTCTTCCAGAGACCTGTTAATTTACTTTTACTGGTTCATATTTCTTTTTTAAACCCTTATTGATTTGTAATTAGTGGGGGCCAGACCCTCTGGAAGGTTAATCAGTCTTTCAGGAATTCCAGGTTGGTCTTGTTTCCTCTCCCAGCTGAGAGCCTGTCGGGGTGGCACTCGATTGTCGGACCTGTCTGTGGTTAGAGAAAAATCAGAGAGACAAAACCTCTTTTGTTGCTGATACAGAGGTGGTTTGTGGAGAAGCTCCACGTGGAGGGGCATCTGTAGGTTAATGGGGTGAGTTGAGTGGAAGGGAATGGCCATCCTCCACATCCTCACCCTTCTGCTGGGGCTCCTGCAGCACTGACGGTCCAGCCACACACCTCCTCTGTCAAAATAACAGAGTGTGGTGTTTGCACTCTGGATAGGACAGTTTAAACCACAGCGGGATGTAGTAACTACAGTGGGGCTCATTAAGTCTGGCACGAGATCAATTAGTGTGTTTCCTCACCGCTCCTGCCCGTGCAGCGCTTGGCTCTGCGTTGACCCTTCTCTGATGGGGTGGAACTGGCTGTGATGGTTGCCGGGGTGCTGGGGACGTACTGTGGTCCATACTGTGGGAGGAGATGGTGTGACTGTGGTGTAACCTGGGGAGTTCTGCCTACACAGACCCCATCCGGGGCCGTTTCCCTGATGCTGTGGAACCTGGCCCCACGGGGGCCATAGAAGCACTTTGACCCCGGAGTAGGGTGGCTCGTGGGTCCCAGTGCCTTTTCCCTGTCCCTACAGCACCGTAAACCACAGAGCTTACTTGAAAGAGGGCTCCTGCTTAGTTCCAGTTTCCATAGAGCCTTCCTCATGGTCCGTGCCTGTCCCCACGTGAGAACTAATTTTAAAAATTCACTTCACAGTTCTGCTAATGTGACTGTCTTTTTTTGTATGTCTCATTTTCTTAGCTGTGGCTAGAGATCAGGTATCATGTTATGCCTTTCTTGGATCTTGCACTGGAGAGAGAGAAAGTGATGGGGGTCAGTGTTTAAATTTTGTATTTTGCTTAAGCTTGTCCTGAAGAATACAGAGGATGAGCAACTTCGGGGTTATTAAGCCCGGCTTTGTTATTTTTCTTCAGACTTGTTTAGTTTTACTTGTTTACAATTAAAAAACCATTTTCTCCAGCTGGTGTTCAGAAAGAAGCATGGTTAGAGTTTTCACCCACCGCTTCTTCCCCCTTCCTTTTGTATAAAACCTGCTCCAGTGCTGGGAGCTGAGCCCTGCCCTTTGTGAAGTAACTGGATATAATTTTTTTCCTCATCTGTATATTAGGGATATTAAAATTCATCACTGTCATTCTTTGTTTTTTGACATTTAAAAAAAAATAAATAATCCCGAAGACTTCCTTGCCCAGATTCCCACTTGAGGAAGTACATCCGAGAAAAATCTTTGAATAATATTTGGAGTGAGTGACAGGGACTCGCATCAATTGCAATACTGCTGACAGTGATTGAGAGCTGTTAAGTGAGGGATGGAAAAAACATATTTGATCAAGATTAATACTTTTTTTTCACCAATGCTCCTGAGACTCGTATAAATAATTTGTTTCCTATAAAGCTACTTACAGAAAACTGAAGAGGTGAATCGTGACTTGCTGAAATCCGTAGGAATTCTGGGCACAAAGGTCTTTGAAGACCTTTAAAACTTTGTAGCTGCGCGTCCTTCGCTCAGCTGAAGCATCACTGCAGTTCAAGGTGCTGAGACCATTTGACATTACGGGGGGAGGCAGCGCTTTGTCTCTAAATCCCCTTTTCTCATCCCCCTGCAAAAACTGCAGTGGAAAGAAAACTTGTAAATGCTTTCAAATGACTCGTGCCTTTGACTGGAAAACCCAGCCCCAGTTTTCCCGAGGTGCAGGTCACCGAATCCTCGTGCTGCTTCTGAAGAGGGAGAGCTTCAAAAATTGCCAGAGATACCGTTTGGAATCTGAGTGGGAAATGAAGTTATTTTCTGATTCACTCAGTTATATTTGACCCGTAGTCAAGGACTCTCGAGCACGGCGCTGATGTTTGATGTTATCCAAAGGCAGATTTGGTCGCAGGGTTTTTCTGCAGCAGCCGAGGAGTCGGAGGAGTCTGCTCACGTAAGTCTTGGGTAACGTCTACCACCACCAGCTACTGAAAAAAAATAGCGTAGATAGAAGATTTTAATTGTATTCCACCTTCTTATCTTTTGATCTCAATATTGCTGTTTCATATTGCATAAAGTGTATATGGACCACGTATGTGAACCTCTCATTTCTTTGTGCTTTATGAAAATAGGACAGTTTTTGCTGACTGTTGCACGAAAATGCTCAGATACTGCAGTTGTCAGCATTATGCGCTTCCAACAAATACCTGATTAAAACCACGGTAAGCCTTTTTCTTAAAAAGGATTGCACCGTGTGTATTTGTGGGCTTCTTGAGGTTTGGAAATACTAACTGTGTCCGCTGCTGCATCCTCTTTGCCATGTCCCCCCCTGGGCTGACAGGAGCAGTCTGGGACAGCGAGGAACCATCCACCACTAATGGAAGTGTTCCATCTGCGGGAGCCCCTGGTGCTGCTCAGCAAATCACGGGCCACGCGCCCCCCGGGAGTTTCAGTCCCCTCCTCTGCCGAAGACAGAGCTGAGCCGAGCGGGGAAAAAGGGGTTTTTTTGGGAGCACTGGGTTTCTGTCAAACTGAGCACCGGGGGCTGGTGCTGGCAGACAAATGACAGCAATAACACCTCCTCGGGAGATAACGCTCCCTTATCAGCAGTGGGTTTCCTGAGCCCTTGCTGCCAGAGTTATTCAGTGTCGAATCCAAACTTGGTTGGATCCCCTGGAATTCTGCGCGGGCTGGGGCTGCTTGGCTGCTGGGACCCACGGCTGGAATCCCGGCGTAATGGGGAGAGTGTTCTGTGCGACCCGTGCTCGCTTTTATGAATTCTTTTCCTTCTTAAATTATACTCAAAGGATCTATAAACTTTTACAAAGGTAGATGTGGATAAGGATTATCATACTTACAGCTCAGGAGGAAGCTACGTCTGCAGAGTCTGTGTTCTCTCATCTAGGCACAGAAGCAGAATAAGGGAAGAGCCCGTCACAAGAAGCCACTGTTTACATCTAAAAAACTTTTTGTTTAAAAAATAGAATGCATCTGTTTATTTTAGTTGTCCTAAAATCTCTTGGTTTGCTGTTATGTGAGGTTTTTTGTTAAGTTCAAATTCTGAGTTAGCGCTGACATTTTTGTTGCTGGTTGACTTGTTTATACCCCCTCCTTCTTCTGGGAATAAGGCCACCAATTAAACCCTGGCTTGCGGTGTTAATACGTTACTGTTAATTGAGTTGACTTGCTCCCTCGCAGTGCAGAATTAACGTCTGTGCCATCTCTTTTTCGCAGCCTTAATTGTAGCACAGGGAGGTTTAAAAAAAAAGAGGATGGGGAAGAAGCAGAGGGGAGCAGCATCGCTTCTGAGAGCTGCTGGGGCAAGGAGAACCGTGGAGAGCCCTGCTGATGGGGGACAGCAGAGCTTTGCTTCTGGCTCCTGGAGGAGAGCTGTGCTCCAGAGGTGGTTCCTGCTGACGTACCCCTACCCTCTGCATTCGGCTGAATTCTGAAGCAGTCGCTCCGCACGTCATCAGCAGCGCGGTTGATGGAGCCGGCGAGGGGACCCGGTGGGGCAGCCTGGGCCAGTTGTCACCATCTATTTAGGGTTCAGCTGCTGTCGGCCACCTTCCTGTGGAGCTCCAGCTGCTGCTCTGCACACCTTCTGGGAAGGCAAGAGTCTTCTCCTGACCTCCGGTGCGTGGAGCCCATCAGCGGGGCTCCGGGAGCTGCCGGGGTTTGGTTTTCTCGGTGGGATGCTTTATGAGGGACATGGGATCACCCGGTGTCACACAGCTACGGCCCAGAGGCTGTTTTTAGCAGTGCTGATGTGGGATTCGAACTTAAACGCGCAGTTTCTGTAACGTAATCGTAGTTAATGGTCGCAAGCCAAATTAATTCTAAATATTTGAGGAAATGAGCCTGCGAAACTGGATGCGAAGGGATGAACACTCACCAAATTGTTCTGATGAACAGAAATTACCTTCTGAAGTCATGTGAACTTGGGATGACTTTTTACTCTTTGTGTAATGAGGGGAAAATGGTTCATTTTTGCTCTTTAACAGATGCTGCCTTTGAATTGTAACAAGAAGAGGGAAAACAGAGAATGATTTCCGGTGAAGTCTAATTTGTTAAAAAGCACAATTAAGCTTTGAGATAAACGATTGAGCTTTTAAAACACTGAGAGCAAAGGAATTAAACTCAATTCTCACCCACCGCCTGTTGGGTAGCTTTTTGACTTCTGTAAAAGGGAGCATTGTGCATTCGAAAAAATTCATTTTTATGGTTGTGTTCTGTCTGGGAAGCTACACATGTGCAGTGACAGCTATTTTGCATCTATTTTAGGGCAGGTTATCTTATTTGATTCTTCTGAGAAGCTGAGCACGTTGCTATAGCTACTGAGCTGGTGGCTCTGGTGAGGGGTTTTTCATCAATTTCTAAATGTAATTGCTAAGTAAGGCTGCTGGGAGCCAGGGACGCTCTGCTCTTCATTCCACCTGAAGATTTTTATTTTTATTTTCTTGAACATCTCTGTTTCATTCTAAGAGGTACATGGAAACATGCGTGTGCCTTTTTATGTAAATATGTAGGGACGGCAAATGAAAAAGTGCATGTGTGGGTTTCCCAGACCAGTGCGGGGTCCGAAAGCTGCCCAGGTGCCTGCTCCCCGGAGCTGCTGCTGGACATCTCCATGGATCTGGGAACCAGATGCTGAGATCCCTTCTCGGGAACGCTCTGCTCTTCTGGTGTGCTACAGCTAAACCAGATGCTCTGGTAAAAGAACTAGTAACAGTATATTGCAGACATTACCTACAGGTTTTTAACATCTGTAAAGGCTCCTTTTAAACAACATTTAGCTTGTCCTCGAATTTGCAAAGGCTGCTGCCTGTCCATGGACCTCCCTGCAGCTCTCGGTGCCCTCCGTGTCCCTCCAGCTGTTGTACAGCTTTTACTGCTGTCAGACAGCATCACCGAAAATGGGGGGTTGTGAGGGGTGTGTGGGGGGATGTTAGGCTTTATCTTTTTTTAATCTGAAGTCTGGTAGAGGTCAAAGTCCTGTATGGTCCCTGTGGTGGGGTTGGTGGCTGAAAGGCCACACACCGTCAGGCATCGGGGAGTGCGGAGTTTTTTTTCTTGCAGAAGCAAAAGCCTTATTAGAAACCTATTACAGTGAGAGCAGGTCATGGATATTAGATATTAATGGCTTTTTGTCAGCAGCAGTAATGTGGGGCGGAGAGAAAATTCTCTGTAAAGCAGCACCATCCCTGGAAAGGCAGGGTATAAGAGGATGAGCTGGATTTGCAAGGATATTTAGGGATCAAAGGACACAGGTAGGTATCCAGTGAGATTTCACAAACTGATGATGTAAATTAGGAGTCTAGTGTTAATTGACAGCTCTGTATCGGGTAATTTAGTAAATTCCAGAACCTGGGTATTTGTATCTTTATGTGCTTTATTACTGTTGTATGTTGTGAACACCTGAGAAGTTCCTGGGCAGCGGTGGGGGATGTAGGAGCCACTTGCTGAACCCGTGTCTGGGATGCAGAGCGTCCGAGCCTCTTGGGACAGCACAAAGTTCTGCTTTACACAGGTTTTATTCAATTAAGATTAGTGTCCTATTTAGGCTGTAATAGCTAATTCTGTTATAGAATAATTTATTCCAGAACTCATAATTTTCAGAGAATGATCTAGATACAGACGTTGCGATGCTTTTGGATAAATCTTGGTATTCCAAGAGTAGGAGGAAACTGTACTGAAGAGATTGTAAGAGAATAAAAGTACTGGAGGTTGAGACTGCAAACTCCTTTAGAGATTGACTTAAGGACAGGTTCAGAATTACCAAACTGGTGTTGCGTTTTTAGCATAATCAGTCCACTCCCAGGTGTGGAGAAAAATCGCTACTTTGGGAAAATCCCTCAGTGATGAAAGCCCATCCCTCTCTGCCAGTCTGTATTTGCCCAGGGCCAGGGGGTTACTGGTCCCTGGAGAGTGGTATCTCTAAGGATTTGGAGAAGGTCTTCAAGAAGACGGTGTCTACACTCCTGCATTTTGTAGATCACAAGTAGTTTATATTTGTGTCCTCTGGAAGGAAAATACCTTGTAAGAACATTATCAGTCACCTAAGTTATCTCACTTCTTGTTATTTTTAACTCTCAAAGTTTTCTTCCATACCATTTTGGACATAATTTTTGAGAAGGAGTCTCCACGTATTGACACCTCGTAGAGTTCCTCGAAACGTGCCTGTTCAGAACCGCTTTGGAGGCCCAAGGCTCTGCTTTCTCCTGCGCCTCAGAAGGGCTGGTGATGTTCCTGCGTTTCCAGGAGACCTTGAAATCAGTCGGACACTGATGTTCTGCTGAAACGTGCATGGGACTCAAAATTAGCATGGCTTTTACTTGCAGGCTGTTTTGCGCGTGGCGATAACCTATAACACCACTAGCACCCTGCTTGCTGCGCGGGCTTCCCGAGGCAAGCCTCGGCGCTGGTTTAAAGACAAAGCCAACTGGGTGGCACTGGTTTCTCTCTGGGACCCTTGCAGACGTGTTCAGCGTGGTGCCCAGCCGTGGAGTGGAGCTGCCTGGGTGCAGCTGAGCCCGGGCTTCCGCGGGGACTGCCCTCTGGAAACCAGGGGCGATGGGAGCGCGGGGGGAATGCGGGGGCTTCGTGTGTATCCATGGTCTTTGGAATTGCTTTTGGTTCACTTCTCAGTGGTACATGTAGACACGGGCTTTATGAGAAGAAAATATTTGCAAGAAGGTAAAATTTGGAGCTTTTAACCAGAATTTCCTGACAATGTCTTTTTAAAAATGGAATGAAATGCAGGTCCGTGCTTTATTGTTGGTGGGGTCTGCTTAAAGTCAGCTCTGTCATTCCCTCCCTCCTGTCCTCCTCCCCAGTACCACACACCAGTTGTCAGCCTCTCCCATCGGGAGCGCTGGATCCTGCTTGGGGCTCGTTGGAATGTGACAGCAGTGCTATCGTGGTGGCTGAACGTACCCCAGAAATGGCACCGAAATGCCTCCCGGTGTCACTCTGAGGGTGCGTGTGGCAGTCGCGGTGTTGGTGCTGGCTGCGTTTCCCGACCAGTATCACACTGTGAAGGGATCGTCCTCTGGAGAGTTGTAGGTGGTATTTTTTTGGATTGAAGGTCTAGAACTCGGGGGAGGTTCCAGTGGGTCTCCTGGAAAACGAAGGGGGCTTAGCGAGAGTGAAATACTCCCTACAAATCTGTGGTCCTGCTTTTCTACTTCAGACCAAATTCTCTCTCTTCAAGTCCCGAGTGATTCTCTGCTGCTGACTGCAGTGTGCCCGGCCGCCCTCGCTGTGGTTCAGATAAAATATGTATATTCTGAAGCTCACACACGAAAATGAGTGTTTTCCTAGAATTAGGCGTAAGCAGAACAGCGACCATTGTGTTGACTGCAGATTGGGTTTAATGGGTGGTGTTTTATCATTTAATTGGTGTGACACTGCTGCTGGTGAAATCTGGTGCTTCATCTGGCCGTGGCACAGTTTCAGTGACCCTTATTGATTTTTTTTATTTATTTATTTTTCCCCCTTTCTCTAACTCAAGGTCTTGTTACAGCAAAAGCCTGATGTGTGACAAAGAAAATTATAGCAATAGATGCCGCTGGGACGCGCGTACCAAGCATATAATTGTTTCTGTGCCTCTTTGAAACAGTTGCCTGTCTCCAGCCGGAATGAGACACCAGAGGAACAAATCAAAACCTGGTCAGCTCAGTACCAGGGTTTTTCTCTTAATCAAAAGAATATATTCCTGCTGCGGAGCCAGTTGCTAGCTCCGAGGAAAGCTGGAAAGTGCTGCCGGCCCCTCGGAAGCGTTTCCCCGCAGGCAGGGGTTTGATGGGTGTCTGGGGGGAATACCCTCTGCCAGGGGGGCTGGTGTGATTCAGGGCTCCAGGGAGCGACGGAGCTGGAGGACGTTTAGATGTCTGGGGGAGAGAGAAGGGAAGGGCAACGGAGTCTCTTCTGCTGGGAGCAGAGCATTGGGGCAAGATGTGAGTGAGATTTGTCTTGGGTTTGTCCTGTCATCTCGGTACGTCCCGGCTGTTGCCTCTCAGGGTTTTTACCAGGCTGTCTTCTTCCTATCCCCATAACTCGTTAGTGACTTATCACAGAGCATCCTTTAGAGCCTCAGTGGGGTTAACTGTAATTTAGATGACTGTACCAGACGCTAATTGGCTGCTTCCCCCTGTTGTGTCCTGCTCCGTCGGTGTCATTGCCTTTCCTCCTTCAGGAGTTTCGGGGTTCTGCAGTCCTAAAGGCGAGTGGTTGCCCGGGCTCCAGCATGGTCTGCTGACTGCTCCTCTCTCCTGGGGTCTCTCCTGGGGTCTCTCCTGGGCTTCTTCCGTTTCCTCTGACATAGTTTAGAAAGGGATTTCAGCTCCATTGGATGTTCTGCTGTTGCCCCTGTCCGGGAGCATCTGAAGATTAGATTAGATATTAGGAAGAATTACTTTACTGAAAGAGTGGTCAGGCACTGGAACAGCCTGCCCAGGGAGGTG
>JAOQGH010000005.1:31562192-31589794 GCA_025769975.1 Gallinago jamesoni
ATCCCTGGAGGGATTTAAGAAACGTGTAGACGTGGCTCTTCAGGGCATGCTCTAGTGGCCAAGATCATTGGTTTGTGGTAGGGTGTTGTGCGTGGGGTTGTGGGTGTGGGGTTTAGTTGGTGGGTGGCTTTTTTTTTTGTTTGTTTGGTTTTGTGGGGGTTTTTTTTGTTTTTGTTTGTTTGGTTTTGTGGTTTGTTTTCGGGTGTTTTGTTTTATTTTATTTTGTTTTGGTTTGGTTTTTTAATGTGGTTGGTCCCTTCCAACCACTAAGATTCTGTGATTCTGTGTGATTCTGTGAAGCTTGAGGGACCTCTGAGCGGAGTCCAACTACCCCAGAACATTATTCGCGTCTGAAGGAAAAGCTGATTTTAATAGAAAATTGTATAACCAGGAAAGGATAAATCAAACAAAAAGATTCTGTAGCTAAGGTACTCCCAAGCACACGTGCTGTGGGGTAGCTGACATTGTTAGTGCTGGTAATTGTATTTCTGTTGTGATATAACACAATCCTAATGAAGGACCGTGGGGCGTTATCTGCTGGTCAGGAGGTCACAAGCTCTGATTCCCCGTTTGTGTAGGTCTGCAACAGACAAGTGGAAATGAAAGGGATCGTGTGTTTGGGAGAATTAAGTAATTGCTTATTTGAAAGTGTGAAGTCACAAGGAGGGAGATTGAAGGTTGTGAAATAGTGGGAGCGCTCAGGGGACGTTCTGCAGTGAGGGGGTGTCAGGGCAGTTTCCTCCGTCCCTGCAGGATAAACCGTCCCCAGGGGAGTGGAATGAATTGAAACGGGAGCTTCATACCCAATATTGTACGTGTGGGTGGGCACATCCATTGCATCAAGACGTACAGCCAAATAAAACCAAGAGCGATGTATGTTCAGCCTTCACCTTTCATGCAGTTCTGGGTGAAATCAACAGCAAGAACAAGCATTTTTATTTTCCATCAGAGTTAAGGGTAATGTTTAATTCATGTTCGGATCCTTCAACCTTTAAATTTTCTTGTTTCAATACAATATTTCTTAAACAGACTTAATAAAAACCTCAATTCCCATGATTACCCCTTCAGAGATGTCACAGTGTATCCCAGCTGTGGAGGAAGCTCTGCATAGCATTAATTATGCATTCAAAATGTAAAGAAAGCACTTGACATTTTTTCCAGATCCATGCTTTGGGTTACTATTTGGTTTGGGTTGTTGTTTTTTTTTTTTTTTGCATTATCTTTATTGATTCAAAAACTGGGGTTTGAAAATTTGTTCCAGGACTTGCTTTAGGTGTATAGGATTTCCCCCCACTCATAATGACCACAAAATGGTTATTTATTTTCCCTGGAGCTTGTTTAGGGCTGTATCTGAAGGACTGTAACAACTCGTACCTGAAGGATGAGATCTTCCTGTGCTTCCCTTCCTGGAAACAACAACAGCCAGATTTTGTTTGTCCGTCTATTGTGTTATTATTAAATAAGTAAATCACACATGGTGTTAGAACATCACCATTTCACAGCACGGCCAGAAGACTCTGATTTTTTGGTACCCTCGGGAGTGAATTCTGTCTGGGGCCGGAGCGTCCATCATGGCTCTGGCTTCTGCACTCGGAATTCCCTCAGGGAAGTGGAAAGGACCACATTTTAAAAAAATAATTACCTGCAATAGAAATCAAAGTAAATTTGGTTTCTAACAACTTGTGCACCGTTGAGCTAGACCTCTAGGGGTGGTGTTCTCATTCCATAAATAAGAGAATGAAGGTACAGAAATAAAAATGAAGCCATAAAGGCAATCAGTAACGGTGCCAGTGATAAAAACTCACATCATCTGATAAAAAGTCCATCTTTCTCCTGCGACTCAGAGGAATTTAGCTGCAAGCAGCTATGCTATTTTTTTCTGTCGAGCCTGGAATACCTGCAGCAGCAGCAGCAGAATGGAACTTCCCAACTTATTTTTTAAATTTTATTGCTTGTGTCACAACAGATGGAACAATTACAAGTAACGAATGAAGGAAGTTGTTCTCTTCGGTGTTCGGTAACAAATAGAGAACAAAACATTTCAAAGAAAGGAGCTGTTAACAATTCCCAGCTGCTCCCAAAGCTCGAGCTTGCTCCCAGGTGCCGCAGAAAGTCCTGTCGGGGCAGATGGAGGGTCCCTCAGTGAGGGGCAGAGATTGCCCACGCTCTCCCCTGGGGCTCAGGGGGCAGCAGCATCCTCCAGGGGAGCAGTTTGTCTGAGAGTTGGCAGCATCCTCTTTGCCGCGGCGATGCAGATCCTGGCAAGTCCAGAGAGAGAGAGGGGATCCTTCCTTGCCTCTGGTAATGCTGGAATGGTTCGGAATAGATGTCTCCTGTCCCTCTGCTGTCCCCATCCCCGCAGTGCCCCTCGGGGCGGCGTTGGCTCTGGATGGAGCTGCCGCAGAGCTCTGACAGAGGGCTGGCGGTGGAAATTGAGCTAGAATGTGTCATTTGGGCCCTGTAATTGCAAACATACTTCGGAAATACATACTGTGCTTTGAGACTTGCAAGCGGATTTCATTTAAGTTAATTACTTATTGGCAGATGAGTTAAAGGGTATGGGGAAGGACTCCTCCTGCTTGGTGTGCTGCATTCACTGTCCGAGGCTGCTGCTGCAGGGGGTGAGTTAATTTGGAACCATCAGCTCGGACTTTGGGCAGCCTGGGCATGGAATGAACGGGGCTGAAACCGCTTCTTAGCTCATTTTGCCTTTACCTGTCTGGCTTTAAAATAAAGCTTCAGGCCGTTGAAAAGCAGGGGGAGCTCTTCTGTCTTTTACATTTCGAGAGCTGGGTTATTTGTGCCAGTTCTGAGCGGGAATGCGGGCAGCCTGGGATGAAGCTGTCATTAGTGGGGAGCAGCAGCTCTTTGCCCGCCGGTGGGGGGACGGGATGGAGGGGGGGCTGAGCAGGGATGGGCAGATCTGTTGGTGGGGCTGATGAACAGGGTGAAAAAGCCTCTCTGGTTCGGTGGTGGAGACCGTGCACGCGAAGGGATGCCAGGGACGGAGGGATGGAGTGAGACGACTTACACCCAAAGTTTTACAGCACCGTCTGTTAGTGGCCACCCTGAGATCTCCCAGCCAAAACCCACCGAAGGGATGAGGGGCAGGAATTTCCATTGGCTAATGCCCCGTTTCTGTCACTGTTTGACCTGAAAATTCAGAGGAATAGAGCCTAAAGGTGTGGGCCCTTGCTGAAGGCTTTGGAAACTGGGCTGTGTTTTCTCCTAGAATCGCTGAATAATTTATGTTGGAAGGGACTTTTGGAGGTCATCTGGTCCAGCTCCTGCTCAAAGCAGTGTCTTTAAACCTTTTATGACATCCTTGGAAGGCTGGGCACGTGTGAGTGGTTTGGAGCTTTGTTAGGTTTGACTGGGTCATCAAGTTGAGCCGTGAGAGTAGACCCACCGTGCGACACCGAGCTCTCACGCTCCGTGGTGAGCACACGATGCCAACCTGAGCGTGTTCGGTTGTGAAAGGCAGCGGGAGCGGTGGGAGGGATGGGGACCCCGGGGGTGAGCTGGGATCCCCCCCTCCAGATGGACGGGGCAGGGGCTGGGGCTTCGCGGGACAGAACTGCCAGTGGGGAATTTCAGATCGCACCCACAAAGATAAATAGCAAATAAAACCATCGCAAACTGGTACGCGGAAACAATTTGGAATTTTTCATGGCACGGTAGCTAAAAAGCATTATGAATGCTGAGTAGGCCAAGTGTTGTTATAGAAGGATCTTGCCTTCCTCCGTGAGCTGTGCAGCCACCCCGTTCATTCATTGTCACCAACAGTCACCTTTCTCTTCTGCCACAGCAGGGAGACTGGATTGGAGATCGGGTTTGGTTGGAAAAAGCACTGGGCACAAAACAGCAAAGCGGGATGCGTTGCTGCTTATCGGGTGTCTGTGGCCAACCCGATACCTTAAACCCCCCCCATTTTGGGTTTTGGGAGATGTTCTGCTCTGTGCTCATAGAACCTGACGTGCTGAAGTTGGGCGTTTGATTGCCCTTGAGCTCTTACCTGCAGAGAGACAGCCGTCTCCTCTCGGGGGTTCCCAACTTAGGCAAACCTAGAAAAGGATGCTGATGGCTCTTCCAGATGATGCTCCTGGCTTGGCCTTGCTGTCACTGTGGTGTTTGTAGGCACGGGTCAGATAGATATATGTATATATACATCTATCTGTATGTGCTCCTTCCCATCCTGTACCTGGTGGATAATGTGTCTGTTGCCTCTAAATGGCGGTGCCAGGAGGAGAGTGTGAGCAGGTGAATAATGGGGGTGGAGAGGAAGGGCTCAGCCCCTCCTGGGTGATCAGCCCCGAGCCTCGAGGGGAGCCTCGGAAATAGCGGGGACGCCTCTGAAAGGACGTGGGATGGTTTCTTTAGTGTAAACGTGGTTTCATGTCACTTTATTTCCGTGACTCACTATATCTAATATAAACAATAAAAGGCAGAAGAGGAGCGGCGTTCTGAGGGTGGAATCAAATATGAATAAATTTAAGAGGGATTTGAGCTGCGGAGAGCTCTAGTGGAACTTTCTGGGTTACGTCTGACACTTATCCTGGCATTATGTAAATATTTCAGCCTTTTTATTCAGCAACGCTGGCAAAAGTAAGAAAAAAAAAAAAAAAAGGGAAAGAAAAAGGGTCATTTTACCCCTCTGTCCCCTGTATGTAGTTCTTATTTGATGCTGTTCCTGGGGCAAGCTAAGCACCTTTTGGAGCAAATAATAAATGGGAGCCATATCCCCGGGTAGAGGCAGTAACAGAAGCTGCAGAGAGAACGGAGGAGTAAGCAGGAAAAAGCAGGAGTAAGCAGCTTTATTTTAAAAGTACAATCAAGTGGTGTTTACCACCGTCGCAGTGCTTCTCCCATCTCTCACGCCGCCTACTACAGTGAGGGGTTTTGCATTGAGCTCCTGTGGTGCCAGCACCGGGGGAGCCTCGGTGGGGACAGGGACCAGACCCAGCCTGGCACAGGAGAAACGAGGGAAATTCAGTCACTCCTTCCCCAAGGAACTCGCTGGAGAAAGATGGAGCCGGGATGGCAGTTGTGATTAGCTCTCTGTGGATGCATATTAAACTGAAAAATGTCTGCTCTGGTTACAAAGAGTGTAAAGTACAAAATATTCCTGTCCCTGTTTTGCAGTTGTCTGCGTATGGGTGCGTGCCAGAAGCCAGCAGAGCAATCTTCTGCAGAACATCCACATCCAGAGCGCGGGGGCTCATTTGTCTCCCGTATTGACAGTGACTGCACTCGGATTTGTCTTATTTCTGTGGCAGACAGGGAGTCAATCCCGTGAAGGTGCACTCTGCAGGTGTATCTGAGCAGGGTGGAAGGGCAGGTCCGTCCGTGTCTTTTCCTGCTCCTTGTCTCCCAGCGTTTGGTGGGAGAGAGGGCTCTGCAGCCGGAGTGTGTCCTGGCTGCGGGACTCCATCTCTGCGGGCGGCTGCTCCCGAGTCATTCCTCTTCACATTCTGCTCAGAAATCCCACCGGGCGCCTGCTCAGCAGCGCTTTAACTTCGGAATATTGAACGCAGCAGGTATGGTGAGAACGGAATATTTTGAAGAGCAGAAGAGACACCGGGCGTAGCGCATAATACCTGGTCTCGGTGGGATGCACCGGAGGGAAGAGCTCTCTGAGAGTCACCCTGGGTCTAGTTGGGGGTGTCCCTGTGACTGCAGGGGGGTGGGACTAGATGACCTTTGAAGGTCCGTTCCGGCCCAGATGATTCTATGATTCTGTGGGTATGACTGTTCCTGCAGGAGCGACGAGGACTTCCAGGGTCTGTGAAAGCTCAGGAACAGGAGTGATTCCAGCTGCTGGGAAAAAGGGAGACCCAAGGACATGTCTGGTGTGGTAGCTGTGCTGTGAAGGCAAGATGGATGTCATTCTAAATCAAAAAATTTGGCTTGGCAAAGGCGTGAGATGAGGGTCGTTTATCCAAAGGTAGACATTTATGGGTAAAACATCTTATTTTAGTGCCTGTCTCCTGGACCGTGCCGACACGGCGATGGTAAATGCCCATCTCTTAGAGGAAGGCAGTGGCTGTGACACACCCAGACTTGGGTATCTTCTAAGGGTTTTGTAACAAAGTGTGACTTTCAGCAGAAAAAGAAAAATGTGGCAGGAAGTGTGTGAGCATATAGAATAGCATATAGAATGGCTTTGTGTAGGTCAAGGAAGGAGAAAGAAGGCTGATTCTGGGCTAAAATACGATCGTTTCTTGTCAAGCCCCTGAGTTGATGCTTTGCTGGCAAGCAGCCGTGTGTGTGTGTGTGTGTGTGTAGGGGTATGTGGGCAGAGTGGAATAGGTTGCAGTCCAGAAATGGGATTCCAGAAATGGGATTCCTGAGCAAGGTGTTTTTCTTTTTCTTGGATGGGAGAAACAGCTGAGTCGTAACTTTTCTCTGAAGTCAAAAGAGGCCACCTTTGACACCAGGTCTCGGTGGTGAACAGCACAGAGTGCAATAGAGAAAATAAGAGGGGAATGTTTTTTCAGGGGTCTGTTCCTTTTCCTTAGGAGGGCTATTGCAATGGAAAACCTCCCCGGGCACAGCCAGAAACAAATCCAACCTGGTTGTGTCACTGATACTCTTCTTCTGAAACGCCTTTCTCAGTTGTGTGACAAACAGGGAAAGAAATTCTAATTCCGCCGCTGAGATTGTTTCCTTGCTACGGTTCATTTCTTTGCATATTTATTTCACTCTGAACCTTAGAATAGCTTTCTGGGGTTTGTCTTGGTGGTCTCTTGTTGCTTGATTTGCTTTTGAATCGATTGGCCAGCTCTCCCCCCTCCCCTAGCGCAGGCAGGGGGGGGTGAGGGGCTGTGCCTCCCCCCCTTCTGTGGGGCACCGGGCTCACGGCCTGGCTGTTGGTGCTCCAAACGGAGGGGCTCCGTCCCGGGGCTGGGAAGCAATCCTGAAATACAGCCCGGCCTCTGTGACTAATCAGTCAGATGGAGAATGCGGGCTGCAGAATGGCAGCGCCTTCGTGCTTGATGGATGATAACAGCAGCCCAGTGACTGACTGCCCCCCCCCCCGTCAGAGAGGATTTCCAGCACAGGACAATAGATTTGTCCTGGTAAGCATCATGCTGGGGGTTGTAGCACGTGACATCCAAACCAAAAGGAAAGCAGGTCAAAATGGGTGATTCCCTGAATGTACTTAGAAAAGCGGGAGTGGAAGAGCCTGGACCTGATGCTTTCTCGTCCCCTTCCTGCTGCCCCCCCCGGGTCCCGCTCACCAAAGGGGGTGCCTTGCTCTCTGGGCTCAGCACAGCGTCAGGAACATCTCTTATTCCCAATGACCTTCACCGTGGAGCTTGTTTCCCTCTGGCAAATCTCCCAGACCGTAGGCAGGGCTGATGCCTTTGGCTAATAGAATTTGAGCCAGGGCTTATGGACCTGGCATCACGCATCAGCGCAGGATACACGGAGGGAAATAAAACAGCTTTTATGGAACCCGTAAGAAGGGAGGATAAGATACATTTGTGTTAAACAAGTGTATCCTAATTTCTTTCATTTTACAAGCTCTCAGAAACTCCTCCTGGCTGTGGGTTTGGGGCCTTTTGTGTGCCTGGTGATGTAGAGGTTCTGCTCTATCCACGGAGCCGTGAATCATCGCCTCGAAGAACGAGTTGAGGTGGAGAACTTTCTCTTGCAAAGAGAAAGATGGAGATTTTCCTGGATGAAATCAAAATCTGTTTATGAATCTCAGGGGAGCAATTCCACTCTCCTGTTTCATAGGAGAGTAAGGAGCCAAGAATATGGATGTTTCTCCCACCTACACACATTTTATGGACACCGTGAACTTCTCAGGTGTCAGGTGTGAGCAGATTGATCGCGCTCTGCGTCATTGCAGAAACTTAGCTGTATTTTTTGTCTTTTTAAATATATTTGTGACCACTGTTCTCATTGCTACTACTAAGACAGAAACAAAAGACACCTAAAGTAATATCCATCGATTGGATACTTGATTTAGACCGATGTAGCTGTTGTTTAGAGCAGGACTTCACCGAGTGCTTCAGCTAATACTTGAGATACTTCTGTAATCAGACTTCAGGAGCTGGTTGAGATCTGTCCTCTGATTTATTGTCTGTACAGAGCAATCGCCTAAGCTGTAAATAGCCAGTGATGCTTTCTGTCCAGGGTTTGAGCTCTGTGTTTGACTTAGTGCCTGAGGAAGAAGCATTAAGCTTCAGCACTGATTTTGATTTGAAGTTAAATGCTGAAAATTCATTGTCAAGTTGTCAACAGCAGGGAGCTTCTTTTGTGAACAACTAAATTAGAAGCTTTCAAATCTTTTAGTACCGACAAACTAAATGACCTCAGCAAATGGTTACGCTTTTGCTCAATCACTGACTCATCAATAGTTGTTTTCCTTTCTGGGCCCATTATTCATAACAAAAAGATTTCGGTATAAAACAGAACTTTACCTTTTACAATTAGGCTTCTCTTCCCGCTTGCTTCATTCCCTGCTGCTGTGGCCTGAGCCACAGAAATACGGTTTTGAGTGGCTGGAATTTATGAGACAATTTGGATTTGGGAAGAGAGTGTGTTGTTTGTGATGTGGGGACCTGCATGAGTGGCTGGAGGCTGGATCCTGGGGGCCAACATCCTGGGGGTGTTGGTGGACTGTTGGCTGGACAGGAGCCAGCAGTGTGACCAGGTGGCCAGGAAGGCCACCAGCATCCTGGCCTGTGTCAGGAATGGTGTAGGACTCGGGAGGTGATCATCCCCTTGTACTCAGCACTGGTGAGACCCCACCTCGGGGGCTGTGGCCAGTTTTGGGCCCCTCACTACAAGAAGGACATTGAGGGGCTGGAGCGGGTCCAGAGAAGGGCAACGGAGCTGGTGAGGGGTCTGGAGCACAAGCCTTGTGAGGAGAGGCTGAGGGAGCTGGGGGTGTTCAGCCTGGAGAAAAGGAGGCTGAGGGGAGACCTTCTCACTCTCTCCAACTCCCTGAAAGGAGGGGGTAGCCAGGGGGGGTTGGTCTCTTCTCCCAAGGAACAGGTGATGGGACAAGAGGAAACAGCCTCAAGTTGCACCAGGGGAGGGTCAGATTGGAGATTAGGAACAATTTTGACTCTGCAAGGGTTCTTAAGCCTTGGAATGGGCTGCCCAGGGAAGGGGCTGAGGCACCTGTTCAAAAGACGGGTTGATGTGGTGCTGGGAGACACGGTTTTGTGATGGTGTTGCATTTTGTTTGTTGTGTGGGTATTTATTTTTGTCAGAGTTAGATTGATGGTTGGACAAGATGATCTCAAGGGTCCCTTCCAACCCAGAAGATTCTATGGTTCTACGGTTCTATCCCAGAAGGAGACAGCCCTTCCCGAGGTTCTGCCAGCGGGAGGATTCCCGCTGGTGCTTCACGGCTGTCATCTGCCAGTGGGTTCTCCTTCTCAGCAGCGTACCTTTGGAGCTCCAGCCCACGCCAGCTGGGCACCCAGCGCATCACAGAACTGAAGACGGGGCACCGTGTGTTAGCCTGCAGCTGAGCCTGACAGCCCCACGGGGCTGGTGTAAAACCCAAACTCTCCTGGAGCTTCAAATACCCAGATTGCATCTCTCAAGCTGTCACCATCACGTTCTGTATTGATGTCTGTGCATTACCTAAAAGATGCAAAGTTCTCACGTGGAAAATGAGGAGTCTACAGGATCTGCTGTGAAATGCATCTGCAGCCTCTGTTTATAAGCCAGGTTGGAAGTGATGACCCTGCCTCATGCTCTGCCTCCAGACGGGCACCAGTTACAGCGCTCCCGGGGACCTGGTACAGCTTCAGGGGCTGTGTGCTCAGTGTGACACTGCTCAGGGGTGGTCTGGGTCACCACTGCTCCTGGTGTGGCACGGGGGGAAATCCCAGGGTTAGTGCCCGGGTGGAGCAGGGGATGTTCTGTGTGTTTGACCACCATGAAGATGGAATTTTAAGCTGTTTTGTCCAATGCAAATCTCATTTCTTTACAGGCGTGTCTTACAGACAGCTCTGACTGGCAAATTAATTTTCCTTGAGTCTTTTGTGATTGACTTGGTCTTCTGGGGCTATAAATCACAACAATTGATGTTTAGCTTGTTCCAAGTTCAGTCATGCCCAAGCTTCTGGCTCTGACGAGCGTTTCAGCTGTAGAGCTGTGTGCCAGTGGGGAACGGATGAGGAAAGAAACATGTTGTCATTTTCATTTTTCCTTGGAGAAAATAAGGTGGGGAAAGGATTGTGATCCTCCAGGGGCTTGGGGAAACGGATGGGTGGTACAGAACCTGAGAGCAGGCTGGAAGAAGACACCTCCTCTAACCAAAGCGTTACTGGGTTAGTTCTGGTGCTCAGTGGAAAGCAAAGGGAGGAAAAAAAGGGACACAGCCCAAGAATTGTGCTGGCTGGAAAAAGCAGTGACACTTCCAAAACTCCAAATGAAGCATTGTTTTGTGTAGCGGCGGTACCTGCCGCGGTCGAGGGAGCAGTGTTCCTGCATCTGCCGGAAACCAGTTCTTGTCCTACTGATCTCGGAGCATCGTGTCCCTCTGCAGGGGTGGATTCATTTCCCATTTGTCTTTACTGGCTGTAATTCCATACGGGGAAATGTGCGAACAGGGGCAATGTCCTTGGGAAAGCGCAGAAAGGATGTGGGAGAGGGGAAACAAGAGGGACTATAGAGCACTGGAGCTGGTGTGAGAACTGTTGAGGAGCTGTGACAGGTAGGAGTCAGGGCTTTTCACAGTTCCTGCCCCGAAGGAAGAAAAAAACAGTCTTAAAATATTGCAGAGCGGTTCAACCAATAAATAGATAATTTTTTTCTGTCATACTTACAATGTGCGTTTCCTATTTTGCCCGTTCCCCTTATAGTTCCACTGGTAGAGATCTTCACAAATCTTTGCTGGGATCTCTCTGCCGAAGTCTCCGCTTTAACCTTCAGAGTGATCCTGGGGCTCCCGAGGCCGCTCCGTCCCGACTGGTCCTGCCCCGCTGGTTCTGCCCGTGCCTGGCTGCCCGACCTCAGCAAAGGTGTCGCTTCTGGGTACAGAGACTCAATTACCAGATTGGAGTGGGCTTGCACCATTTTGGGGAGTGAACAGCATTTTGTCCGGCAGCACGATCAGGAGGAGCCACAAACGCATCTGTCCTTTGCCAGGGGACTTTCCTTCCTTCCTTTCTTCTAGGAGGTGTCCCTGTATTATTGTCTCAAAGTTCAGTATTTCACAAGCCAGTTTGATCTCTTTGCCTTGTGTGTTTCTTAGCAGGGACGGGACATTTTGTGTCAGGTAGCCCCGCTCTGCATCAGTTTCTCATCTCTCTCTTTCTATTCCGTAACAACAGCCTATTTTTAATATTCAGAATTCAAGCTGCTCTGGACTCGAGGAGGTACGTGAGCAGTAAGATTCATGCATTATAAGTAATTTGTTAATGATTCAAAACTTGCCTTCCTAAATATATTTTTAATGTTTATTCAGTGTTAGCATTTCTGTAAATGTTCTCTTGGAAAAATTGTTTGCCTGAATCCTTAAGGAAGTGGAAATAGCGTGAACACTACTGAGAACGGTTAAATTGCATGGAGTCCCATAAAATATTTTGAGGCAATTACTCTAAACCTGCTGTAATTATGAGGCTAAAAAGCACGGTACAATTTCTGCCCACACTCTCTGGGTCCGTTTCTCAAAGGAGGGTGGTTTCCAGGCAGCTCTGCCTGGATTTACTGGGCTCTCACTGGAACCCGCTCCAGGGCGCCGATGGATTAAACCTCTGCTGCTTAATGTGAAACAGCATCCCTCTGTCCTGATCTGCTTGTGCCCGGCTGCCCGCCCGTCAGTGGCAGAATTTTAGAGAGAAAAAGAGTAGTGTGAATTTTATGGAGACAGTCCCTCAGTTGAGCTAACTGGGTCCTGAATTAAAGAATGGAAAATCTTACTTTGCTTCCTCAGCAGGGTGGGGATACGGACCCTAGGGAGTAGTGCCCCTCTTAACTAAAAATATTAAAACCAAGATGTGGTTTTATATTCTGAGATTTTTTTTCCCCTCTGTCTTGGTCCTCTGATGGACATTTTGATGACAAAGACTAACGTCTGTGCTTTTCCCATACGTACTCCAATGCCAGAGCTATTTCAAAACGCCAGGTTATTTGTTGTTACAGGCATTCGGTGTGTTTTTTACAGCATTAAGGCCAGTCCATGGTACATGAGCGTTTAAGAGAAAAGTAATAATAAAAACCCTGCAGTGACGTGTTGCTGTTACTCACAGAGGGACTGGTTTTCCCTCCCCGGGGCAGGCAGGGGGCACCTGGACTATCTGTGGGTCTGCCAGGGGAGGGCAGGGGGCACCGGGGGGACGAGCCCTACGCCGTGGGGCAACGCCGGAGCTGCAGCCAGTTTTTGGGCACGAGCCCGGAAAAAGGCTCGGCGTTTTTCCAGTTTCCAGGGTAGCTTGCTCGCTCTCCGGGGCTGGCATTCCTCCTGGCAGTCTGCCCCAAAAGGTGAAGCGCCTGCCATAAACCCCTTCACATTAGGCTGCGAGAGGCTTGAATCTTGATCCTGCCCGGCTTTAACAGGGTTCCCGGGATCTCATTTCATTCGTGTTGTGTGGGGTTCGTGGCTTGACAGGGATATTAATAAATATTTCTTAATTATAAGGTGTCTTGAATTGCTAAAAGAGGAGATAATATCTCTTTCTGACAATATTGTGCATACTAGAGCTAGCCTCCCAGATGAAAAGGGATAAAAGAATAACTTGCACAGTCAGATGTTTTGAAGCCACAGGGGCAGGTAACGAGATTTGAACATCATTGATTCATCCGTGAGCGGCACCAGAGCACAGACAGTGAGATCAGCAGAACAACCCGCCGGGGTGTCAATTAAATCTCTCCAGTAAACAAGCCAAACCAGTGAAATTCCGCTTTAGGCTTTCGCTGCCTGCGTCTCTGGCGGGAGCTGAGTCACCGCTAGACAATTCCACGGGCTGAACAGTATTTGGGGGTTTTGTATCTTCAAAGCACTGTCTGTCAAAGAAGATTTTGTAAGGATTGTTGCATTAAATTTCTGAATTATTCCACTTTTAGAGAATCAGAATAAAGAGCAAGCAAAGTTTTAAATGACACGCCAAAACGGAGCAGTTCATAGTTTTCAAACATTTGCCAGTTTGGCCAGCTGTGTGTTGGACGCTGCCGAGTGAACCTGGGGCAGGCTCTGGTTCTGGATTGAAAACACAGGTGATGTGGCACATGAAAATCACCATGTGAGGGGTTTTTTAAGTGGATTTTTTAAAATCTCCCTTCAGTCATTTTGCTTTTAAAAATAGGTATGAAGACTCGAAATTGTTATTGAATACCCCCAAAAGTGCTAGGAGAACTTTATGGTGTTTTTTTTTGTTGTTGTTTGGGGTTTTTTTGTAGCACCTCTGACGCCCCGTCATGGACCAGGACCACATTTGGGTGTTAGAGACAGGGACTTACAGCCAACTGCGAAATATTTTGAAGGTACCATGAAGGCTGGGACTTGAGATCCAAACTTAATCTTTCCGTGTCAGCTTAAACAATCTTGGTTGTTCTGTGTTTGCCAAAGCAGTAGCTCGGTAGAGCGGTGTCCGGAGTTCTGCGGGTGGTGGTGTGCAGGGGCACGTTCAGAAACGCTGTTTTTCTTGCCTGACGGAAGTCCCAGGTGATGTCTGGGATTGCAGCGCACCGGTTTCTTTCTTGTCCTGGAGAACATCCAGAGCAAATCATCAGAAGTTGGTTGCAGGCAAAACAGACAGCTTTAGAAGACCCATCTGAAGTGCAAAATACTGTAAAGCCTAGGACTGTCTCAGCTTGTAAAAAATAAATAGAAATAAAAAGTAGATTTAGATTACATCACATTAAAATGTAGGACCATATGGCTTAGGTCTGTTTAGCTCACTAAAGATGCAGCGTGCTCCAAAATGGGCTTGAAGTGTCTGTGGGAAGGCTCTGTGCTGTTGCGGGTCCTGGGGGCTGTGGCACGGTGCTGAGGAGGAGCGCGGGGAGGAAGATGAGGGAGCCCCGGGGTCAGCGCTGTGGCGTGGGATGGAGGAGGGATAAACCCCACGTTGCTTTGCCGGTCTCTCCCTGAGAAATCTGGTATAATGCAGCAGAGGAAACACGTAGAAAGCTAACACCTTCCCATCCCAGGTGTTGGGAACATCCCCCAAACGTGTAATTTGTGCTCCATCGTGGAGGGTGTCACCCCCTGCCTTCCCTTGCAGAGGGATCCCTTGCTGGGGTGGCAAAGCACCGAGAGGGGTTCAGAGAACTCCTCCTCTGCAGTATCTGGGCTGTAGGAGAGCAGCTTCTCCTGTAGCAGAACATCTGGATTCGCTGTCCTGGAGAGCAGCCGCCGTTCCTCTGGGTGTAGCGTCACCCCGAGAGGCACCACCAGCAGGTTCTGTCCTTTCCCTGTGGGACGGTACTGGAATAGCTGAGATACCTAAGGCCAGTCTGGTACTTCGGTAGCCTTGCACCGGCGTTGAATTTGTTCCAGCCTCTCCATATTTTTAGCTGTCGTAGCGTGAAATTTCACACCGCCCAAAACCGCGGCTTCGGGGCAGCAGCACTGGTGTGACCGGTGTCCCCAGCCCCACGGGGACTCCTGGCGTGAGTACAGGGGGCGATTCCGCATCCATTCTTTCCTCGTTATTTAATAAAATGTCTTAACTGCCAAAGCTTTGTTCTTCAAAGTGAGCTTCGACACGGTCTGTACGGTTATTTATGAATTTGAAGCGCAATGGGGAACAGTTCCCCGTGTAACGAGAGGCTTCGCTGGTACCCGCTGTCCTGGGCAGTTTGTGTGTTAATGAAGAACAGAGCAATTAACGTCCAAGGGCTGCTGCTGGTGAGTGATTCTGGGTAAATTGGTGTAATAAAGTGAAAGGAAAACACGGCTCTTAGAATGACATTTTTAGCTTTGTTCATGTGTTTCTGGATAAAGAGGATTTTTTTAATGATCGGTTTTCTTTCTCAATTGGACTCAGAAGAGCAGTTTTATGTAGAGGAGGAGTAATGGGAAGGTTACGCAACTTTGCAGATGTGAAAACTTTGTAGAGCTGTGGTGGGGGAATGAATTTTCAGGGCTCTGACTGGGTAACTGGTTTTATTAGATATGATTGAAGATGAGCACCGTACCCAGTTTACCTCATTAGATTTAACTGCATCCTCTTTAATGAACTGGAAACATAAAATGAGCAGATACTCACTTGGGGATATTTTTCACTAAATCACGAAAAAGTATTCCTCTAACCCCTAAAATTAGTTGAGTTATTTCTGTTTAACCGAGAGTTTAGGAAGTCCCACAGTTTCAGATACAGCTTGATGCTCTGGGTTGCTTGGATTTTCCTCCGGCGTTCCACGGCCGAAACGGAGAGAGACGGTTCCTGGTCTGCCCTTGGGAGCAGCCGCCGTGCGATGGAGCTGTGATCACTGCTGCTCCCATCCAACCCCTCTGTGCACACTGGGCACACGCAGAGAAGGTAGTTTGAATTAAAACTGACTGCAAAATGGTTTTGTAACAGGAATTAGCGGTGGTTTATCAGCAGAGGGGAATAGCATGGCTGACTTCATTGTGAAGAGCAGGGCAGCGGGATGATCTTCGCAGATTCACTCGTGGTGAGTTTGGTTTTGCTGCAATGTGGTTTTGAAGTAGGAATGAAACTGCTCCATCACTTTTCTTAAAAAAAAGGTTAAACCTCAGACCAAAGAAACCCACAGGGCTGCTGTCCCCCTGCCCCACGCCTGTTCCCGTGCTGCTGAGGTGTTTGATCGCGTTGTTTGCTGTTGCCTTACATTGTTCCAACCAACAAAATCTTCATCCTCTTCTTCTATTCCCAGTTTTCCAGATTTAGCCTGGGTGTTTTCTGCAGTCTCATTCTTTTATAGCCAATTAAGGTTGTCTCATTTTACAGCCAATGAGCTGGTGGGATCTTTTTCATTTCAGCGATATGAAACATCACTGGAGTTAGTGTGTAAATTAAAAAGAGTAATATAGACATCAAAGTGAAATAGCTGAATTTGAAGTTACATAGAAACTGCCTGAAGAAATCTGTTCCTCTTCGCAAATTACCGTTATGACCCGAGGCAGACTCACTCAGGGGTCTAAGCCTCTGTGTTTCTCTGCCATAGTTGGGCTAAAATGGAAGAAGTTAGAATCTGATGGTGAGTGTGGCTGTTGAGCCCGGGGCTGTGGCCGTGCTGGTGACTGCGTCGGTCCCTGGGCACTCACGGGAATCCACACTTCGGGTAACGAGGACTAGAATTACTAAATTTTCACAGAGGCTCTGAAAATGACTTCAAAGGTCTGTGAACACCCTGGTTTGTGTGCGCAGGAGATGATAAACTCATGTGGAAAGATGTACTGTTATCTCCAGGTTTGAGTTTTAATGGATTTTTTTTCGGTTCCCTTTTGAGCTGCCCCGTTCTGAGAACTCTGCATGGGGATGAAAGAACAGGAATATGGATATGAAAGTAAAAAATTACTTCTAATCCCATGTTTGCTGTGCATTTCACCTTGGATACACGATGGTGTGTCTCCAGTAGCAAATCCTGCTGATAACTTTGCTTCCCTTGGAAAACGCATTGAAGTTTCAAGTTGAAAACTGTCTATACATGTGAAATATTTGCATTATGATGTTAATGGTGGCATTTCATGAAGTTCTTACTGACCAGTGGAAATATAAACATCTTTCAGCTTTTTGTATATTCAGCATACTTGGTTTTTCGACATCAGAGAGTATTTCAAGTTTTTGTGGGGATTTGGAGCTGAAGCAGCTGGTGCAGGTGATGAGGAGGACTGGGATGAGGAATCAAGCAAGTTAATTATCTTTCCAAATTGTGAGTTTGGAATGTAGGAAGATGTTAGATCACGTTACTTTGTCTTTTTGCTTCTGGCATAACTGACTGATAGCTTTCAGAAAGAGGTTAAAAGGGGTTAATTTATGTCATGCTTTCCGTTCAGTGGAGCTGGAGCCCGGGGATGCCGTTTGCTGCCCCAGACACTCAGCGCCATTGGAGTTTTCCTCCTTCCTTTCCTTAACCTCATGGGAAAGGGGTGGATGCCACCCTTTTGCCGCGTGAATAAATGTTACTGCACGTTATTTGGATTCCTCTTCTTAGTCCTTCACGTGTATGGGCTTGGGTGCAGCTGAGAAATGAAGATGTAGAAGGAAATGGTGGAATTGTGTGTTTGTGGCATCTCCGTTGTATCCAGTTGGATGAGTCTGAACATTTCCATCACTTTGTCATTAGGGACATTAAGGACGAAGCATCCTCCTGACAGGTGTGCTTTGAATTCCTTTGAAAAGTGCCAATAACTGTTAAAAGGGAGGGCTTTTGATGGCAGACCACTGCTTTTCCGGATCTTTCTCGGGTGCTAACCCAGGTGTGCGGGGTGGGAAGGTCGGTGTGTCCCTGCCGACGGACACACAGACACCGAGTGCGGGAGCCGGGGGCCGCCTGCCTCCTCGTGCCCGGGGAATGGTGAGTGGGTGCCAGTGAGGAACGTGCTGGTTTTTAGTCCAAGTTGCAGACTAGTGTGTGCTCATCGGTTTCTGCACCGTGTGTGCTCCTTCTGGGATTCATTCCCAATGTTAATGAAGACATGGATAACCCGATCAAAGCGTGGACAGCCAAACAGGAGAGGTAACCCACGTGCCTAGGGGTGTAAGAAGGAGAAGAATGGATGGAGTTCAGGGCAGTAATTTAAGAACAAAAATACCTATAAAAAAACCCCAAGAAGAATATAGGGAGATCTGGGAAGACCTGTAAGGAAGTTTATAGGCTTCTCCTAAGTTTTCTGCATTACTTGGCTTTGTGTTCTACGTCAGATGAGTTAGTCCCAGCTCCTCAGCACTCGGGGGGGGGAGGTACCTAAAGAACAGGGAGAGTGTGGGTCTGCGGGTCTCTGTTTCCCCCCCAGCCCCAGAGGGACGCTGGTGGGACCAGGACACTGGTGCCAGGACAGCCCAGCTCCCCGTCCCAGGGCACATCGGTGGCAGCGGTTGAGTCCGTGGGTTTCCTGGTACGGGAAAGCAGTGGTGACCTCCCTGTTGTGATGGCTTTGACAATCACTTGTCAAAGATACAGGGGTATCACGTTAATTGCTATTATAAGAACCACAATACTTACTCGTCAAAGCAGTTTATCAAGCCTGATATGCCTTGCTTACGTCTAAAATTCTCAGTTGACCCAATTAAACCTAATTAGTCACGTTGGAAGGCAGACAAAAACACGGGAGTCTTGCAGAATTGAAGAATAACCTCTAACATCCTGCCAGCTTAAAGACAATCAGAATAACACATGTTTTCTACGAAGAATTTAAGTATGGAATCCATTTGAAGTCCTGGCAGAGCACCGTGTCCAGCAGCATGGCCATTACCGTGAGTCCATTCAGCTTAATATATGCAAACCAGCCAGTTTCTGTAAATTGCAGCAATAAAACTTTTCTTCCAGCAGCCAAGTTAATCATTTGACTCTTCATTGGACCGACTCAGTGTTTCCATGACAATTGGATGGGTTTATGATTGACACACATACAATTAAAACCTGCCCTTCGAAGCTGTGAATCGCAGGGACCCAGTGAAAGCTCAGTCCTGTTCTTAAAGAACTTTTCATGAAAAAACCGTGAGATTGGGACTTCCACCAGCACAGGGATTACAGCTGGTAGGTCTCGACACCAGCGAATGCGGCAGAGTAATAATTAGGATTTATTGTGGCCTTTGCCTTAGATTCTGATCCCGCCTAAATGTGAACTTTTATTGTCTTATCGATTTAAACCTCCCTGGGTTTGGTGGTTTCTTTTAGTTAACGTCTAGAGTGAAATTATGTAGTTCTTGGGCAAATTAATTTCCCGTTGCCTTCCTGTAGAGCTGTGCCTGGGTAACAGCTGGGGAGGCTATTAGGGCTTTTAATAATAAGGTTATGCATATACCAACTCTAAGAAAATATATGTTATGGCTTTACCAAAATTTACACAAATTTATGGACATTTTTGTGGACAATTAAATTTTATTTAATAACATAAAATTCACTTTATGTTATTAAAGCTCTGGTGCTGTCAATCAAGGTATGTTAACATCAGGGTTTCAGAGGAGAGTACGTTTGCTTCTGCGCTTTCTTTTGGTGTCTGGGTGGCCTCTGGCCCCAGGGACAACCCCATCTCCCCTTCTGAGGGACCAAAGAGTGGGACTCAGATGAGGCCTGGAGGGAACAGCAGCTTGTTTTATTTTATCGTGGAAGTGTATTAGTGTATTATATACACATGGAAGTGTATTATATGAGCAGCTTAATATATAGAACCTTTGCACATTTTTTTTAAGCCAACTCCGGGTGATTACATTTTTTAACACAAAGTGAAATATTATTTGTTCATTCATTACAATTATTCTAGCAAGTCGCAGACAAGTATATTTTTGTGCGATTTGGCAAGGCTGCTGTGGTGTCCTTATACCTGATACTGGATTTTTGGGATCCATTTCATTCCTGTATGTTTTGAGATCTGAGAAGCACCTACAGCCTGTGACACTTGTGACTGGAAATCAGAATATCTTGCTGGTTCCCAGGGTACTTGTAGGAAGTCTGGTTGTGTTCTTTTCTCTCATAAATAACCAGTCAAGCTGAGGTTTTTCGAGGCCAATATTTTTGGCCTCGTGAGTCCTTTGCTGCATTTTCACAGAATCACAGGGGGGTTGGAAGTGACCTCTGGAGATCATCCAGTCCAACCCCTGCCGGAGCAGGTCCACCCAGAGCAGGTCCCACAGGAACGTGTCCAGGTGGGTTTGTTCGTGTTCGATGCTGCAGGAAGCAGAGATGTCACTGAATCATCCGGAGGAACCAGATAAGGAGAGAGGAGAAACCCAGCATCTGCCCACGATGGGCAGCCCCAGTGTCACCGCTGTGGTGGCAGTTCCTTATCTGCCTGCTTTAATAGCCACGCGCTCAGATTAGAACAACAGACGTCCAGCTGTATTCCATCGCTTAAATCTGAAGATTATAAATATTTAAGATGCAAATAAGACTCACGTGGCAGAGTTATTGCTCTGGGGGGGCCTGATGATCACCTCTAGCACCCTGGGTGCTGGTCAGGGGGCTCACTCCAGCTTAGCAGAACTCAAATTCGACCCGCCGCCTTTTTTCCCGCGTTGTGGTTTCCCAGGTGGCCCCAGACCCTGTTCCCTGCCGGTGTCCCCGTGCTCATCCCACGCGTCACACATCCCTTTGGTGTCCACAGGTTTCGTTGCTGGGCTCCCCGGGCTGTGCCACCAGTGCCACCAGTTTGGAGGTAATTTGGCCTTTCCAAGACGTCTTTGGTTCCCCGTTTGTGTCTCCAGCGGGAAGGAACCCCCTGGTCGGGACCCCCTGAGGTCAGGCTGTCGCTGCACTGGATGAACCAGTTCACTCTCATGGCCAGGTCTCCAGTGATCGGGGTCTGAGGGTTTTATAAAACAGGCAACTACTGGAAGAGCTGCACAGTGATTTAACCTAGATTTTAAAAAATGATCGGGAATTTTATTTACAATCCTGAACCTGGTGCTTTGTCTCCAGCGTGACTCTGTCACCAGCAGCTGCTGTTCTTCCCCTTGTCCCCTGTTGCTGGGGTCCATGTGTGGCTCTGGTGGCTCCTGCCCCACGGATGGTGGCCCCTGCCCCATGGGTGGTAGCCCCTGTCCCCGGGGTGATAGCTGTTGTCCCACACATGGTGGCCCAGCCACCCTCCCCGGCCCAGCAGGAGCCCGGTGGGAATGCCATGGGACCACTTCTTCTTCTTTCAAGTTTACATTTTATTATAAATTTTTGGAAGATCAACTTTGCCTCCCATTTAAAATGAATAAATTTATCCTGTTTCACCTGTGATACATCTGAGGTGACTTTGGTTGAAGAGGTGTCATATTCAGTGGGGTATCCTTAGTGCACTGGAAAACAAAAGGAGGTAATTCAGCAGCTAAATGAAATGAAACCCCATATTAGCATGTAATATAACAAAATTCCTTTTCAGAATTTGCATAACAGCTGATCAAGTGCCGCGTTTTAATTTAATTGGGTGAGATAAATTCTGATGTGCATTAGGCTGTAAAATTCTAAATGACATTTTTTATAAAAGGTGTTCGGCTACAGTTTTATTGCTCGGTGAATTCCGGACACGGTGTCGGTGGCAAAGCCTGGCTTCGAGCACAGAGCCCTCCTGCCCCTCTGCCCCCCCGGGGATGGTCGGTGGGTTCCTGCTCGGGGTTCCAGCCCCACGACCTGTCTTTGGCAGGAGAAATATTCGGGAAGCAGAACTAGCAGCCGTCAGAGGCTCGCGATAGGAAGATTATTATGCATTAACTTTAAAGAGTTAGAAATGTATAATTCGTGGCTATTTGGTGGATTTTGCAAATCTCCCGGTTGTGTACAGTTGCTAATCTGTATGACATGATGGAAAACAAATCTTGGAAATGCTGTCATCTGGGTTTGTGGCAATCAAGAAACTGCAGTTTTAATGCAACTTCTCTGATGTTTAGGAGAAAATCCTAGTCCTATATTAAAAACATTAAACTGTCTGGGCTTCTTATAAATATTAATTTACCGAACACACAAACGTCTGTGACATTTCCTCCGTAGAAGGGATTAGCGTTAATTTCCCTCGCCTGTATCATGGCACATCAAAGTGAAGCACTGCACGTTGCCTTTTGTAGTTCTATATTTCATAAATTTTCCTTTAATATGCCATGTCTTTATCGATAAACACAGTAAGGTAGTCGAGGAAATAGGTGCCTCTGCTTTGCCAAAGTTACTTCAGGCCTCGTTTCCTTAATGACTGATTGGCATCAGTGGAATGACCTGGGTGATGGTTTATTGGGGCAGTTGTGCATTTTCGGTCCAGATGTTTTAAAAACCCACCATTCTCATCTGCTACGTGTCTGCGGGGCGATGCACGGGCTCTTCGCTGCTTTTGGAATATTTCTATAAAATATATTGGCAGTAGGTGCCGTTGCCCAGGGCACCCGTGTGGGAGGGGATGGAGCTCCCTGGGCGTTTTGCCACCACCTCTGTGTCCCCTCTGTCCCCTCTGTCCCCTCTGTCCCCTGCCTTAGTGCTCGCTTCATGTTAACACGCTGATTTACATTATAATTAACAACAAGCAAGAGTCTATAAGGGAACTCGTCGCTCATAAGCAATACAAAAGTAATGCTGGTTTAGATAAATTTCTGCAGATAACTGAGTGTAACTGTGGGACTATCAAACAGCTTGCAGTCCCCTCTTTTGATGGGAGCCTTGTAAGGAGCGTGCGGTGCTGCTGCTGCTGTGCTGGGGGGCCGTGTTTGTGTCCCATCTTTAATTGCAGAGACCTCCCTTCCTGTGACTGCTCCCTCTGCTGTGATGCGGGCTGTGACAGCACGTCCCCACAGGTCAGCTGTGTAACGTGGGCACCTCATCTTTGCCATCTGATACCCCATATAAAAGCAGAACCATGTTCTTGGTCAGAATATCCCACGTTTTTCTGTGAAATAAAATAGCAGTTTAGCCAATAAGGATACGAAGTGGAGGAAGAAGGGGCCGAGGGGCTTCTCTTCACCTCCTGGTCTCTTGGTTAAGAGAAGTAAATCACAGCAGACGCAAAGAACACTTGTCGGCTCCGCCTGTGCTCCTGGTGATCTGTCTGGGACAAAGCTCCTGCTGAGGGACACCTGCAATGGCAGGGTTTGAGCTTCTTGCAGTCGATACGGACACGACACGGACAGACAGACTTAACTCGGGACCAGGAGAGCTCTTCTCCAGTGGTGTGACTCGGGTTGTGCTGTCTGTGATGCGCTGCTGCAAGCGAGAGACACGAGTCCAGTAAGGCTGATTTGGGGCTGTAGCTATGAATCTGCAGGTAATTTTTCTGCTACCAAATAAGTTACATCACCCAAATTCTTTATTAGTTATTTTGGTGTCAGAAATGCCAGCGAGAAGCTCATTTCGGTGCCAGAAGGAGCCACAGATACAGGTTTCCCACTCATGCCCGTGGCGTGATCTCGCGGCACGTACTCATGGAAGGGCTGCATCTGAGCTGAGAAGGAATCTGCGTGTCTGTCCACACATTTTACTGAATCTCCTGCTTATTTTGCACTTTACTGCTTGCCTCACGCTTGGCAGTTTTAATTGCACCTATTCCCGTGCGTGAGGAACCCGCGCGGTGCCACAGGAGTTTCATTAGTGGGTGTGGGTAACGCTGGCTCCGCGGCACTAACGAGCAGGTGAGCGCCCTGGGGACCTAGGGCCAAGCAAATCCCTGGAATTTGGTGGATTTCCCCAGCCTTACCCTCCCAAAGGCTGCTCCTCACCCAACTGACTGCGCGGGAGGCATTCTCGAGCCGTGGGTGCCTGTTCAGAAGCTCTTTGAGCAAGGGCCCAAGAAGGTACTTGAGATGGAGCAGCCTCAGAATGTGTCTCTAAGCTTCCCTGTAGCCCAACAAGCTGCTCACATTCTCCTCACGTTGGAAAGAAGTTTAATAACTAATTATGTTTACTGGAGTGGGAGAAGAGCGAGGTGGCGGTTGGGATGCAATTGGGGAACTCACTGAATGGTGAGAAATTGTTTGCTGAGAAATGCTATACTTTCCCATGATTTTTGCAGTGTCAGTGTCTCGATGTTCTGTTAAATTCCTTACTCTGAAAATATTTATCTTAATTAGTTATTATAGCTAGAGACTAATTGTCTAACGTCATTTTTTTTTTTAGTTGTTTGTCGGCGAGCAAACATAAAACTGCTCAGAACCTCTGCGAGTGTGACTGGGGTAATTAGTGACAAGTGAGAGATAATAAGCTGTTTGAAAAGGCGTTACAGGTTTTTCTGTCCTCCTCTCATCTGAGAGAAGCTGTGACAGACAGGACTCAAACCAGCAGTAAAAGCGTATGGCGGGGGTGAAGCAGCACCTTGGTGATGAAGTACAGGGGCTGAGTTAGTCCCCTCTCCCCGATGGCACGCTCTTGACCCCACCACTGATGGGACAGGGGGGCACAGAGCCCCCCCTGCCAGAGGGGGTGCCCCCGGGGGCTTGAATTGCTCTCCCTGCTCCTCCTCGCCCTCCTCTTCCTCGGGGTGGGTGATTGTGTTGGCGACACAGTCCCCCCCCTGGACCTGCCTCCAGCATCTCATCATGCCTTATCCCGAAACTTTCTGGTTGCGCAAGGCATTGAATGTGTTAACAAAAAATTCTGCTTAAAGAATAAAAGAAAATAATTCGACTTGTATTGGAAAGACAAGTAGTTTTTTCTTGATAATCAAGAATTTCAGACTATACAAATGCCATTATTGCTAGAAGAAGAACACCAAAAAGAGCATGGGTGTTTCTTTCCCGAAGTACCTCATGATATTATAAATATATATATCTTTATATATATATTTATATATATATATCTTGTGAAATAGGAAAATGCTGTTTCTTCCCAGATTATGTGTCAGAAAAAGGTTAAATAATATCCCACAGCCAGACATGAAGGCTGGAGTGGGTGTGGGGCTTGCCCAGGGTGGCCCAGTTCAGGACAAACGCCTTGGGCTGCTTGTCTCTGCTTGTCTTCTTGGTGCTCAAACAACTTTAAAAAAAAAAAAAAAGCAGGTGGAAAAGGAGGTACTGAAAATCAAGCAAAGTATTTTTTCTGTAGGTTTTTTTTTTCTGCTCCAGGTGACACTAAACATAAATCATGAATTATTTCTGGCTTAAAAATGAAGAATATTTTAATAAAATTAGCCTACTTAGAGGAAGTACTCATTTTCTTGTTATGAGAGAAAAACTAAAAGAAATTAGGCTTCAAAGAAACCCTCATCTTCCATCAGAGATGTATAATTTGGGTTTAGCACCTGTGTGGTTGCAGGGAGCATGAAGGGCTGAGGTGTTTTTGCTCACCGAGCGCTGGGTTTCCTTGGTCTCACCATACCATGTCACAGACTGTCCATGGAAGGGTGGTGGCACCTCTGGGCTATGGGGCAGCTTCAGCCCCAGTGGAACCCATCTGCTGGAGTCACCCATCAAAACTCTCTTGGTCTCAGAAAGCGGGGAGGAGGCTGGGGATGCGAGACAGGGGATGCTTGTGAGCTGTACGAGAAATTTCTAGGGTAAAAAAGTGCTGTAATGGGATCAGTACCTGAAGCTCAAACACCAAATGAGATGTTGAAAACTGTTGAGTTGAGTCTTGCGAGTTCCAAAGGGTAATGTCTTCCTGCCTGAATTTCTCTGATTTCCTGCTGCTGGAAGAAGGTCGGTCAGAGGGGCTGGGGTGTATTTTTGTAGCTACAGGTGACATTTTTAGAGTCGCCGGATGGTTTTTAGACCTGGGTGACAGAAAATGCTGTGGTGTGGGCTTTCGAAGGAAACCGTTTTGGCTTTTAAATCTATGAATCAGTGGGGAATTAAATATAAATATAGGATTAAATTCTAACTTTGGAAATGTTTGCTATATGCAGACATGGGTGGCACTGGGACAGGAATCAAGAGGACGGGAAGAGCTGGTTGCCCAAAGGAGCTCCTCCTACGGACTTGACCTTCCGTGCTCCAGTTCTGTGGGATTTCCTTGGGGTTTCAGGTGATGGGACAACAGATTTCAGATGTAACACTATTTTGCAGACCACTGTGACTCAGGAAGGGAAGGGGAGCCAAGGGGAGGTACAATAATAGATTCCCACTATATTATGTAAATGCTATCAGTTATTTAAAAATAATCCCCTCTTCCTACTTCCCCTGGATAGAATAAAAATCTCTTTTTTGTTTTGTTTTCTTTGTTTCTCTGACAGAATTACCGTCAAACCAAGGGAGAATTCCGATCTTCAAGCCACTCCAAGAAAGGGACACTATAAAAGGTACCGTGTTTCTGCAGCTCCTCACCAAGGCTCTTGAGTATTTTGCTGCTTTGTCATTGTGTATGTTCTTAAATCATTGTCCTTTTATTCTTTTAAATTATCTTTACATCTCTCAGATGTTCCATGCTCTTGAAGGCCTACTGAAATTTGTTTTAAAATAGTGGTGGAATGGTTGAGGGGCAGAACGAAGGAAATACCCGTGATAAATCCTAAACCTGTGGAAGTAGGACAGGAATCTCCGTAATTCTGTGCTGAGAGCTGAGGCAGTGGCGAGGGCCAGACTCGAGGGTTAGCTGAGGAAAACAGGGGTGACTGTCTTCTTTCTTGTGATTGGCACCATCTGTGGTCCACGTCTCCCTTCTTCTACCGTGGAAACCCTCGTTGAGTTTCCTTCTACCCCTGGCAGCACAGGGAATGGCCCTCCCTGGGGCCACGTTCACAGCGGGTGGACTCGAAGCCTTCCTTCCCTCAGCCCAGGCTCTCCTGAGGTGGTTCTAGATCAAAGGCTGAGGTGGTTCTAGATCAAAGGCTGAGATGGTTCTAAATCAAAGGCTGTGGTCATGTCCCACATCCCACCTCTCTGCGGTGATCTCATACTCTGGAGATGAGTCTTCCCGCTCTGTTCCCTCCCTCTCAGCCTCTCTTGAGAAGAGCAGCCCACTCCTCTGCTGGCTTCCAGGAGGACCAGGAACATTTTCAGCTGCTGTGAACTCCCTTTGGCACTTTGTGCTGCCTGTGTTAAATCTGGGGGCTTGCTGGTGACTAATGGCATCAAATATTGAAGTGTTCTGTTGTTTGTTTTCCTGAAATATTACTCCCTTCTGTGTACTGCTTTATTTTTCTCAGTGTAGGCGGATTATAATTTTAGCCAAGCATTCTTCAAAAAAATAATCCTCTGAATAACAAGTATTGTGGTTTTATTTTATATATCAATTTTTATAAAGTTCTTTCCATTTTCATTTGCTTATTTTTAAACATTGTCCCTTTTCTATATGTCATATATACACTGAAAGTGTGTGTATCCCCTTTAAAGTTTGAAAGCTGTTGGTTGGAAGGATTCTCAACAGAGTTTGCGTTGTATTTACTGTCTGAATTGTTTGCTCCTTACCTCTGCTACTCATAGAGCCTTAATGAAATGAGTTCAAAGTGTTTATTTTAGCTGGAATACCTTCCTGGTTATACAGTGCAGGATTTGCATTTTGATATAATAAAGGGAGTTTGTTTTAAACATTTGAAGTGGTTAGACAGTTAAAGCACAATTGTTATTTTTCCCACTCGGCACAGCAGAACAGTCATTAAAAGGGGAGGTTTGAATGGAAAGTTGGTTCTTGGAGCAGATCTTGAGTGATCTGGAAGAAATATTTCTGCTTTCAAATATCTGTAATTAGGCACTGGTGATAAGTGCATTCCTGGAAAGAAGAAATATTATTGATGTGCGATACAAGCTACAAAAAGCATTAAGATTTAGTTAAAGACATAAAAGCAGGCAGCCTCGGGAGGGATGAGCTCAGTGTCTGACCATAGCTACCTGGAGGAAAACGACCTGTCCAGAAGACAATTGATGGTGGCCCTGTGAATCCAATACTTTCCCTCTTTTCGGCTGATTTTCACGTCTGAGCCAACCTCCGCCCAGAAGAAGGAGTTTGCCTGAGGTGGTTTGTCCAGCTGAACTGGTGAAATTCAGAGCAGGTTTTATGGGCAGGAGAGAGGGACAGGCACCAACTACAGTGTCCTTTCAAGTAGTTGTAGAGTGATGAGGTCTCCCCTCAGCCTCCTCTTCCTCAAACTAAACAGCCCCAGCTCC
>JAOQGH010000005.1:31592299-31605749 GCA_025769975.1 Gallinago jamesoni
CCCAGCTCCCTCAGCCTGTCCTCAGAGCAGAGGGGCTCCAACCCCCTGAGCATTTTTGTGGCCCTCCTCTGGACCTGTTCCACCAGGTCCGTGTCCTTCTTCTCTTGAGGGCTCCAGCCCTGCACACAGTGCTCCAGGTGAGGTCTCACCAGAGCAGAACAAAGTGGCAGAATCTCTTCTCTGGACCTGCTGGCAACACTTCTTTGGATGCAGCCCAGGATGGGATTGCCCTTCTGGGCTGCAAGTGCCTACTGCCACCTCATGGCCGGCTTCACGTCCACCAGCACCCCCAGGTCCCTTTCCTCAGAGGGAAAGTCTCCTTGCCTCAGATGGCACAGCGGTATCTTTGATGGAAGAACTATTATGACACTTCCAGGGTTTCCTGGCCTTCAGTTATTCCATTTTGCCAGCGAGAAACTGGTCTGTCTGTGGAAGCAGCTGCCTCCCCACTGCCTCTCCTCACCCCGCGTCCTGTCAACTGGGGGTTTAACACCTGGAAATACACGGCTGTTCCCAGTTTCAGACTGCGTGACTCTCAGTAGCTTTTCTCTTAAAATGGAAGCCCTTTTACCAACCTAAAAACATCTAGAAGCCAAGAAAAATGAGGATACTGGGATATTGCCAGGCCATTGGAACTAGAGGATCTTCTAGGTCCCGTCCAACCCAACCCATTCTGTGATTCTGTTTAGAGAAATCTTTTAGGTATTCTGTGGAAGTAATTGCAACAGGTTACGAGAGTTTGTTCATGTGATTGGCTTGTTTGTGGCCAAACTGGACTGTGTGTTAATGAAGCCAAGCTTTAAAATACTCGGGGAAGAAGTGGGGAGCGTGGTTCTCCCTGGTGGTTCAGGGAGCTCCTTCTCCCTGAAATCACCCTGTTCTAAGACTAGAGGTATTGATTTTTGGTGGCTCTGTGTGGAAGGTGGCCTCCGCAGCGAGGGAGGGTTCCTGCTGAAAACGAGCTGAGACCCCCTCCAGCCCCACAGCCCCCCCGTGCCTTGGTGGCTGATTAACACCTGAGACTGGCTGGCGTTCCCATAAGCTGCCCAAGGGCTTTTCCCCTTGCTGCTGGGAAGGCAGTATTCTAGTAAAATGGTTATAGGGGAATTTTCTACTTAGTACAAGTTTGCCCAGGTTGTCTGTTTGTGCCCGCAGCGGCTGTTGGTGTCGGGGGGAACCAGACTGGGGTCAGAAGGAGGGGGAAGGCTGGTAGATAGAGCTTCTGCTGGGAGCAGCTGGGAGAATACTTGGGAACCTGAATATACATGAACCAGAAAGAGCCCACAAAGCACAATCCATTTTTAAGTAGAACTCCTTATTGATTTAACTGGGGGAGACCTGAGAAAAATCGATGACGTGCAGCAGCTTTAGGATGCAGCACCACGTGTTCTGGGTGTCACAGCCCATGACCAATCAAGCTGGGAACGAGCAAGTCTGGAACGTTCTGAGGCCAAAGAGGTGGTGTCAGAGCTCTGAGAAGCAGCAAATTTACTATTCACATTCCACAAGAGATAGCGAAGTATGACCTTGTTCATTCTAGCTTTAGCTTCCAAGTTACATTTTACTGCTATTGAAAACCAAAAAACTATAAAGGAAGACATAAAGGTTTCTGGGGACGTGTAAACGTAGGCCTGTTCATGCAGCAGGAGCAAATGGAACAGCTGAAATCATCAAAATAGTCTGAATTTTTCTGTGGGATTTGTGCCCATCCTTCGGGGGCGGGAGGGGAGCGCTCCTTCCGAACGGTCCCCGAGGGCAGGAGATAAATAGGAGGAAAGTTGTGCGAAGCAGTGATTCCGTGCGTAGGGAACGCGGTGTGAGCTGGGGGATGTAACTCTTACTGGGACAGAACAAAACCAGGGATTCTGCCCGTTCCTCAGGAGCAGAGTTCTGGAGCTGGGACTGGGCTGTCTCTGCCCCTTCCACCGGCGTCCCCACGGGGAAACACAGGGACACCACGCGTTTGCCCGGAGCATTTCCAGCGCCCGGAGTGAGTTTATAGCCTGACACGACCCCCCTTACAGCTGGTGTGGGTGTGGGGGGACAGCTCTGCCGCGCTCCTCTGCGCTTAATTAAGGCAAAGGCTGATCTCTGGGGGACGGTCGGTGTAACGAGGGCTCCGTGGGGCAGAGCTCAGCTCACCCAGTGCAGAGAAGATGTAGGGCCTGGGGAGCAAGGACCTGCCGCAGAAAGGACCCGCTGTTACCTTCTTCGGCTCTAAAAATGATAAATTTCAAAATGGAGATTTTTTTACATTGGGTAAAAGTAATCATAGGCTAAAACATTTACCTTAAAAATCACCCTTGTAAGAATACTTCAATTTGAAGTTTAATGCGTGACTGAATAATTCATGCTATTACATGTGTGCGGTTGTTAGGAAGGTGTCCTGTATTGCTCTAATTTATTTTCCTTTCCATTTGGGAGTACGTTATAGCAATTGAAATGTATCTTATGAGGGAGATAGAGCTTCAGTATAATTAAAGCTACGTAGGCACACTGTGTCACCCAGCCCTGAACACGCTGCATGAAACTTTTGGAAGGAAAACCTGAGGAATTCCTCGTAGCAAACCGCTGAAGAGGGATCATTCCGGAGGGGAAGCCGTGGGAAGGCGACTGGTGTCACTTAAACAGGCACCAGTTCATCCACGAGAGAGATCACGTGAGAGATAAGAAGGCTCTGTATCCTTTGCTGCTGAGAACTGTGTCTTTTGTGAGTTAACACAAAATTATTTCAGTGCTTCTAAGTAAGAGGTTAATGGAAGTGCTGGTTTGCAGGGGCCGGGAGCTGTGCTGGTGCGACGGGGGATGCTGCGGTGCCCTGCGATGCCCACGTGGCATCTCCAGAGATGTCTGTGTCTGTTCTGCTGCTGGTGGTGCCGACCCCAGATCGTAGCGTTGGTGGTCTGCAAACCAGGCTGCAGAATTTATTTATTCCTGTGAAAGGATTCCTGCTGGATGATTGGGTGAAATTTCCCACTGATGTCAAACCTCAGCTCCCCACACGGCATTTTCCCTGCGGAGACGGAGCTGCTGGGCTGCAGGATCCAGAGTTCCTCCTCAAGGAGATTCCTGTTGGAGTTTCCTCTGCCCTCCTGAAAGCCTTGTTTCACTGCTTCTGTCCAAAGGAACAAAAAAAACCCAACCAGCCTTTTTATTTGTTTCTTTTGACACCAGCACAGTATGTCTGTCCCTGCCTACGAGAGAACTATATTGAAATAGCTTTCTTTGTGAGTTCCCCATTGCTATTCATTGGTGGGGATTGTCACGAAAGGGTCAAATTAGAACTCAGTCAACCAGAGCAGTGGCGCAAAGAGCCAGGCTCGAGATAGATCTCACCATAAGGTCTGAGAAGTGGTTTATTTGGAATTTGTAACGTGTAATATGTATATTTATTTTATTTTATTTTCCAAAGTGTTGCTCTTTTGTCTGTAGAAACTGAATTACGCCTAGTTTATTCTCTCCAGTCATTTACTTGGGAATTAGTCTTCCTCTTGCGCTGCCTCCTGACTTCCATCTTTGGGCATATCTTTGTGTGGTTTTGCTGTATCTAGTAAGTTCTAGGCATAGAATTTACTTCTGTTAGTTTAAGAAAAACGAGTCTTCTGGCTGACGGTTCCATGCCCTTTGAGACTGGATCTGTGCAAAGAAAGGGTTGTATGGCTGGCGAGTTGGCTGACATGCCAGAAGTGGTGTTTGTGCTGGTTGGGGACAGCAGGCGGTACCTGGTCAGGCATGACCTGCCAGGGCAGAGTGACTCTCTGAAAATGTTCTCAACCCTTTGTACCAGGAAAGCCAGTCTGTCCCAGCTCTGGGCCTCCTGCCCTGGGCTCGCAGCGTGTCTGAGGTGGCAGTTGTCTCCACGGGACACGCTGCTTGGACGCTCTTCTGTCCCATCTCCAGCGACAAACAGGTACTAAATTTCCCGTGGCTGAGCCAGAGAAGCTTTGGCGCTAGATGTTTTGAGGCAAACCAGATCAGAGATCTACAGAGCTACACTAGATATGCCCAAACCTACTTTCACCTGGGTTTCGTGGAGGGTTCGATTACGGGCAGGTAGGACAAAGAATGGCCATAAGCTGCTGTGTGTGTCGGCAGTGAGCGTACCTTCTTGGACGAGGAGCGATGGAATCACCTGGAGCCGTTTGGGGGCTCCAGACCCATCAAAAATGGGGCCTCAAGTTGCATGCCTAAATAATTGTTCTCATTCCTGAGAGTGTCATGCGTTATGTCTCTGTGTTTTAAAATGTTTGGCTACAATACCCAGTTTCGTAGCATTCTAAATCCTTGTTCAGTCCGGAGTTTCCCCTGCTTGAGGACATTAACAGAAGTCTCACAGGAACATGCAAGTGTTGATCACTGATAACAAATCAGATTAACCACGTTGGGTTTTTTTTTCCTTAAGGATTGGCTTTCTCGGGATTAGCTTCTCTGAATATTGTTTCTTCTTCCTCCAAGTCAGAAGGAAGACAGTGTAATAAATAGTTGATTGGATGTAGTGAGGAGAACCTGGGAGATGACTGAACAAAGAGGCTGTAATACCTTATTAACTAACTCTGGCTTCTCTTTCCTCTCTCTCGTAGCTGGTTCTGCTCCGGGCTGCTCTCCTGCTTTCTCTGTACCTTTCTAGTCTTAGTGGGTGATGTCCCAGCAGCTCTAACGTTCTGACCCCAGTAACCCACTAGGTGTGTATGGCTTGGTTTCTCTGCATGCTTTCCTGTCTTGCATGGGGGATAACACTCATTTTATGCTACTCATCCCTTGTGCCACTTCAGGGCGGAAACATAATTAGCATGCGTTCTGCTTCAGTTCCATAGATTATTCAAGCCCCATTTTTGCTTTTATTCTGGTGGTTTTCTTCCCCGTAGAAGCACACAGCCCCTGTTCCCTGCTTGCTCTTTGTGTTTGCTCCTGCAGCGTCTGGTTTGCTGGACACACCGGCCTCTTGCTCCTCATCGTAGCCCCGTGGCTTGTCAGCAGGACCCGGGGGGACTGGACTGGGAGGGAGCACTGGTGGGACAGCTCTGCTCAGTTCTCAGGCCATCAGACCCCCAAAATCCCTGGTGTGCCCTGAGAGCCACCTCCCCTCCGGCTGGGAGAGGTGTCCCATGGCCAGGGGGTGGACACCGCTCTCCAGGGGCAGCTCATCACATCTCCCATGGCCTCGGGCAGGGAGAAGGTGGTGAGAAGGGCAGGGGGTGCCAGGTTCCCCAGGACTGGTAGGACTGAGGTCCCAGCTCTCATAGAACTTGACCCCCCCTTAATCTCAAGGGCTCTTTGAAATCTCTCGACTGCCAGCTGCGTCCCGTATCAGCAAAATCAGCGTGAGGAGTTAACTCAGGTTTTCTGCAGAGAACCCCGTGCCCATAGCCACGTCCGTGTTCCCAAGAGACTTCCAGCTTGGGCACGAGGAGGGGGTTAGTGGTGCGTAGGACCCCCTTTGTGGGGGTTAGTGGTGTGTAGGACCTCTTTTGGGGGGGTTAGTGGTGTGTAGGACCTCTTTTGGGGCTCACTGCACCAGGGTGATTCTCCTCATCCCTGTGGAGCACTTCAGCTGGGTTGACTTGCAGGAGGCCCGTTGATGTGTTAGTTCTTCATCTGAAGAGTCCGAAAACCCAGATCCTCTTACGTTGCTCCTCCATCCCCAGTGCAACAGCACCGTACTGGGAGTCACGGGGGCAGGAGAGATCTGCTGCTGTCAGCGCAGCCTTTGGCACCCTAGGCAAGTGTTGCCTGCCTTTAGAAGAGCAGCCTCAGGAATAATCTTTACCTGGCTGCTATTGGTCTCATATTTTCATTTATTTACCCCCTTTTCCACGCACTTTAATTTACTTACAAATGGTAGCAAATTGCAAGTGGCGGCCTGAGTAACTAACTCCTGAGTCAGTACTTTTATTTTTCTCCTCTAGTCTAGACTGCTGATAACGTAAATTGTTGAAACCCTGGGTAAATAATTGGGAGTGCAATCAACAGCAAGCGAGTATTTATCTGCTAATAAAACATTTGAAATGCAGAAGTCTGTCTTTGTCCAACAGTTCTTAAAAGGCAGTTATCGGCCCTGCTGCTGTTCCTGCATAGCAATTAGGATTTTTATGGTCACTAATTCTACATCTGAAAATTTATGCAGTTTATTTTCTGCCTGTGTTTTTCTTTGCACAGAGAAAAGAAGCACAATATTTATGGCTGTAAGGAGGTTAACGTTATATTTTCTGCATGGAGATCTCTGTGGCTCCCTAGAGATTTGTACCATTTATAGAACCCAAATTTTCTAGGTTCCCTCATGTGTGGCATCAAGGGCTTGTAGCTCATCAAGGATTTTCTGAATGGGATCTTTGTCACGTTCTCAGAATGTGACTTGAAAGTTATATGCCAGCTCAGTCATCAACTGTGAGTTTTCTTATTAAAGCTGGTGCTGCTTCGGACTCGGCTGCTCAATTCTTCACGCTGCTGGTGGTGGTGCTTTTCCTTAGGACAGAAACTGGCATTGCCTATTCTGAAGGGAACCTGGTTTCTTAAAATGAAGTTACTGTAGTTTGCCTCTTGTCATCTTTTTCCTACATCCCTACTTGAGTCACCCTCTGAGGTTAGTCCCTGCACGTGTCCAGCCCCTTGGGCCCCTGGAGATCCCAGTGGTGCCATCACACCAGTGGCTGCTGGGGGTCCCCAGTCCCTCCCGCACCGTGCAGCCTCCCCATGAGCCACCCCACGGCTGGGATCCTCCTCTGCAGGGACCGTGTGCTCTCTGGAGGCTTCACGGGCTTCTCATAACCTCACAGAACAAGGTTGGGAGCGGAACATCTCAAGTTGGCAGCCTGGTCTATATTTGACTAGTTTGCGACATCCGGAAAACCCTTTGGTGGGTTTTGGCTTTCTTTCGGAATCCCAATAGAGGTTAAATCAATGCAGAAGTGAGAAAAGGCACTTCTGCTGAGTCTGAAAACCTGAAAGGCTCAAATCCCAGTTATGTGTAAACGTTCTGAGATTCATCCATGGTCCTTACGCTGGTTCCCATGAGGTTTCATATCACCCCAGGTCCTTTCACAGCAGCTCCCTCGGAGCTGGCACTGACCCACAGAGCTCCAGCAGGTCATTTCCCGGGAAATCCTGTGTGTCTTGGGCTTTGGGGCTGCTGCTTCTGCCCCACTCTCTTCTGGGCCCGTTGGATGATTTCAACCACTTGTGACAAAAGAAGGGAGACCTCAGGCCTACTTGGGAGTTTCCAATGAACTGTGTGAAAAATGCAGCATAGTGTCTATTAATATCCCTTTTTTGGGAGCATGACAGTGTGTGAGCCCGTTATCATGAGCTCCAAAGCACCGGCACGGGAGGGAGACGGGAAGAGTCAGAGCCCTGGGGAACGTGTCAGGCGGGAGCGTGGGTCCAGGAGGACCCCAGGGTTTGGTTCTGCTGGTGCTCCCCGAAATCTGCCATGGGAGATGGAGAACAAAGAACCTCTGGCAGCAGGAAGCATCGCTGCCGATTTGTACCCCAAGGGACAGGGCCTGGGGACGTAGCGCAGAACGTGAACTGGTCTGGAATTACAGGAGCTGGAGAAGATCCTGCCCATCTCGGAGGAGCTCCAGGTAGTCCCGTAGCCAGCGGTAGTGACCCGAGAGTTGTGTCGCTTAGAGAAGGGGTTCTGCTGAAGCCAACGTTTATGCTTATGTCACGCTGCTGACCTTATGCTCTCCCAAAAACATTTCAACTGCTGTTGACGCTGTAGACCTGTGAAGGAGCAGGGGCTCTGGCTGCAGGCACCACGCAGCTGGAGGTAGGGTTCTAAACGGCACCACGTCACCCTGCTAGAGAGGACCTAAGGCAGAAGATACGTCCCATCTGGCTGCTTTCTGGGTTCTTCTTTTCCCCGTGTTGAGAGACAAGCAGTTTTTTGTGTGTTTTCCGTGGACGATGTTTGATTTGGGCTTTCTCATTGGCATTATTGGTGAGGGGCTGCATGAGGGGCTGCTGCCTTGGCTGCCACGCTGAGACCATCGGGCACTTTCCAGCTGCGACTGCACTCTCTGTGGCTGTGAATATTTTCCATACTGCAGTGTACTCCTATCATTTAAAAATGAAAACGATTTTCCGCTACTGTCTGCTCCATTGGGGGGGGGAGAGGTGTCCGTTCACTTGGGAAAGAAATGGACACAACTGTTTTATTGTGCCATGAAGTTTCTGTCTTTAAAAATGTTAAACTTCTCACTCGTGCTGCTAAAGACAAAAATTCCAGGCGTTTATAATGAGAAAGACTGTGTTCCTCGTTCCCTCCAAAGCTGTGTTTTTAAATATATTTATTTTGAGTCCATTATTATTTGCACAGTGAAATTAGCTTTGCAAGAGGGATGAAAACCCTTGTCAGAGCCATTCCAGCAAAAAGATCAAAGGAATTAAATACAAATTCTCTCCAAGGTGATCCTGTGGGCTTGGTGGTTTTTTTTTTTTTTTTCTTTTTTGAACAGGGAAGCCTTGGATTAATTACTTTTAATTTAAAAGCAAATCAACGGATGGAGAGGAATTCTTGTCAAAGAGCGCTGCGGTTTGCTTCTGAGGGCGAGCAGTGTTTAGCGGGGCGACTAACGATGTGCATTTTTATTTTTAACCCGTGCCCTCCCCACCCCTCCGCCGACCCCTTTCCGCTTGCCCCCGGTGGGCCGACAGGCGGGAGAGCCTTTGCAGACCATCATGGATGACTATGATGCCAGGTCCGCCGCCAGCATTTTAGCCTCCGTTAAGGAGCAGGAGGCTCGTTTCGAGCGGCTCACCCGGGCGCTGGAGGAGGAGCGGCGCAACGTCTCCCTGCAGCTGGAGCGTGCCAACCCGCCCGCCGACCGCCTCAGCATCTGCAACATCGGCAACGGGCAACCACTGGCCACCGCCTGGCAGCAGCTGGTCCTGCAGGTAACGGCCTGCCCCTTCTACCTCTCCCTAGAGTCCACCCGCACCCGGGATTTCCCATTCCGGAGCCCGATGCGTCGTGTTTGCCGTCAGCGTTGTCCTCTGGTACCCCAGAGCCGCTGGGCTTCAGCGATTCCCGTCCCGGCTCCGGGCAGAGCCTTCGCTCGGGAGTTGTTTTTCCTTCCCCTGAGCTCATGGGATGCTTTTAAACATCCACGCATCCTTGAGCATTAAACCCCGAAGAGAGACCTTCACGCCCTCCCCAAGCTCTGTGCCTTTGCCGGGAGCGTGGCGATGTGCCGGGGATGCAGAAAGAAGGCTGAATCATAATCTCCATAGCAAACAGAATTTCCATTAGAAATAGTTGGACTTTGAATAGAGGGAACGGCGTGAAAAGCAGGGAGTTCCCTCCTGCCAAGCGTTATTGTTCCTGTAGGGAGGATTTCATATTTGTTTCTCATGTTTATTGACTTGACAGGCTTTATTCTAGTGATGCAGACTGGCTTGGTGGTAGCCGTAGATTTCCAAATATTGGTTTGCTTGATACGTGGTTTTTAACTGTTTAAATGTTCAATGATAAACTACTTTCATGGCCAAATGACGTCAGCTCTCGCATCCCCCCGACACGCAAGGTAAGTCATGCAGAAGCAATAGGGCCGTTTGTGAAGCTCTGCTTCCTGGGAAAACATTGTTCCCTTCAGAAACTCCAGGCTACGGGGACTCTAGATGTTGTTTCCCAATTACCCCAGCCTGATTTACAATTACACTTGCACTGGGCTGCGTTCGGGCAGATTTTACATTTCATTGGCACAGCTCTTCTGTGAGCGGTGCCGTGTTCCTGTGCGTGTCCGTGCCGGGGAGCAGCCCTGGGCTGAGGGTTGTTGCCCTCCCGCTCAGCGCGGGGGAGACGGGCTCACACGGTATTTCTTTATAGAAAAAGGACGAGTTCACCTTCACTATTTCGGAATGACTTTGTGCAAAGTCCCTGATTAATAGCTCCAGAATGAAATTCCTTGCCCACAAAACTGATGAAGCATGAGTTTTCTGCAGCGTTATGGCTTAAGGTCTGACCACTTCCAAGAAAACTTAATAGAAGAGCTGAAGTTACCGGTGCCTACGTGACTCGTACCGAGAGCCAGCCCCTGGAAGTGTCCCCGGGCTGAATCTGTGTGTGCTCAACTCATGGGCACTACGTCCATAATTAGTGGCGAGGTTTTTAGAGTACTTGTATATGAAATAAAATGGTCGATCAGCTACATATGCGGAGTTAAGAAATAATGCAAGGTTATTTGTGTGAATTTTCTGAGGGCCAGGTTCCTCCCTGACTTGCCGGAATGCATTAAATAGCGTCGAAGCGAGGCTGAAAGCCCGACATCCAGTCTCATGCAGAGAATAGACCGACGCCGTCTTTACCAGTACGTACTGCGTTCCGTGGTGGAGAGTACCCAAAGCAAAAGGGAATCCCTGAGGATTGCTCAGGCGCTGCCGGGAAGCACAGCTCTCTCTGAAGCTGCGTTTCGGTGGGGACTGACCGATTTCTGCCCCTCACCCTCGCGTTCGGCTCTTGTCAGCAATGGCACAAAATAACTCCGGTAGCAGCTTTTCCATTTGGAAGTTGCACTGGTGATTGTACACAATCTGGTTATTCTGAGCAGAATTTGGGCAAAACCTGAGGGTTACCTCCATTTTATGAGAATGCCAAGTGATCTTTAATGATCTCCACCGCCAGGCATCAGTTCTCCGCGTTGTTTGATGGCCACGGTGGAATCCGTGGGAGGGATTTGTCAGGGAAGGCTGCTCCGGCTTCGAGTGCTGGGAGCCACGTGGCTTCTCTCTGAAATGGAGACTCTGGTTGTACTAAAGAGAGCAGAGCTGTCTGTTAATTGGTATTTGTGTTTGCTTCTCTGATTTTTGCAGTAAAAAATGGTTTTTTGGTGGTTACAGTACCCCAGGCCTGGGGTCTGGGCAGCCTTTGCCCCTTCCCAGTTTACGGATGCTGGCATAGTCCAGTAACTTCTCTCTCACTGGTGAGCAGCCCCTGTCCAGTCTTCTACATGTTGAACTACCTGGTTGATAATGGTTTTACAATCTTAATACTGTTCACGTGTGAGGTATTTGGTTTAATCCACCCGGTTCTATTGCACTTCTTTTCCAATCAGCCTTTAGCTGCTCTTCCCAGGAGAGCCGTGGCCGGGCAGGGAGATGGGATGCGGGATGTGCGGAGCTACCGGTGCCGCTGGAGCCAGCCCCGCACGGCGTGGAGCTCTGATAATAAAGAATATTCTCTTTTTTTTTAAACTTATATTAAGATAAGGATTAGCTCAAATTGCTTTTCTAAGAAAATACCATCAAATTAACCTTTCCGAGGTGTGGTTTGAGCAACAACAACCCTTCTGTCCCGATTTCATTGCTTTTATTTGAGATTCTCTGCCCCACAGTGGGACAGCGCAGGCTGTGAGAACACACAGCCCCTTCCCAGGGCTTTGATGGGACACGGGTGCATGAACACTGTCTGTGTGTTTGAGCGTACGCAGAGCAGAGCAGAAATGGGTCTGAGCTGCACCGGGTCTCCAGATCAGCACCTTCTCCTCTCCTTCTCATCCTTCTCATCCCCAGCACTTCCAGCTTTGCCTGTGAAGTTTGATGTCATGAGCTGTGGTTGGCAGTGCCTCGTGCCTTCCTTTGCTATATGTCACGTATTTGCGCTCATTCTAAGGGGCTGACAGGGGCTGACGGAAAATGACATTATTTTTCTTGCCTTACAGGTAAGGTCAGGTAGAGACAATGCTGTGGGTTCAGGACAGCTCCCGGTGTGAGAGTGCTGTCTCCTCTTACAATGCCAAATACCCAGGAAAAACCTCCTCCGTAGCTCCCACGTGCGTGTCCTGCTCCTGCTTCCGAGCACGTTGCAGAATGTTGCTGGACTTTGCGGGGATGGTCCTAATCCCAGTGTAAAACCAGTCGAATCCATAGAAATACAAGCTGGGGTTGGGTGTCGGTGACGCCGAGGCTGTTCTCCTGCCTTCTCCTGCCCTCGGCTCCTCTCGGGGTTCAGCTCTGCCTTCTCCTGCCCGGCAGCCCCCCCCGTGCCCGGCCGTGGCCAGCAGACCAGGTGCCCATGAGCCGTCCCTCTCGGTTTCTAGGAATGGCCTGGGTCAGGTTTCGGCTCTGCAAAGGTGCCGGGGGGACGGAGGGGGGGATTTAGGAATACGATTCCCAGGGGAGAATGAGTTCTTGGCTCAGAGTTCAGCGTGAGCTGAGAGGTGTTGGCAGCACCTACAGACCCCCGTGCAGTCAGGGACTGGGCCAGGAGCTGCTGCTCAGCTGCTTTTCAAGGAGATGTGTCCCCACGCGTGTCCCATCCCTGGCTGGAGAGGGTCACAGGCGAGCTTAGCTCAGAGGCAGGAGCTCCTGCCACCTTGTTTTATGGACGTTGTCCCATCTTCCTGGAAACACCAACTCCTGGTTTATGGTTTATGGTTCTTCTGCTGGTGCCTCTGGAGATGCTCGGGCAGCCAGCACCTTACGGGAGCTCAGCAGCTCTCCTGGAATTACTGCAGGGGTTTCAAACTGAGACTTCCCAAGGTGCCAGCATGGCGTGGTGCAGCACTGTGAGCTCGAGGAGCTCCTGCTGTTTGCCTTTCTGCCGGGATTACCCAAATCCCGAAAGAAATCCTGCTTCCTGCATTGCAGCAGGAACGTGGAAGCACCGGGCTGATGAGCAGAGTCTGTGGCACAGCCATCACGGGTGGATCGTAGGAGAGCCTCCGAGAGGGACACTCCAGCAGTATTCCTGAGAGAACTCATGTCCTGCTGCTTCGAGTTCTTGTTAGAGCTTCTCCCCTGTGATTGCTCTTCAGTCTTCATTTAAGGCCTTAGATGGTAAAAACATGGATACCAAGGTGAATGGGAATAATATCCATTTCAGCAACAATGGAGAAGATTGGACCCCCTGCATCAGAAGCTGCGAAGTGCTTTCCAGAAGGGATTTATTTGATAAGCAAACCACCTAAACCTCGCTGATTAGAGTTATCAGGGGCTCAGATCTGCTGGCAGGCAGCACAGTCCACTCCAGATCTGATGTGTTAGCTACCTGAGAAGTGTTTACAGAGTCACAGAATGCTGTGGGGTTGAAGGGACCTCTGGAGATCATCTAGTCCAACCCCCTGCCAGAGCTGGGCCACCCAGAGCAGGTCCCACAGGAACGTGTCCAAGCGGGTTTGAATGTCTCCAGAGAAGGAGACTCCACCACCTCCCTGAGCAGCCTCTTCCAGGGCTCTGCCACCCTCAAAGAAGTTTTTCCCCATGTCGAGATGGAACTTCTTATATTCGGGTTTGTGCCCGTTCCCTCTTGCCCTGTCCCTGGGCACCACTGGGAAAAGCCTGGTCCCATCCTCCCGACAGCCACCCTTGAAGGATTTAGAGGCGTTGATCAGATCCCCTGATCCCCCCTCGGTCTGCTCTTCTCCAGACTAAAAAGACCAAGTGACAGACGATAGGACAAGGGGCAATGGCTTCAAGTTACACCAGGGAAAGTTCAGGTTAGATATTAGGAAAC
>JAOQGH010000005.1:31605849-31619469 GCA_025769975.1 Gallinago jamesoni
GACCCAGGTCCCTCAGCCTTTCCTCAGAAGGGAGATGTTCTGGGCCCCTCCTCATCTTAATCAAAATGTATAAAGTTTGTATAAAACTTTGTCAGCAAATCTACTTTAAAAAGTAGATCCCAAGGGATTCCTTAGGAAAAATTTGAAAAAGGGAATACAGGAACTGAGAAAGCGACCCTCTGTCTGGTGAGGAAAGAGTTACTTTACTCTTTCCAGCACAATGATAGGGTTTTTCAGACTCTAATGTACTATTTTATAGTTCCGCACGGGCAGGTTGAACATTTATCTTTCAGCTGCGCGATGCCAGCCTTTGCAGAAACCTCCTTCTCTTCTCCCTCCGGAGTTCAGGTCTCACCCTTCTCAGGTCCCCTGTGTCCCGGAGGGTCCCCAGGGCTCCTGCCACATCCCCAGCTGCACCTGAGGTCTGCCAGCAGGAGAGCAGCGCTCCCAGCCCAAAGCCACCGCCTTCACCCTCAGCAGCTCACAAGTATTTTTGCATTTTCATTTGCTTTGAAAACTCTCAACTTCTTTTGTTTTCTGTGATTTTTTTGTGATTTTTTTAAATTTTTTTTTTATTGAAATAGGTTTTGGAAGCAACTGAAAGGCAGGGATTTTCTTATTTTGTTTGCTAAGATTTGTGAAAGAGAAATTTTCCCCAGCCGTTAACCTCTCCGGCCTGGTGCTGGGCCAGGTTTAAATTAAAATTCTTTCATTTGAATGGCAAATTCACAGTTTCATAATGATTTTCCATGATTTTCCATTACTAGTAGACCCATGTTTTCTTCTAGAAGAGAAACACCTTAAAAATCAGTTCTGCTTGCTGTGTGTAGCCCGGAATGGGAGCAGGCACCTGGGCTGTTCCTTGCGTGACGCCTCGAGCGGTGTGAGCCCAGCGAGTGCAACGGCAAGGAATCCTTAAAAATGGCTTGAAACAGGAACATTCAAATGTAAACATGAAAACATTAAAGAGTGACATCAGGTTTAACAGGATTTAAAAAAAGAAAGAACTTTCTAGTCCCATTTACCACATTTGCTTCTTGGTAATTAACGTGAAGACACCTTTCATTGTGCGGCTGTGATTTCTGTCTGGTGTTCGGCTGTTCCTCCGCTCGGGCAGCACGACCGGGTTCATTCTACTGGCTTTTTTGGATTTTTAGTTCTACATTTCAGTTGCCGAGCACGCTCCTGCGCTGGTTCAGCGGGGATTTTGGGGAAGAAAGATTTTAAACCGTCGCAAACCCTTTTTTGCACCGTATCTCTGGGTTTTACGAAAAGCTTTGGTCGGTAATGCCGGCCTCGATCCGTGGGCACGAGGCAGAGCTTCATCCCTGCGAGGCATCGCTGGGGACCCGCGGAGCTCCCGGAGCCCTGCACAGCCCCTCGCAGCAGCAGCTGTGGCTTTGCAGAAACTTTAAAGCCCAGGAGCGGCCAAACTGGCAATTTCCTCTCCCCTGAGCCCTTTGAGCTTCGGGCCTGAAGGGTTCGACCGGGCTTTGAAAACCAAAAATTGGCTGGGATTCCACTTCGGGTCTCCCCGGTCCCTACACGCTCCCGGGAGGTGCTGCTGAGCCCCCCAGGAGTGGGGGCTGCGATGGCAGCGAGAAGTCCCAGAGCTGCCCGGGGGGTGGCTCACGTCATGCTCTGCCTTTGTCACCGACTGGAGTCATTGGTGTGACTGGGAACCGAACGGCCCAGGATGGCCGGGGGCAGCCTGGGGCCACCTGCCAACTGTAATTAAAGCCTTGGATTTAAGTAAATGTCACAGTTTACTCTTTCGATATATATTTTAAACAAAACCAGGGGGTTTTTTTATGCTACCAAATGACCAGCTGAGGAGTATTTTTTAAGCAGAGCTGTGGTGCCTGGGCAGTGCTGGCCATCGCTGTCAGCGTGTGGTTTGGGGACCTGCTCTAAAAGGCATCTTCAGCCGCTGCAGAGCCACGGTTTTAGAGCCCAGTAGCTAAAGACTGGAGACAGCCCCAGTCGCCACGTTCCTAGCCCAGCCCAATTAGCTCTTCTTCCTTTCTGCAGTCTTATTTTCATGTGTAAGTATTTAAAATACAAGAAACTCGCTCTGGAAGGCAGTTCCACAGTCAGAGCCCTGACTCTCTCTGCAGAAGCCCCCCCGGGTGGGCTTGGGGCCGACAGCAGGTACCGGGGGAGTTGGGGACGGTGCCATGGACCTGGCACATGATGGCAAAGCCACATCTTTGCCCTCTGGTGTCTTCTGAGCAAGTGATCGTGACATGCGGCTTGAAATGCAGTACAAATCATCTGCAAAATCCAAAAAACAACACAAAATCCAAAGAACACCACAAAATCCCAGAAACGAGAGATGGTTAATAGTGGGTATGTCTTTTCTGCGTTTGAGTGTCTTTGTTTTCCTCTCCAATAACTACAGCATGAAATTATGGTCACAGTACCAGCCTTAAATTTGATTTGTTTCCCTTGCTGTTGTCATTCTCTTATAAATGTAATGCTATTTTAATTATTTTTTTTTTCTTAAACCGGAGGAGATTTTTCTATTTTTATCCCTGTAAAACCTAGTTGATTCTTCTCTAAATGAAGCTGCTGGGAAGAAGCACGTGTCATTCCTTCCACTGCGACCTGTACGCAGCGACATGCAGCTCCCTCTGTCCTTTCTGTCCAACGTAAGCAGGGCTGTCACCAGCCTGTCCCTGCTCTCGTCCTGTCCGATGGCAGCCCAGCTGACACGGAGTTGACTGATATTAGAGGCAGTGAGATGGAAGCTGGGTTTGTATGTCAATGACAATCCTCTGAACCCAGTGAAACACCCAGTGGTGTCTCTCCACTGAAGGTGTCTCCTTGCCATGTTGGTCTTCAGCCTTGTGATCCTCTTCTTTCCTACTCCTGGCTCCTTCGCTAAGGATGGAGGGAATCCTCCCCCGTTTCCATACAGCTGCTCCCCGGTGGAGACGCTCTGCCTTCGGCTCCATTTCTACCCTTGCAGCGTGAAAGCAAAAAGTTTGTCAAAACCATGTTGGTGGAAACGTTAGAAATATCCTGGTGGTTTTGTCCTGCCAGAGTCCCGCGGCCCTTCTGGAGCAGGTACGGGCGCTTTGAATGGGCTCGTGTAACTTTTCAAATCTATTTAAAAATGATGGAGATGCTAAAGGAAAAGATTTCAAACCGTGTCTCGGAGATGGAATGCTCCATTCCCTCCGGCTGGAGAACCCCTGACTCCTCTGCAGTTCTCTCCTTGTTTATTTGCTGTGGAATTCTCGGAAGGGCAGGAGAATACCCCGGGCAGGGAAGCAGCGCTGTGACGAGAGGCTGTGGGTGCTGGGGGTTGCAGGGGTGGTGGCGGTGCTTGGCCCGGGATTGGGGTTCTCTGGTTCCTCGGGATTCCGGATCCGCTCCGTGGGGCTGATGGAAGTCACCACTGAAGCCACAGGGGACCTTTCCAGGCAGAGCTGTGACCATCCCATCCTGCCTACAGTGACTACCTAACTATCCCATCCCATCCCATCCCATCCCATCCCATCCCATCCCATCCCATCCCATCCCATCCCACAGTGCAGCACTGGTGACGGGGAATTTTTTAAGGGTAATGGGAGAAAATAGAAAAAAAAGAGAGCTTGGCCCAGATACTCCGCTACTCCGTCTTCCAGAGAATCAAATCCCATCCTATTTATAAATTTTTAATTTCTCAAAGAGAAGAAAGAAGATTTTTCTCCCTCTCTTTGCAGCTGGGAAAAATGTGGCAGATGAAGAAATTAAGGTTCATTTTTTTAAAAAAAGGGCAGTGGGGAGGTTGCGGTGCAGTCAGCAGTCTGATCCTAATGGATGGAGCGCTTGTTGCCAGAATTTGGAAGTTCAGTATAACCTTTGGGATCTAATCCATAACTCTTATTTAGGTAATTAGTTCTTTTACTTCAGCATTGCCAAATTCCAGCCTTCAGGATTATATGAGCTGGTAAAATATTGCGAGTGGCGAAGAAATACAGGGACTCGAGATGTATTTTGCCTTTTTTAAAAAAATAAATCTTTGGCTTCGAGTCAAAACATTTTCAAAATTGACTTTACAAGCAGAAGGCGTAGAGTCATCTATTACATTTTTGGAAGGAAAACTCTGTTTTTTAAATGACAGCATGACCCCCGAAGGTGGGAGATGAGCATTCAGGGAGGCTGGTGTGGCGTGGCTCGCCCCGGTGCCTGGGGGTTCACCCCGGAGACCCCCGGGGGGGTCGGGATGCTCAGGGCCGGGCGGGGGTCTGTCCGTCCCGTCGCTCCGCAGGTGAGAACTGTTTGGGTTTAACTGAAGAAAAGTTGGACGAGGGGAAGGGGGGTCGGGCGCTGGCTAAAAATACCGGAGACTCATCCAAAATGCATTCCTTCTGCTTTGCTTCGGCCTTTAAGTATTTTATTAAGGGCTGCTACCAGTTGCCTCTGAATTATTCCTCTGTAGAGAGACTTGGAACATATTTTCTCTCTCCAGTGGAGCAGACACTTTGCTTCAGCTGAACCCTGTGGAACATCTACCATCGCCCTCGTCATCCTTCGTGGCGTTTATTTTTAAACAAATTAGGAATAGAGTTGGGTGACGTAGCTCTGCCCTGTTCTCTGCCCCTAAAATACAGAGCCTTAGCTCCAGTACTCAGCTGGAACTGGCCGTAACGTGAAAGGAAGGCTGAAAGTTGAAATTAGGATTGAATAGGTCTGAACCAGTCCTTGCAGTGTTCAATGGCGGTATAGGAGATGCCACCTTTGCATATTGATCTGGTAGGATTGATACTAATTAACATGTTAATTACACCGACACTGGAAGCATGTTTTAGAATTATCAGGGAACATGAAGCTGGGGTGAAAAGACCCTTTTGTGCACGGGCGCCTATTCTGATAATTGAAGAAGATTAAATGGTGATGTGGCTTCATTTCTGCTTCATGGCTGGTCTCGCCGTCTCCGGCCAGCCCTGTTTTCCAGGGATAGTCTCTAATTTGATTCCAGCAGCTTTCCCTCCCTAATTACCAATGCTCAGCCGCCAGCTGTTCCAGTGGTGCCTTTAGTTACTGCTTTGGCTTCTGCAGGAACCTCGCTGGGGGGTGGAGAAGCCCCCGTCGGCTGGGGCGGTGCTGCTGCTTCAGCACCGGGGGGGCTGGGCTGGTGCCCCCTCAGACCCCGTCACCTGCCCTGCCCCTGAGGGGGCACGGCCTCACGTCCCTCCGGTGGGTCCAGGGGGGAGAAGTCCTCACCTTGGGTTAAGGTTGGTTTCCACCTGCCCACCTGGGGCTCGCTCTTGTAAGACTTGAGGTTTTAATATATTATTAAGAGATACCCCTTTTTGATATTTATTGAAGGCGGCAGAAAGGAGGATCCAATCCTGGAATGGGAAGCGCGGGAAGCTCTCCTCCTTCCCGGGGGTTTCATGGAGGTTTGCTGCCTGTTTGAAGGCCCAGCAGGAAAAGCTGGGCAGGTCCAGCTGAGCAGCAACAAACGGCTGTGGGGACCCCAGCGCCGGGGCAGAGCCTGGTGGGTGACAGCACGGCTGTATGACCCTGAGTGTGATGGGTGACAGCACGGCTGTACGACCCTGAGTGTGATGGGTGACAGCATGGCTGTACCCTCCTGAGCCTGGTGGGTGACAGCACGGCTGTACGACCCTGAGTGTGATGGGTGACACCACGGCTGTACCCCCCTGAGCCTGGTGGGTGACAGCACAGCTGTACAACCCTGAGTGTGATGGGTGACAGCACAGCTGTACCCCCCTGAGCCCGGTGGGTGACAGCACAGCTGGCCTTCGTCCGGCTGATGAGCAGTGGGGGCAGGGGGGTGCGGGCAGGTGGAGGGGATTAAGAAGGGAGGGCAGGTGTGCGTGGAGCTGGCTCTGGCTGCGGTGGCTGCGGGAGGAGGCTGCGACGGGACCCCGCGGGGGTGGCGGCGCTCTCCGGTGAGTGCGGGGAGAGCCCTTCCCTCCCCGGTAATATGCGGGGTGGGAGGGTATGTGTTTGCGGGGGTGGCGGCTGGGGGGGGAAGGGGTTGTGTTTGCGGGGGTGGCGACTGGGGGGGGAAGGGGTTGTGTTTGCGGGGGTGGCGACTGTGGGGCTACCCGTCCGACGGTGGTTTTGCTCAGAGACGTTCTCCCCCTTTGTGTGTCCGGCCTCGCGGGGCGGGCAGCGTGGGAACCCCGGCGGCGCCGCCGGTGCGTGTCCGTCCGTCCCCCCCCGTGTGTGTGTCCGTGTGTCCCTCCCTCCCTCCCCGGCCGCGGGCACGGCACGGCGGGGCCGGGCAGCGGGAGAGGGGGGGCCCGGAGAGGCTGAGCGCCGCCTCCCCCGCCCCGTCCCCCGGGCGTGGCCGCCGCACAGCCCGCTCCGCCGGGGCCGCCTCCCCGGGGCTCGGCCGGTCCCGGTACCCGGCGGAGGGCAGAGCCGGCGGCGGGGCCGGTCCCTCTCCCGCCTCGGCGGGGGGCGCTGGGGGGGGCGCCAAGGGGCTCCCGGAGCAGAGGCCGGGCTCGGCGGAGGCGGCGGGTTCCGATGCCCGCGGAACTCCCGCAGGTTTGTGCCCGAGCTGGGTCGGTCCCCGCGGGCGGCGGTGCCGGGGGGGAGGGCGGAGGGAGGGAGGGAGGGAGGGACGGGGGGGTCCCCACCGGAGCCTTCATTTTTCTAGCGGAGAGCGAAGAGGAATTGCGGGGCCGCGCTTCCCGGCGGGGCGGGGGGAGGCGCCGCGGGTGCGTTTCCTGGGGAGGGACCCCCAAAGGCGGGGGTTTGCCCTGAACCCCCCCCCCCGCACCGGGCATCCCGGGGGTGCCGCGGCGGGAGGGGCTCCGGGAGGGGCCGGGGGGGCTCTCGGGCTCCGGGTTGAGGTTTGCGGCTCCCCCCCCTTCCGCCCCCCGCGTCGCTGCTTCCCCTGGGCTCTGGTTGCCGAACGGAGCGGGGAAACAACTTCGGGGGTTCGCCCTAAACAGACGGCTCTCCGGGCTGGCACTGTGACTGTCACCGAGTCCGTGCGACAAGATTTGGAGTGTTATTCTGTACCTTGGGGTGTCATCGGGCGCCGCGGAGCTGGAATCCCCGGGGGTCGCGCCGGGTCCGCGGGGCGGAGGCTCGCACCTTCATCACCGCCCTCCTCTGCCTCGGGGGGCCCTGGCGGTTGGGGGTGACAGGGTAGAGCTGCCCCTCGGGCCGGGGGGAGGGGGTGTTTTCAACCCTCCTTTCCCTTCTCTGCCTGCTCAGTTTAAAAGGGAGTATTTCAGGGTAAGAAAACGCGACAATAATGAGTCACCGGTAACGCATCTGCCCGGGGGGGGGGGTGTCAGTGCGACTCTTTGAGGAGCCCCCCCTGGGTGTAACCGGGCTGTGTTCAACTTGTCCCTCGGTAACAGCACCCTGAGTCATTCCTGGATGCAAACGGGATGGTGGCTCCGGAGGGGACAGTGTCCCTTTCGGCTGGGCTACAGGGACTGTTCCTGTCTGTGGGAGATTTCTGCCCGGGGGGACCCAACCCTGCTCTGGTGTTGGGACACAGGACACACTGAACCCCCCTGTGGTTTGGGGGGGGACACGGGACACACTGAACCCCCCCGAGGTTTGGGTGCTCGTTCCCATCCCGCTGGCTGTGTGCTCGCTGGGGAGGGAGGGGTGTTACTGGTGCCTGTGGTCCCACTCCTGCTGCCCGACCCCAAGTCACTGTTCCTGCCATTCCACGCCGTGGGTTGCTGACTTTCGGGTAGGTGACACCGTTAACAGCTCTTTGGGGCTTTTGTTTTGTTTTTTTTTTTCAATATGCAAGGAAAAAAAACCCCCATCGGTAAGGAGCAGAATGCTAACTGTGAGATAAAGGTGCATTTAATGTCTCCTGGCCTGTGCAGTAGAGCTGGGCTCTCCTCTTCTGCGTCTTCTACCCTGATGGGAAGAAGAGCTTGAGTGAGAGTGGAAGATTAGAGTTAATCACTTCAGGTCACGCATTTCAGTTAACTTATAAACTCTTCTTCCATATCAAAACAACAACAAAAAATCTCATGGTTTTAATTTCCATGGTGGCTGTCATAGCTGAGGATCAGGCAGAGCTGGGTTATTTCATCTCTTGTGGTGGAGGGGGGTTCCTGACTGACTGTGAGGTCTCTTTGCAGTGTAACTGGTCCGGCTGATGCCACAGATGCTGCACTCCACGAGAGGCAGGAGTTTGAACTGTGAGTTGTGAGAAGAACTTACCGTGCAGTTACAGGGGCTTTAGTAAGTGATCTTTTAGCTTTAATGATCGCAATTAGGTAAAACTAAGCCAAATGGATAAACGACTTGGGGGTGAATGGTGAGTCTACCCAGTCCATACGGACAAAAATGGGAGGGGGACCAGAAGGGACAAATGCTGAGACCTGCTCTTGTGGCCAGGAGCACAGGGCACCTTCTTGGTGTTCCCCCTTGGCCCTTCCCCTCCCGCCCAGGGGGGAAGAAGCTGCGGGGTCTGTGCTGGGTGTCTGTGGTCCGACCTTCTGCAAGTGTAGAGTTTGTGAAATTCAGAAGGATCTTGAAGTCTGGCACCGTTAATGCGTGCAGTCACTGTGTGACGTGGAGCTTTGATCTGAAACCCAAAGTGCTGCCTTGCCTGAGGGCTGTGAAGTTGGGAAGGGGAAAGGAGTCATTTAAAGTAACTTTTGCCAAAAAGCTCTTCTGTGTTATTCCTGCTTCAGAAAATGCTCTTCTAACATCCCTGATCCGGGCACCGAGCTCATAGGGCCATGCTTTGTCCCTGCAGCGTTTCGCTGGAGGATGCTACTGATGGGGAGGACTATGAGGTCTTGGACCTGGCAGGATGGGAGGGTGGTCAGTGCATCAGTGAGGTACCGGAGGGGACTCTGTGCCCGTGATCCAAGTCTTGTGGAAGAAAAGTTCACGGAGATCCAGCAGGAAAAAGCATCATTTTCCAAAGAGCTGGGCAAGCCGTGCTAGAAAAAAACAAGTAAGAAGGGAGCTTAACTTTTAACGTGCATCTCTACATGGATGCACACCTGGATCCTCACCTGTATAGGGCTGGCCCAGCTGTAGGGTGCTCTGCTGCCCTGGGGTACAGAGGTGCCACAGGCTGACCCCCCCGCTCCCCAAAGGGAGCCCTTTGCCAGCGGCTGTGGCCTCTGTAGCTGCTCTTGTCTCCTGGCCCAAAGGAGCTGGGGTTTGTGGAGAATTTGGGCTGGATGCTTTTTTTTTTTACTCAAGTTACACTGCACTTACTAAAAATAGAAGTTTGGTTGTGGTTTGGTTTTTTTTTTTTTTAAATGTATGTTTTCATAATGTAGAAAGGTCTTTCATAATGTAGAAATGCTCATTGTGGAAGATAAAGAAGCTAAACGCGGGAGGAGTAGAGCCGTGAGGTTGGGGTAACAGAGGTGATGTTTGTGTTCAAAGGCTTTGTTTCCAGTGAGGAATGGAATGTAGGATTTTGTTAGTAGGTTTTCTTGAGGTTTGTTTTTCCTTTTAAGGAAGAGGGGACCTGGTGGTTCCTCCCTGGGTCCCAGCCATGGGGTGAGTAGCAAGAGGAGAGGTTTAAGAGCGAATGCGGTCCCTGACGCGCTCTCTCTAGTCCCAGGATTTGTATTTCCAGTTCTGGGATAAAAGTCAAACCGAAACCCAGACTTTGATAGTTTTAAATTTCACAGTGCCCTTTGTGTCTCGTGGCTCTCCTTGGGCTGCAGCCCGGCTTTGGGGTTTGTCTGTGCCCGTGAGCTCCGGGGGCTAAAACCTCACTTTCACTGAGGAATCATAGATGTTTGTATCCACAAAGGGGCGGCGATTCCACAGGCTCGGTGCTCCCCGGGTACTGCAGTAATGGGGGAATCCATTACTTCCCGAGGTTTCTCAGCCTCCCAGTCAAGCCCACACCTGCTCCCAGCAGGAAACTGGAAAGCCCGAGCTCTCCCTGAGCCTGAGCCCACGCGTCTCCCCTCGGCATCGCAACACTCCTCTCTGGCATTCAAAAAGAAATAAAGTGAAAGCTGTTCTCAGTAAACCTGGAGAATTTTTGAGCTCGGGAATTTCTGCCTCCGTAAGCTAAATTGCTTGGCACGGCTCTGAACTTTTATTTTTAGTAAAACTTTCACAGCCAGGCTATTGTAATGTTCAGAGAAAGAGCTATTCCTGAAAGCCTGAAATGAAACCAGGATGTGAGGGCTTATTTTTATACTGTAGAGAATGTGTTTTCGTGTGTGTGTGTGTATAAAAATAGATACACGGAGGAGATGAGAAGATGGTTTAATTTGAGTAGCATTACTCCGGAGCTGTGAGTCGTGTAACGCTCATCTGAATCATCCAGAAGGTTCAGAAGACTTTTCAACTTACAAACTGGTAATTCGTTAAGGAGCTGATTAAAGATATGCAGCTCAGTTTGTTTATGGAGGGTAGAGCCCTGAGATGCAAATGGCTCCTGTGTGTGAGCAGGATTATTCTGCTGCTTGACTTGTAAACTCGGCGAGCTTTGCATGTGAAGCTCTTTGCATCCCCTCTGTCCAGGAGGTGGATGGGTGGGTGAATTCGGTGTGAGGGCAATAAAGGCCCTTTGGTTGGGGTACGGCAGCGGGAGGGCATCGCCTGGGTGGGTGTGAGGCCTAACAAAGGCACAATCCAGCAGTTGTGCAGGGATGAGAGCTTTCCAGATCTGCATCAGCTGGAGTTTAATACAGGCTATTGAAAGTATGTTGAATTCCAAGTAGCTGTGGAGAAGGGCTTGCTAAGGGAGCCAGTTTATGACTCTGTTGTGCTCGCTGCGGCGCTGCCTTACGGTGATGGAAACCAAGTCACTTGTTTTGAATGGATGAAATGGCTGATTTGTAAAACAGATTATGCAGGTGGCTGGATTTCTCTATCCACCTCTTCCTGAATCCTTGTAAATCCCCGCTGAACCAGGCCATAATTCTTTTTACCAGAAGCTCCTCTGTGGCACTGGTGTCTCCCTTTGGCATAAACTCTGCAGAGCAAGGGCTCTGGTGCTGCCTCAGCCCACCCTCACCTTCTCCCAAGCACAGCCTTTGTACCGGGCACCTCCCCGACTTCTCCTGGTGCTTTGTCTTTCTTAGACCTTCTTCCTAATGGCACCAGTTCTCCTATTGTTCATATATATTAAATTAGGAGGAATGTATTAGCATTTAAACTTAATCCAGCAGATGCTTTATGTTCCTGCCCTCAATTACGTTGGTTATCGGCTCCTCTGCAAAACCAGTAATGTGTTTTGGGAGACCAGTGTTTCCCAGCTGGGCTGTCCTGGTGATCCCTCTGCCATTGCGAGTCTCCGATGAATCCCAGACACCCAGAGCTTTAGAGTGAGATTCTTTATAGATCATTCTTTATGATGCTCTAATGAGGCAACAGTTATAAATGCTCTTTTCCTGGGCTGTAAAAGATTTCGACTTAAATGCCAGATGCTGTGAAAGTAAAGAATGACTTTGTAACTTTTATTTATAAAGTACGTGTTGATGTTGCTTATTGTAAAACCTAATTCTTGCCACTTTCACAGCCTCTGGCAGTGGGATGGCCCCTTGGACTCCTGGGTTGCTGACACTCTCCAGCTGTTGTTTTTTTAAGGGTAACCAATGATAAAGAGTTGCCTTTATTGGAAAGGGAATGGTTATTTCTGTGCTGGTAACTTCAAAAGCTCTGTTTTCATTGCTTCCCCTAAATGCTGCTTGGCTCGTGCATTGCTGTGCCTTGGTTGTTTGGGGTGAGTTGGTAATATTGTGAAATCAGCTGCTGTGCTGCAAATGAAATTCTTTACCATCTGGCTACTTTTCCTTTTTGGCTACTAGACCTCATAAATGCAGTCATATCTCTGAATTTGAGAAGTGGTCTGCATGTTGTGGGAGAATGGTGTGGCTCTTGAGTGCTCATGGAAGAGGTGATTGGACTTTGTTGCTGAGATGGTTCCCTCTGGGTGCTTTCATGTGTTGCTCATTTGGGTAAGGATGGGGCAGGTGAAAGCCCTTCCTAAAGCAGCACTTGACGACCCTGTTCCTCATTAGCCTGAGATTGTGACCTTCTCACCTTGCTGGGGCATCAGAATGGAAATACTTAAACCTGCCCAAAACTGAAGGATTCAAGGCACCATGATGCCCTGGTTCACACATGCTTTTGGAACCTTCAAAAGCACTTGGTGCAGTCTCGGTGCTGTTGGAGGTGAACCCTGTGCCTGGTCTGTGAGGAGGGGGAAATTTCAGTGAATCAGTTGTGTGCGAAGCGCGTCCTTCCCTTCGAGTGCTGGCAGGCAAGTTAATAGATAATTAATAAAATATATGGAAGCTTTCTTTCTGCTGCTTCTGGCATCAGTTCACCTCTGCAGGACAGTTGTGTCCCAGCAGTGAGGGACTCGGAACCTGATGCCCCCGCTCCTGTCTCCCCCCTGCTTTTTCATAACCTTATTGTACTTTGGGGTTCTTCGTTCTCTTCTTTGCCCAACAGGAATGGACCCTGGTATGTTTACAAGAGTTTTTAAAAATGGTATTTCTCACATTAGCATATGTAAATGTGACTAAATATATGTAAATATATGCTCGCCAAGGAACATTTCACATTTGTCCTTAGCAATTTCATCTCATCCGGGGCGTTCTTTCTCTTTCTACCATGACATGTTGTTTTATTACCTGAGGTTAGAATGCATCTTGGTCACGGCGACACATTTATCTTGTATTTTATGATGTGATCTTATCACATCCCATTCCTTCTCTCTTTCCTGTTCAGCCTTTCATCTGTCAGTGACAGGCGTGACACCAGCTCGTGGCACAGTCCTACCAGGGCCATGCCTTTGTGCTCACCCTTGGCAATTGCTGAGGGTAATACTTTGCTGCTAAGGTACAATATTCTTTTTAGCAGGTTATTTCTGGAGGGAAGAGCCATTTGTAATTACATCAAAGCCAGCAGCCATCAATCATTTTGGATGTAGGAGATAGTGTTAAAAAAAAAAAAAAGCGGCTTCCTTGGGTAGTGTTGAGTAAATCTGAAGCAAAGAGAAGGTGACACTGCACCCTGCTCTCCGGCTGCAGCAGCACGAGGAGCAGCAAAGGAGCGCTGATTTCTTGTTTGTGTGACGGCGACAGACAGACCTTTGCATTTGCAGCTTCTGTATTTCAGAGTACAAAAATAGGTATTTCCCTTCAACTCCATGAGACAGTGAAGCGAGAGGGAGAACGCCGTTCAGTTCCGTTGTTCAAAATGTTCTGGCCCTTCTTAATATGTTGGTTATAGAAATGTCTTCTTTCCTACCGTTTTCTCAAGGGCCCAGTCTTCACATAGAACACCGCTGCTCAATGGGGCAACTGGAATGAGGGACTGGCTCTCAAAGCTGTGGAGCTGGTAGATGCCAGCTCCCGGTACGATGGGAGACGGAGCGGGGTGCTGGCTCCCTGCAGCGGGTTTTGGTGCCTCGGCAGGACCCCAGCCCTTTGCACACCGCTGTCAATGGAGCGAGGCTCCCTCCTCCTCCGGGAGCCTTTCCTGCTCCTGGCCTTTTGAGGCTCCAGTCAAAACCATCTTTGGGTTTCAGTTACACGGGATCGATTTTCTTCTTCTTGCTCTTCCTTCCCCAAAGCTGGTATTTTAAAATGGGCCGATGCAAACTTCTCAATACTCAAATAAAATGTAATTTTCTTCCCTTCTCTCCATGGTGAATATTGTGTGACACCCATC
>JAOQGH010000005.1:31619569-31631295 GCA_025769975.1 Gallinago jamesoni
ATGCAAACTTCTCAATACTCAAATAAAATGTAATTTTCTTCCCTTCTCTCCATGGTGAATATTGTGTGACACCCATCCTGTGCTCAGCTGGATTCCGGGGGCTTCCCAGAAGAAGAATGGGGGGTAACATCACCCTCAGCCACGTGCGTCGGATGGGGAGGAACAGCCGCTGGGTCCGCCTGTATAAATACACTGCCCCGGGACGGGTGTTCAGCAGTTGTTGCTCTTTGAATTTTCCTGTGTTCAAAGAAACTTGGCCCAAGGTACCTGATGTGGATACTGTTTTGGCAACTGGAGTCACAGAAATATTTACGAAGGCTGTTGGGTTCTTCCCCCATGCTCTTATCCCTCCTTCCTGTATTTAAAATTCCCTTAAGTGTTTTGTTTTATTCTTCTAAAAAAATCCACAGTTTTCTTCTAAAGGGACAGGCAGAATTAGCTTTCTCCTGGGCGTAAATTACGGGTAAATACTTTTTAAAGATGGGTGAGGGGAGGGAGGGCGGCTTGTACCTGGGGCAGAATAAACTAAACATTGGCCCTGGTGACTGTGGAGGACAAACATCTCAGAAGTCGTTGCAGAGTTTGAGTGGTTGGAACAACAGACTGAAGTGGATTGTTTCGATGCACTTCTCAGTGGTGTTACTGGTCTCTGAAATTCCAGCTCTGGTCCAGTAGTGCTTCTGGGAGGTTAAAGCTGATCTTTCTGCCGTCTCGCTAATTGTGGTGGGGGTTCTGTCCCCGTCCGGGCTGGGGCTGGGTCCAGGGCTCTGACACCTCTCTGGGTTTAGTTGGGGGTGGGAAGGGGGAGGGATGGCTGCGGGGAGCCCATCGGCTCAACTGCGTGGAAATGAAAGAGTTAAGAATGGGAGTCTGATTGCACAGCCGAAATCTCAATTTGAACTTGTGGTTTCTCTCCAGAGAAAATGCCATTCGGCACCGTTGCACACAGTTATTTCCTTCTTAATTTTAATTGACACGTCCCAGAATGCAGCTCCTCCTGCGGCGCGGGGGTGTCGGAGTCGGTGTCTCCCTGCGCTGGGAATCCAGGCCATCAGCGATTCCCCTCCCGATACCCGCGTCCTTTCAGCCCGCCTTACTCGCTCAATGGCTCTGTGAAATTTGAATGAATCTTTCCCCAAGTAAGACGTTGGTCGCCTTCTGGGATTTCAGCTTAATGACGTGACCCAGCTCCCTTTTCTCCCCCCCCCCCCCAGCTGCGGGTGCCTGTTGAGCAGGTGGAAGGATGCTCTCCTGGGAGCGACAGCCCCTTCCCGGGTGCTGGGGTACCCTGGGCACCCTCACTAACTGAAAAGTCATTCTTTTATTCATGGCTGTAAAAATAACATTAATGTTCCAACTTTATTTGGGGGGTTGGTGGGTGGAGAAAAACCTCAAGACAAAGTTTGTAGTGTAACACCCGTTTTTTCATTCCTCTTCTGGGTTTAACTCAAATGCAGTTATTTATAAACCCAGTGTAGGGGCAGGGGGTGTGAAATGCCTGTCCCCTCCGTGACATGAGTTTCCCAAGCCTGTGGCTGGAGCCTACAGTGTCCATCACACCTTTCCATCAGCGTTGGTCTGTCACATAAAAAACCCTGTAAAAATACTGTAATTGAGTGTGTTTACGCTCTGGTGCAGCTGCCTGCCTTGGCTGGGGTGGGGGCTTCAGGCGTTATTAAAGCAGGGAGGTGTTTGGTTTGTGGGGCTGGGGTGAGAGCCAGAGCTTTGTTCTGGGCAGGATCCTTCCTCTCCTGTAGGTTTCCTCAAAAACTTCAAGGTTTCAGAATCTGAGTGTGTACCTGGGGCTGTTTATAAACACGATATTACAAATACAATTTACAGGGGCTGCACCGTGAAAATCTGGAACGTGTCCCTGGGTGGATGTTGTTTCTTTATGAAATGAGCTTTCTGTCTCTTCTCCCTCCCCCACCGATACCCGTACGCTAAAGGTCTGGGGAAAAAAAACTTGTTTATGTGCAGCCTATTGTTCAGCCCAAGCGTGTGTTATCAATGGTCACAAGCTCTGCTGGACTGTAGGATAAGCTGGGCGCAGAGTGCACTAACCTGCCTTCTCTCTCTTGTTTTCCCTCACACCTGGCTGGTAACCAAGACAGCCTTGAACCATGTAAGCTTTTAGCAGATATTTGATTTCAGACGGGCTTTGTTCTCGGAGTTCCCTTTTGTTGTGCTCAGATGACAGAGCTTTGAGTAGTAAGAAACTTTTATTTCTTTTTCTCCCTGGTGTTCCCCCCTGCGCAGGGATGGAGAGGTGGCTCTGGGACTCTCCTCCCAGTGACTCTGGTGGTTTCTATTCCAGCAAGGATTTAACACAGCCGCTGTTGGTAGCGAAGGGCGTTTGGCAGGTGGAGTCTGAGCAGCTTTCCTGCTTTGTTCCGGGGAGTTCGGAGCACTGCCCCTGCCAGGACCGGGGCGCAGAGAAGGAGAATAAAGAAATGCCAGGTGAAAATAAGGGGCTGTTGGACTGAGTCTTCTCCTGGCTCTGGGTGGAGAGAGGTCTATGTGCTTTCTTCTTCCTGCCCGCGGGCACCAGCGCGGAGCCACAACGGCTCTCCAGCCCTTCTGACCCGACTGAGGGGGAAGATCTTCATCCCTCTGCAGAGAAAAGCAGCTTCTGGTTCAGGTTTGAGCTCCGGAGTTTCGTTGTCTGGGGACGCTGGTCTCTGCCTTGTGCCCATCCTGGCAGGTTGAGTGCAGTGGGGCTTGGATTTTTGCTTAGTCAAAGTCCTTTTAGGAGCATCATTATCTCTGAAGGCAATTTAACTTACAGGAAATGCATTCAGCTTCTTGCAGTGTGTGCATCAAGAAAATTCGAGTAGGTAATTAATCTGAGGAACTGGAAATAAATTGGGAGGGAAGTTGTCGCTTTAAAAATGTGCTAAATAATCACCATTCTACTATATTTAGCCATCTATTGAAGTACTATAAGATGTAGAGAAGCTAAACCTGTTGATACTGGAGCAAGTTGGGTTTGCTGGTGCTGGGTTGAATTTTCAGCCATCTGGTGGTAGCTCTTGTCACTCTTGGGTTCGGTCTTCCCTTGTTAGAGGGGTTTAATTGCGATGTGAGGAGGGGAGATGGGGAGCGGTGTGTCGGGGGAGCAGCACCCCGTCAGTCCTGGGGCTGCCCACTTAGGTCTGATCCGGGACCTGGGAATGTCAGCACAGAATAATGGGGGGCGATGCCTCAGTACCACGGGGACAGCCTGTTAGAAATTACGTGGGATTAATTCTAGAAAACAGGGATGTAGAGGTTAAACAAGCCCAGAAGTGTGGCAGAACGGTAGCTGTTGCAGGACTAAGAATATATTGCAGCTACAAAGCACGTACCTGAGAAGGTGCCTCCGAACCCGCAGTCGGGACCCTGGGATTAAAGGTGCCTGATGGAAGGGGGTTGATCTGCAGGATGGGAACCTCCAAAGCTGCTCTCCAGAGAGGTCAGGTTACGCAGGCAGAGAGTGTGGAGGGTTCATCATGGTGATTGATGAAGAGCTGGATTTTGAAGAGCTTTTTTTAAAAGAGATTGTGGGGTGTGTGCTTGCACACTGGGCTGCCTTAAAGCAATCCCGTTAGCGGGGTGCCGGGAGTGAGAGCTGTGCGGGGAGAGCACGGGCAGGTTTTAGGGACTTGGTTGCTTTCTGATCAAGGCTAGAGGTATCATTAAAAGGTCCTTTTGCTGTCCCACCCCAGGAGTGAATTCTGGGGGGATTGTCAACACTTGGCTACTGAGCTGAAGGCAAGTCCCTTCCAGCTCCTGGGCACTGGGATCTGCAGCGTGGAGACACGGGAGTGTAACTTTGGGATATTCCTGGGAAAAACCTCAGAGCTTCTGGTGCTGAGAAATCTAACGTTCAGACCATACCTGAAAGTATATAGACAGAGTAGAGAGATGCTTTAAGCGGTGTGGAAGAGGTGTTCAAGTGGATTTCACTGTTTTGGTTCAGAAAGTGAGAGGTTTAATTAAAAAAACTGCAAACTTCCAGAGCTGTCTGCTGCTGGGGGATGTCCTGCAGTCGCTGGAGAACAAACTCCTGGTAGTTCAGTGGTGGGGCTCAGCAGCCACCAGCTTTTGCTTGTGTGTGGATCCTGCTGGTGTGCCCGGAGGCAGCAGAATGGTTGGGCACGTGTAGGAGGATCACTGCTGGGGAAGTGCTCCCTATGACATTTCCAGACTTTGAGGGAACAGAAACAGGGTTTTTCTCTTTCCTGTAAATGTGACAGATGTTGACCAAGTGAAAAAGTGCTGAGACTCTTTTTGCTTGTTCCTGGAATTGATGTGAGAGTTCCATTCCAGAGGTTTTGAATAATTCCAGCTCCGTGTTTCCCATCTGCTGTGAAGAGGATGCAGCGTGATGTTGATGTAACAATGAGGTGCCTTAACTCCACCCTGGATTTTGGAATGTGGTCACTGTTACTGGAGTCCATGTCTATATTTTTCTTTCTTGTGCTTGGAAGGTCTACAAAGAACATATAGAACCTCCTGTGCCATAAAGCTCCCTGGTTTTATTTATTTTTCTCAAGAAAGCATCTGAAAAAAGACTCCTTGGGGTGTCTGATTGGTTCTCTCTCCACCTTCTGTGGCGCATGGCTTGGTTTTATTAGATTGAGAAAAGTGGTGAAAAAGTTTGGGGGTGTAGAGCTGCTCTTGCTGCCAGGAGCCCTGTGAGCCCATCAGCAGCTGCAGAAGGTTTGGTGCTGGCTCTGGTCTCGGGGACCCCCACTCTGGTGTGTTCCTTCCAGCAAAGCGTGTCAGCAGAGCTGGGGGAGTTATTTGGTGTCCTCTGTGTGTGTTCACTCCTCTGGGGGAAGAGAGCGTCAGGAAAAAGTTACTTTGGAGTTTGGGACAAATTAACCAAAAATTGCTCTCTCTTTCCCAGTGACTGATGTGATTTTTAAGACTTTTGTGCAGAACCTGAGGTGATACAAGGGCTAAGTCTGCTGATCTGAATGCTGGGTACCACTCTGGAGTGCTTAGATAACAGACCGTAGCAATACACAGCAAAAAGGTGTATTGGGACATCCTGTAACATCTTGCTCCGTTCAGGGATCTAGAGCAGGAGATGTGTCCCCTGGTCCCTCCCCGTTCCTGGTGTCTCTGGGAGCTCAGAGTAGTCGCTTCTGCTGGAGCCTCCTCAGCTGAGCAGAGAGCAGAAGGAGCTGTCGAGTTCCTTCTTTCTTTATAATGATTAATGTCCAGCCCCTTCCCTCTAGGGAGGCGAGGGGATGGTCCTTGGGCAGGTTAAATGTCTCTGAAGGTTGTGGCAAGGGAAGTAACTCCTGCCCTGATGGGCAGAGACTCCAGCAGGTGAGGTGCCAGGAGGCGTGCGATGCTCCGGGGCTGGGGACGGGACGGGGCAGCGTTGCCAGCAGCAGTGGCATGTCCAGGTGCTCACCCCTGGGCTGTCACCGGGGGGCAAGAGCCATGGCAAGTAGTAAACATCACCTGCAAAGTGCAGGTGTCAGGAGCTTCTGGTCTGGTCTGCTTCTGTGGGGTAGTAAAAAAAAAAAAAAAATGCATGAGAAAAATTTGCAGATAAACGTGTGATGTTTTTGTGCGACTCGGATTGTTGTCCCTACGCTCTTTGTCACTAAAAGCCCGTTGGCAGCCCCGGCCGGAGGAGGGTGATGGGCTGGTGCTGCTTAGTTGGGTCAGTGCAAAGTTTTTGGGGCTTTCTCAGGGCCCTGTGATGGGGTGAGGTTTGGGGAAGTCTGGGAGAGGAGAGCTGTTTGAGCAGAAACCCTATAAATCTTTCAAAGATGCATGAAACTTACTGAATGGCACGTCTGAAGCTTGTGTTGGTCTTCTCCGAGTACCAAAAAGGCAAGATTAAAAAAAATACATGCAAGTTTTAGGGGGTATCTGGTGTCTGAACTGCTCACTGTCACAGCTGCTCCACGTCCCATCGATTTTTCCTGCGTGGTGGTGCCTGAGAGAGGCTGCACAAGAAGGGACTCGTTGCTCACCCACACATCTCTTCTAAAAGCTGATGTTACCTGGAAGGGTCTCCCCTAAAAACAGAGGGGGGAGGGAGGGGAGAGAAATGCTTACTGAATGCTCTCAGCCTGTTGCAAACAGGAGGCATTAGGTACTTTTACAAGCCTTTTTTTTCCTGTCTATTGCATAATTTCTCTCATAATTTGTGTTTGCTTAATTAAAAAAAAAAAGGCAAAAATAACTGAAGTGGAAAAGAAGGTGGCTTTCGTGAGTAACTTTCTCCCAGTGACAGTATTCTAGATTACTTCACAGATGTGTCCTCAGTGTTGAGTTCTGGGTCTGTGTAACAAACCCCAGTGGCTGTTGGACGTGGCTCGGGCGCTGTGCTCTGGGTAATGGCACGTCGGCTTAATGCGTATCCTAATGCTCTTGGCTGGCACTGAATGGAACTTACTGGAGTGAGAATTTCCCAGTGACACTGGAGCCTGAAAACTGGCATTGTGCGACATGCCTGGTTACAATGAGGCAGCTTTACTGGAATACGACAAAAAGACTATGTTACAGGTTTTTAAAAAAAAAAAAAGAAAAAGGGCAGATTTGATTGTTTTGCATAGGTGATTCAGAAACTTGGACTTCTTTTACATAAAGGCTATTAAAGTATCCTTTTGAAATCGTTGTAGTGAGTAATTCTTGCACTGCATTAATAGTTATCCCAATGAGCACGCACAAACTAAACCCACATTTTTAAAATTCCTGCGGTAATGAGAAAGCTGGGATTTGCCGGAATGGGCAGACGTCGTCTGTACAAAAGATAAATGGCTACTGAAGAAGGAGCTAGGAAAGACCTTTTAATAAGATCAAAACACCGGAAGAAATAATGAAAAGATTTCTGGAAAAGGATCTCGCCTGTTTTGTTATTAAAAGCATGTAGGATGTAGCAGGAACGAGCAAATTGGGTTCCCAAAACAATGCAGTGGTTGGGACAGAGGGTTTTGGTTCAAGACAAAAATGGAAAGAAATGAAAATTCTTCATGGGAGAGAAATCCAGTATTAACTCTTAATTCCCATCTAACCCGAGGGAAAGAGGTAATTCCACAGCCAGTCCCTGGCCCTTGGTAGGGCTGGCAGGTTATGGGGTCCAAGCCTGGGCCCCAGGTAATTGTCTCTGACTCTTAGTTTTGCTGGCTTTTATCATTTCTGTGTGTTCTTGAGAAATGCTTACTTCCTTCATTGACTTTCATATACCTTCCCCTGGCGCTATAGTTGTTTACAGACTTTAAATAACTTGGATATTTAGTTTAAAGATGTAAAGTTGTGATTCCCAGAAAGACTGAATGACTTTAAAAGGAAACCGGGAAGCTTTCTAGTTCATCAAGATTATCAGCTACTTAGAAAACTCAGCGGTCTTTTGTCCCATCATTTCCATAAGTCCATGGTTTTATAGAAACCAGCAAAAAAAACCCAAACCCAACAGCAACTCCTGGCTTTGTAGTTGGGAGGTAGCCTTTGATAGTGGAAGCTTACAGAAACGCTCCCTGCTTCTGAGACTTCTCATAAATGGATGGGACCCATTTCTGTTAAATTCTTTAACTTTTAAACATGTTTTTATTCCTTCTTGCCTTCTGTCTTCCTCCCCCGGAGGTGGCCCGAGTGTTTTAGAAACAACATAGTCAACTGGAGCTCGTTGAATAATTCAACTGTTGCCTGAAGTGATAGGAGAAAGAGGACGACCCATTTAATAAATCAACCAGAGCTAAAAGCTCTGTGGTTTGTATAAATGTTCATCTGCCCTCCCTTTGAACTACCCGAATTTCTCTGCTGAAATGCATTTTTTTCCCCTCCCAGCTGGGTTTCCCAGCTCTGGAAGGGTGCCCGAGCCACCTGCGGGATATTCTGGCAGGTTGGTTCTGTTACAAGCAGATCTCTTCCAGGGGGTCCTGGTGTTGCTTCAGCGACATGGGATGTGGTGGACCCTTCCCTCCATCCGTGGGGCATTCCTGGCTCCTTGGCCTCTCTCGGGGTTGCCCCTTAGGACTCCCTGCTTCGGGCTTCCCAGATGCTCTGCCAGAGCCCCTTCCCAGGAACTCCCGGTGTCACCCCCACGGCTTCTCAGCCATTTTTAACCCAAGGAATAATGATCCTGCTGTAGCCAGTCTGCTGAAGCAATGAGAAGTGACCTATCCTTTTCATGCATGCTTTTGCTTTTCTTTAAATAAAGAACACTTGGAGAATTCTTATTTCTTTCTTGTTTGCGTGTTGTGCCTCTTATCTAAAACGGATGTAAATGCAACCCCCTGTCTTTGGGGGACATTGCACAGAAGTATGACTGTCTAGGGAAGTTCATAAACCTTTTACTAAAGACATTCTTCTGTCTATAGTCTGAGTCAGACTTTTATTTAATCCCTTTGGACAGGCACTTGCCAGTACATCAGTGTGTTACTGTATAAATTGCTTTTTCATTGTTGCTGTAATTGTAAAATAATCCCCCTATTGTCCCCTCCCCGTGATGAGGGCATTCTCTTTCTGCTGAGCTCCAGCCTTTCTCGGTGCCTGGTGCTGTCCTGCCCATCCAAACCAGAGGTATTTATTAAATTGGCTTTTCAGTTGTGGCTCAATTGAAAAACTGGCCCAGTGAGCAGCAGGAGAGACGTGCTCCATGCCTGCCTCGAAACAGCAGCAGCATCTCCCTTGCAGTTTATTGCCTTTTTTTTTTTTTTTTTTGGAGTGGTCCCTACTTCATCCCGTGTCGGTGGGCTCAGGCTGGCCGTGGGGGGCTGCTGGGGCCGGGTGTGTGAATGCTGCTGTCTGTAAAATAAGTGATTGTAGGTTTTTTTTTTCAAATCAAGGTCTGGGGAGAAACCACCCATTTGCTTCTCGTGCCTGTGTTGGCTGGGGAGGTGGATTAGCAGCTGAGGAGTGTGCTGTGGGGTGTCACACGGTGGTGGGTGGGAGCCCACCAAGAGAATCCTGTGGGACTGGGTTCTGCCGCCCTTCGGCGTGGAACCCAGAGGTAGTGGCCTTCTCAAAAAACCTTTTTGTGCCCTCTGAAGCATCCCAAACCTCCTCCTTAATCAAGGAGCAGAGTGTGAGGTAACGCTCTGCCTGAGCGTTTTCGGGAGCTCCTGGCTGCTTTTGTTTTCTGCTGTTTGTTGTTCCTGGATGGTTGGGCTGCTTTCTCTCAGGCTCCACAGCAAAAACCTTCCCAGGGCAGCACGAGGCTTCTTCCCCAGCCCCGTCTCGAGTGTGTTCAAAACTAAATGGGGAAAAAAAAAAGCCACTGGGTGTTCTAATTTGTTTCTCCTGAAACACAATCAATCTCGTGTGCCTTACTCCAGGCACAAGCTGGAGAGGCTGCGCAGTGTCTCTGGGTCTGCTGGTACCCCCCCTTCTCTCCAGGCTGGGGTTGATGGGTTGATGTGCTCACAGTCCAGGCTTTGGGAGTCACCTGCTCCAGAAGAGAAGTTGACCTAAGTTCAAAGAGTTAAAAAAGCACAGAGAAAGTGAAGCATCTCATGTCTCTTTTATACTTCCTGTGCTTGAGCCTGGGGACAGCTTAAGGTTTGGGTTTTGAAGCTCTTCCATAGAAGCACTGGAGTTACAAGTATTTCAATAATAAATAAGGCAAAGCCAAACTGACATAGGAAGGATGTGAAAGAGGAGGCTGCTCTCGGTTAGCAGGCTCCACTGGAGGAGGAAAAGGGTGAATGACTTGCCTTGAACTGCTCTACCTCGTGTCTGCCATCAGGAGTGGTTTGGAGCCCATTTTTGGTTTGAGAAACTACTTTAGAGGAAATCTGGCTAATTTGGAGGTGGTAAGAGTGTATTTTTCCAAAGCGGGGTCAGGGATTTTTTGTTCTGGTTTGGTTTGAAGCTCTGTGTAAGAGCAAGCCTGCCAGTTTCCACAGTTGAGCTTTCATTTTATTTTCCCCACTTGCCATACCAACAGCAATATGTGTTATCAAAGGTATGACCGGGCCAAGTCAATAAATTCTAAATGCATCCTAAATTACTTTCTCTCTGCCTTGCACATTTTTATGAGGTTATTGAAAGGCTCACTGGACGCGTGTTCAGATCAGCAGGGGAAATGAAATGGTTTCCCCTTTCCCTCCCCCGACAGTCCGATATGCTTTGCCTTGAAATTGTAAAATGTCCTTTAAAGGTCTCTGAAGCACACAGCAGAATTGGTCTCAACTGTCCTTTTGAAAAAAACTATCTATACCTGCTTTTTTTTTTTTTTCCCTATTCAGAAACAGGGAAAACAATCCCTGGAAAATACTACTCTTGTGCTGGAAAGGATTGTGTTCCTCCCAGACGTGCATTTGCTTACGCTGGTGGGAGGAATACGGGTGTCAGCAGAACTCAAGTGTTTTGGAAAGTGTTCCCTGATAAACTGGAGTGAAACATCTTAAGCTTGAAAAAAAAAATGAAGCCTGTAAAACTAGGGCTGTCTCATGAGTTACTTAATCTGCATCAGCTCAGAGAAGTTTTATGGGAATCATTCAACCGCTACATAAATAACTTATTTGTAAAGCCACCCTTTTGACCAGCAGAAGGGTTCTTTGCTGCAGGCAGCTGGTTGGGGGCTGTCGGTCTGTCTGTCCGGCTGCTCTGGGCTTGGCTTTCCCACAGCACGGGGCGATGCTCGGGCTGGTTTCTCTGGGCAGCCCCGGCCTCCTTCAAACGCAGAAACCTCCTCTTTCGATGGCTGGGCTGTGTCTGTGCCGAGGCAGTGGAGTGGGGTGATGGCTCAGGTGGAGAAGGGCTGCTCTGGTTTTACTGGAGAAGGCTGAGGGTGTCACAGAGCCGGCCCCACCAGCGCAGCAGATGGCCGGACCAGCAAGGAATGATTGTTTGCAGGGAGTCACATCGATTGATTAACACACAGATCAGCAGCAAGGATGCAAAGGACAAAAGAAAATAATAATGTTTTGCCCAGAAGGATCACTATGAAGTGAAGGCAGGAGAGAGCTGGTGAGCCACAGAAAGAAGCACGAAGAGAAGTGTGTGATTGTCCAACAGGCAGTCGGAATTGGCTGGAATACTAGAAGATCTCCAGAGTGGTGCTGTGCTTTCCAGCTGTTTGTCCAAGAAGGATTCATGTCCATGTGACGGGGAGAATTCTTTGGGCTTTGTGCTTGTGACAGCAGCCCAGCTTCTCGTGTCAGCGTAAAGAAATGGGGCTTGAGGTTCAGTCTCTGGAGGCAGAGCTGGCTTCAGTGGGCAGGCTACAGGAGAACTTCTTTGTTTTTCTGAGGAAAGAGGTTTTGAAAAACCACATGGATGATCTGCAAGAGGAGAAAATACTTGAAAAGCTACTAGTGTTGAGGCTGACCTGCAGGACTTCAGTCCAGTGGAAGAGGCTCCTTTCAGTATGTAGGAATGTGAAACGGGGGACAGGGGGTGTGTGAGACGCTGGATCTGCCTTTGTGGATGCAGAGTTGTCACTTCCCAACTAAAAAGCGAGACCTTCCCCAAGCTGGAGTGTTGTCTCTGTTGTTGTTTGCTTTTTACCTTCCTTTGTTGACAGCCCGTATTAAAGAATCCAGGAGATGATTGTGTTGATTCTTCCCAGGAGGACAGAAGCTGCTATTAATAGAGCAACTTCTGGCAAAAAAACTGAGGGTAGGCTTTGTGGAGCTGGAACTGAGGCTCTGCAAAAAAACCTGGAATTGAACACTTACAGGTCATAAATCTTCTTGTGAAGAAGATAAACGTGTCTCTTTGCCCCGGGATGGGTTGGTTGCTCTGCATCCCTGTTCCCCAGGCTGGAGCCC
>JAOQGH010000005.1:31631395-31641474 GCA_025769975.1 Gallinago jamesoni
TGTGAAGAAGATAAACGTGTCTCTTTGCCCCGGGATGGGTTGGTTGCTCTGCATCCCTGTTCCCCAGGCTGGAGCCCCGTGTCCCGCTGCCGTGTCCTCGTCCCTGCCCCTCTCCCGCAGAGGGGTCCCTGGAACTCGGTGCAGGGAAGACCCCGGAACGCTAAGAACGGCTGTGGGGAACAGTAGGTTGTAGGACTAATAAATGAGATGGTTTATTTTGGCCCGGTGCCTTGGATTGCAGGGGGCTGGCAATAAAAGCCCTGAGGCAGAGCTCCGGGGAGTCGTGTTGGGGGGTCGCAAGGGGCTGCTGTGGAAGGGGGGGAGAAGGGGCTGGGCTGAGGGGTCGGGGCGCTGGGGTCTCGGTCACGGGCTGGGAGGGTGGGTGCTTTGGGCACACACCGCAGGAGAGGGATGTTGGCCACCAGGTGCCAAGGTAGGGTGGGCAGTAACGAAGCAGACGAGGACTCCGCTTGGAAATATCGAAGGAGACTAGAGGTGCTGGGGTTTGTGTGGGTACAGACAGGGTGGCTGGTGGGGGGGATTTAAGAGGATTGACTAGATGGGGAGGACAGCAAGTGCTTTTGGCATGGGGAAAGCTTAGGAAAAGTTTAGCAAAATCATCTGAATTGTAGCTAAATGTAAGGAAAAAAAGCATGAGGGAAAGAGGATGAGACGGGGACAGGCTTGGTGGCCCTGGCCTGTGCCAGCTCAGAGGGCTGCAGGGCGTTTTGCTTTGGTCACTTCACGCTGTGACACTGGTGGGCTCTCATTGCCACGGGAGGGGATTGCAGCCCGTGGCCAGGGGGGTCCTGCAGTTTAACGTCCCTTGTGAAATCCTTCATGTTTGAGTCCAGCAACAGTTAGCATTTTAGCAGGAGCCTGCAGTGATAGGCAACATCTGCGTGCAGCATTGCTGAAATTCCTGATAAATGAGTTCCAGAGGGACCCTTCCATTTGTGGCACATTTCACAAATTCTGCCGCACAAAAAGAACAAAGTTTATCAGCCCAACTCTTCGGTGGCCTGAGAAGTTAAAGAGCTGGAGTCTGCTCTTTGGATGATGGGGGAGACAGGGGTCTGTCCGTTGGATGCTGGTGCACTTTGAGATGAGTCCTTCCTCGTGGCAACGTGTCCCGTGAGCTCGGGGGGGGACGTGGGGCTGGGGGACCTGTTGCCAATCTGTGCCTCAGTTTCCTCTTCTGTGAAATAAGCAGCTTTTAAAATGAATGCTGATTCTGAACTTCTCAGGGTGTAGAGAAGGTGGTGACTGTGGGCTGTAAAACGTTCCTGGCAGGTGGTTGAGGTGTTAGAGTACGAGAGAAAGTGGGGTCTCTGTTTGGGACCTCTCCGGTGGCAGCGGAGAGCTGGTGCTGGCCCTGCTTTGTAGAAGGTCACTCCTGTCCATCCCATCCAGATGTGTGTCCTCAGGGTTTGGCTAAACAGGGTTTTCACTGCATGGTGTTAATAGCTCATATGCTGGCTCCCAGCGGGGTCCCACCCTTGTGCTTTCACCTCCCTGTTTATCCACTTTTGCTCCCCTCCCACTGATTTCTGGTTTTTTTTTCTCTATTCATCTGTCTTGATTGAACAATTTTGGAGGAATAAATCTTTCTTCCTTTCCTCTTATGGGAAAGAAAAATAGAAAAACAAAATAGGAGGGACTAGAAAGCCCATTACAGAGAAACGGGGGATAGGAACAGACCTGGAAACTCCTACCCCGGGACGCCTTGCAGCAGCAGAGGAGCTGTGTGAGTTTTGGAATGGGTAAGACAGCGCGGGGTTAACCGTACTGGGGAGTCATCTGTGGTGAGATGCTGGTGCTACTCGAACTGGTTTGGTATAAGGGTCGGGAAGGGGGAGGCTGGGGGCTCCATTCACCCCCATGGCACAGTGTCACCCACGTGGCACCGGCATGGGCGAGCTCGGGTGCTGCGAGAGGGGAGTCGAGAGCCCGCTCTGGGGTGGCATTTGAAAAAGGTATCAGGAAAACGTTATGGAAGGGTTTTTCCCCTTCCCCCAGCACAGGGGAAGGTGCTGTGTGTGTGCAGACCCGGGGGGCTGAAACCAAGAGCATCCCCTTCGGAAGGTGACAGTGGCCGCTGGCGCTGTCAGGGCGGGAGGAAGCGGCTGGAGCCAGCGTGGCCCCAATCCAATCCCAACTTCAGCTCTTGCCTGGTTGTGTTGGCCTGAGCAAGTCAAATGTTACCCAATTTTCTGACCCAGTTCTGTTTTGTGCCTCCAGGGCAAACTCTGTTATATGCTTCTGTCTTCTCAAATACGTGTTTTGAGTGTGTTTGTATGAGAACCGTTTCGTTTGTGGGGGAGAGGAGGATAACACTCGGGAAAAAAATTATAAAAGCTTCCAGTTGTTTGGGTTTGTTTTTTTCCTCTGACTTTTTTCTTCTGATGGCTCTATCCTGGCCAAAGCAGCATATTCCTTCATCTGTCCTGCAGCAATGAGAGGGGTGCAGGGGAGCTGTGTCTGAGCCGGGGCAGCTGGGCAACGGTGAAGGAGGGTTCCTGCTGAAAGGTGTCCTGCATCACCGAGCATCTGCCCAGCTGGGGCCTTCCCTTCTGGGGGAGCTGCTGCGGTGGTAGGCTGTTGGGGGTTACTCAGAGATCCTCTAAATGAGGTGTTAAGAAATAGACTGAAAGAAAATCCTATGAGTTGTTGAAAAATCAGTTTTATGGAAGGGTGAGAATGGTTCTTGGGGCGGGTGAGGAGGGAAGAGCTCGGTGCTGGGCGTGTGGCTGCCCATCTGCAAACGGAAGGGATGGCCTTTTCACTGAATTTCACTGAACTTTTTTTAGAGTTGGAAGGGACTATAGAGACCATCTAGTCCAACTCCCCTGCTGAAGCAGGACTGCCCAGAGCATGTTAGAGCATGTTACTCAGGACAGCATCCAGGTGGGGCTTGAAGATCTTCAGCCTCTGCCAGGACTCTGCCACCCTCACCCCAAAGAAGTTCTTCCTCAGATTTGAGTAGAACTTTCCATGTTCCAACTTGTGCCCGTTGCCCCTCGTCCTGTCCCTGGGAACCACTGGAAAGAGTCTGGCTCCATCCTCCTTCAACCCACCCTTTAGATATTTATAAGCATTGATAAGGTCTCCCCTCAGCCTTCTCTTCTCCAGGCTGAAGAGTCCCGGCTCTCTCAGCCTTTCCTCATCAGGGAGATGCTCCAATCCCTCCATCATCTTCGTTGCCCTTCGCTGGACTCTCTCCAGTCATTCCCTGGAAACTAGGAGCAAAACTTCTGTCTCAGTTTAGTGAAGTGGCTGAGAGTCCATGGCTTAACTGTGGTGGAGCGTAATTCAAAGATGCCACTTGTCACTGGTTTATTTACCCCAGTTGATAACATCCAATTGAGAAATTCCTCTTCCTTCCAACATTCTGCTCTCCTGATGTTTAATTGTGCGTTGGCTGCGTGATCCAGACGTGGCTCCTGAGCTCTCTGCAGCCACATTCACGGAGCAGAGTTGTGCTGTAGCTGGATTGTCCTCTCCCTGCTGGATCCGTGACTCCGGACAAGTGGGGTTTCTTGGCCTAAACATGCCCAAAGCCCCTTGCTGCGGGGTCAGGGTCTGCACAGAATTGTGTGTGTGCAGGAGAGAGATTGATTTTTTTTTTTAATAGCACAGCTGCTCTAAACAACGTGCCAACACCGCAACCGGGAGGCAAAAATTTTACAGACCAAGATGATTGGCTTTTGTTTAATATTTTTAATTGGCATTTGGTGTGCAGTGTAAATGTGCCCTGGCTGTCCTAACGGTATTTGGCCAGATTTAAGTCTCTTTGCTCTCTCACACCCAGATTACTGTAATTTCTTGGAAGGGTGTACTGTTTTGTATAAAGCTGGCACGCGTTGTACGGGAGCATTTTTGTTGCTCCATCACAAGATTGGGGTTTGCCTCCCCTGTAAACCTGCAGTTCAGGTGGTGCCCGTCGGAATGATCTGCAGCATTTCGGGTAAACAGCCCAGAGTAAACCGTTTGGCAGTTCCTCTGCTGTTGCTAAACGGAAAATCAGTTTCACCACTTCCTAATGCTCTCGTTTATTATTACCTCAAGGAGCTTTTGTCTCAGAGATGGAGATACTGGTGTCAGTAGCCACGCTGTAATTGCAGTCACAAAGGCACACGTCCCTTCTCGGAGCACGAGTGATTCCGGGGCTGAAATCTAAGGGAGGAAGGAGAACGGAAAGGAGCTGTTTGAACAGTTTGTACTGAAGGCTTTGACCCCCCCCACACCCGCCCTGCCCCCTGCTTGGAAATGCTTGAGGAGAGCACCACTCCCTTGGTAGGAACTCAAGCGTGGCCGGGCTTTGTCCTGATGTCTTCCAGTTGTGTTTGGCCACTTATGGTGGAGCTGCTGTGGGCTTCTCCACCCGGGAAAAGGCTCCCAGTCTCTTCTCACCCGGGAAAGGCTCCAGCCGCTGGGCTCTACCTGGAGATTGGATTGCCCCTCTGGAGTGGGATGATGCTGGAGCTGCTGGTCCAGGCTCTCTGATGCAGTCACCAGCTCCCAGAAAGGTGGAAGTTCCCCACTCCAAGGTGCACCTAATCCCATGTGAAAATGGCCAGAAAAGGCGTAGTTATCTTCTGAGCTTTATAAATGCCAAACTGAAGTGAAGCATTGAAAGGTGAAATGCACTTTGTCTTAAGGAAACAAGAAGTGCTGTGAAGTGGGGGCTCGATGGAGGGGGGCTCGATGGAGGGGGGTACGATGGAGGGGTTGCGGTGCAGGGGGTACGATGGAGGGGGTTATGATGGAGGGGTTGTGGTGCAGGGGGTACGATGGAGTGGGTTGTGATGGAGGGGGTTGTGATGCAGGGGGCTCGATGGAGGACGTGCGGGAGGTGCGGCTGCGGTTCCTGCCGCCCTCTCGAAGGTGCGTTGCACTTTTTTCCCAAGCGAGCACTACTGTGTATTTATAGAAACCCTGATTTTTCGCAGGAGCAGTTGTTGTTGCAGCTGTATGCAAAATAATGAATTGGAAGGCAGCAGGTGAGGAAAGGGAAAGTGGATTAATAACACAGCAGTTCCCATGCTCCCTCCCTTGGGGAAGGTTGTCCTTGTCTGTGCTGGAGGGCGACCTTTTTTTTCTGAAGTAAAATTGGAAAATGGGAGGTAACCATCCCAAAGGTCCACACAAAGGCTCTGGAGGAGCCGGTGTTAGAAGAGAGAGCGAGGAAGCTTTCATGGTGCTGCGCTGCATTGAGCTGTGGAATGATGGAGCAGCCTCGGGGGGGTTACAAACCCGATAACGCTGCAGGGGACAGCCCCACAATGAGCAGAAGGTGTCTTCAGTGCCTCTGATCTCGGCTTATGCTGAATGAGCTCATTATTTAGATGCTCATAATGAATTAGATAAACAGTGAAATAATTAACAAAGTAGGCAATTAAATGGTTATTGCAGGGTTTAGAGCTGACTTTATTTAGATGAATGAGGTAGTTCATTCTACCATTAGTTGTGTCCCAGCAAAAAGGATTTTTTTTTTTTTTCCCCTTTTTAATGAATAAACACCACAAAGAGAAAATGTAGCATGGCTTTCACCAGAGAGACAGTACCATCTTCTGCTCCCTTTAGAGGGGGAGCATCAGAGACTCTGACTCATGTGCAACTTCTGAAAATACTTTCTTGGTTTTCTTAAATGTCAAAAAATCCTCAGGCTCTTCGATAGAGTAGCAGAGATCATCAGTTCATCAAACGTTGATCTCTGACTTACTGTCTAATGAGAGTGTGTCTCTAACACAGTGTTCCAGGTGCTGCTGGAGTGCACGTAGAAGCTGCTCTGTGTTCTTGCCGCTCTCTGAGCTGCTGGTTCTTCTCCCTGAGCTGGTTTTGGGCCGGAGCCACCAGCCAGCAGGGCTGCTCTCACTTCTGCACTCTGCTTTCACCAGGATGCTCGTGGATTCTTTCCGGTACCCTCTGGTCAGCTGTAGGACTCCAGATACTTCCCACCTGGTGACTGGATGCTAAACTGGGAATCTTTCCTGCTGCCTTCTGGCAGTATTCCCGTGTCCTTTCCTGGGCAGCGTATGTTGGCTTTGCCCATCCCAGTGGTCTCTGTATTGCCCATCCCAGTGGTCTCCTCAGACATCGTGTGGCTTCTGTGATTCTCACCCAGTACAGATAATTTAGCAGGACTGGCAAGCTGTTTGCTTTAGCATCCATCCTTTTACACCCCCTGTGTGTAGCCCAGTGCCTCTCCCAGTGGGAGAACAGCCGTTCCCACTGGAGAAACCCCTGACCTCAGTTGTGTGGGGCTTTCTCTGCTGTGACAGAGCATCCAGGCTGCCCAGGACTGTGTTTGTGTGGTCTGTGAGGAAATGCAAGGAGTGACTCGAATTTCTGCAAAAGCTGCCCAAGTTTCTGATACTCAAAGGTATGTCACAGATGCAATCTTTTTCTTCTTTTTGTTTCTTTTTTTTTTAATAAATTAGAACAGACTTGGGAAGGTGACTGTCACAGCATAGACCAGGGCTGGGAGTGGATGCTGCTGTCTGTACTCTTTGTTTTCTTTTTAAAGGTGGTACCTGAGATATGAAATGCCATTGTCACGCGAAGCCTGTCTTGGGAGAACACCATTAGTGAATCCCTAGCTGGGAGGTGATTTTGCAGTGATGTTAAATCAGATGAATCAGGGCAATTTTATTTCCCTGTCTCTTTGGCATGTCCTGTGTGCGTGTCCACCAAGCCTTTCCGTATTAAACCAGTCCGGCCGCTTGCTTCTCCACATTCCCTGCTCATCCAGCTATTTCTTGCTGAGCCTGTTACCTCCCCCTGCTCCCAGAACATCTCGGAGACGTAGAATGGCAACGGCACGGGACAAACCTTTCCGTCACTTGTCATCGTGGGTTGCTCTGTCAGGAGGCAAATTTCAGGCAGGAAACGAGGTGCTTAAGCAAACTCCACAAAGCGGCTTCTTGAGTATTTTTTTTATTCTTTGCCCTTTGATGTATAGAACACACAAAATAAGATTGTCAAAGATTCTCTAGATTGTTCTGAATGCCTATGGCAAGCCTTCACACTAAGAAATCGGGTGAATGTGGGCGCAGAGGGAGGTGTTAGGGTGGCCGGGCTGGTCCGTGCAGTCTCGTCCAGTGTAAATTTTATACGTTACAGATGTCCTTGCATGGATTTTATTATTATTAAAAGTGGCGTCACTCCAGGGTAATTGCTCTGCTTTACCAGTGGCTTAATTTTATTCCAAAAGAGCATTGTTTTTCCTTTGGAGTGTTTGCAGCAGGAGTTTCTCAGAGAGGCTATAGCTTCCCAGCAGTCAGCCTCCAGGTGCCGTGCAGCTACAGAAGACATCAAGAACCCTCCTGTCCGGGAAAGTCAAAGTTAGTCAAACTCTTTTTGAGAGTATTTGGTGTATTTATGTCTTGCAAGAAGTCACCAGCGCTTTTTGTCTGGGGAGATCTTTGCAGGAAGTTCCTTTTAACTCTGTCTCAAACCCTGAGCAGTATTTTGGGGGGCAGAGAGTGCAGGCTTGGTTCCACCCACTGCACGGCCTCTGCACTTCCAGATAAATGAAAAGGCAGCGTTTCACTAATCCCCAGTTGGTATTTCTCTGCTCCCTTTGTGAGATGGGTTCAGGTCCGGGCAGTTGGGAGGCCCTGGCTGCTCCTGGCCCCCTCGGGGGACCTCCTGGGAGACGCCTCTGGAGCAGGAGCCGTCTGGAGGGTCTGTAGCACCACGTGTTGCTTCTGCTCTCCCTTGTCTTCTGGGCTGTTTCACCATCCCAGAGCTGCTCCACAGACGTGGCAGTGACCGTGGCACCTTTCGAAGGTCTGGGCAGGGGGTTGGGGGGGGATCTCTGCCCCCCACTGCGTTGGCTCTGCGGGCAGGGACCTCTGCAGCTCCTCGGCCTCTCTGCTCCTGGGGGTGAATCCCTGCAAATCACACCTCCTCACCTGGGCTGGCTTATAGAAAACCCCGTTAAAATAATATTTGCACATCGATCCCCTGTATAAGGGTTGCCTTGTGTAACAGCAGACAAGATTTGAGCTGGCGTGCACTCCCTCTACTTGAAATCATTTCTCCTAATCCATATTTTTTGATCAAAACCTTTGACTCCCCAGCTATTGTGCTGAGGCTCAAGAAGCACGATAGTTAGTGTCTATAGCTGGATTTTACATTGTTTCTGCTTTGGTTTTTTTTTTTTTTTGTAAAGAAGGCAATGAAGAAACAGAGGGAAGCCCAAGAGGTGTCTATATTTGATTTACTTGGAAATTAATTATTAATGTCTTCCAGGTGGACAGCAAATGTGTTCTGAAGCCTTCCCTATCTGCCTGCAGGGAGCTGAACCAAAACAAAGTGAAGTGCGTGGAAAAGAGCCCTCGAAGCCTGAATCCTTGCAGAGCAAATAGGTGCCTCGAGGAGCAGCTCTACGCCAGGGCTTCCTGAGGTTTCATTGACATGATGCTGTGGGTGCTGTGGTTCCTGCTCCTTCACGTCCTCTGTGTAGGGTTGTTCTCTCTCTGAGTGGCTGGAAACTGAACTCTTATCTCTTTGTGGTTGTATGCTTTCTGCTGGCAGCCGGGAGGGAAATACCTCCTCCTAAATGAAACGTCGAAGGATTTAATCCTCAGATGGGGCAGCTATTCTGGGTTGAAGAGGAGTGGCTCATAGCTCTGAGCGGTGAAGTGCTGTACCCAGTTCCATGGGGCAGTTGCAAATCTTCCAGAAACAGCTCTCCCGGCCAGGTGGAGTCTCCCCACCTTTGGCATTTGCCACGTTCCAAATTGCTGCGTTTGGCGCTTGTGTTTTATGCTCATCCAGGCCTGGCTTGTCACACACCCCCTACAAACCAAAAACCCATTTGCAGAGGGGCAGTGTGGGTCCTGCTGACCCCCCCTTGCAGGCAACCCTCACCCTCTGAAGGTAGCTCTGATTTCTCTTCTGGTTATATTGTGCTGGTAATGAAATGATTACTAGCAAGGTCTCTGATTGAGGAACGTGATTTTAAGCCTCTCTACAGCCCCTTCTGTTTCTTACCAGCATGACCTGGTGGCATCTTCCTCTGTAGGAAGGTAGTTTGGAACCCACTGCAACATCAGCTGTGTCTATTGATAAATGGTTCTTTTGTGGTGTGCTTTAGCCGTGTCCAGCAGAGGAATTGTCTTGTTGAGGTTCCACAGCGTGGTTCTTCTCAGCTTCCTCTTCCTGAGCTCTACGTATGGTGGTGGGGCTGCACCCAAGACCTTGAGGATGTTGCAAGAGGAGTTTCTAAATGATTTCTTTACAGTAACAAAACCTCAGAATGGAATATTTTAATTTAGCTGGGACAGCTTTCCTACTATAGATGTCAGCTTGAGAGTATTTCTGAAGGGACCTGGGGCAGCATCTCGGGTGCTGCTGCTGCAGCCTGGGTTCACCACTGGGTAATTACAGCTGCTGGCGTTCAGGTTTCGCAGTGGGTTTTGTGGACGTGAGGGAATGCTGAAACTGGAGCCCTGGACTAAATAAGCATCAAAGGCCTTTGAATCTGCTGGAGAGGCTGCCGTGAGGGGTGCTCGCCCTCCCTTCGGCTGACAGAGGGTTGGGGTGGCCTCTGCAGGTGCGTCCGGGGGTCGGGAGAGGGGGGGTCGCAGGGGAGAAGGAAGGTCTTGGTGAGGAATTTGTCCTTTTGGATGAGAAGGCACAACCCCTGCTAGTGCGTGGTGACAGGAGGATGGCTGTAGGACTGCTCTCCCCACTCTGCTCCCACAGCCGGGCCGGTGGGGGTGACAGCTCCACCAGGAATGAGTGGACCCGTGGCCCTGCCAGCTGACACTGGCCGGATGGATGGAGTCTCAGTGAGATTGATAACACTGGAAACATGATGTCACTGCACAGGCTCGTGCCAGGTGTAGTCAGAATCCAAAAATACCACCCCTGCTCTGATGAGAGGGTATGGTGGAGGTAAGGATGGGTTTGGTAGCGGTGGCACCAGCTGCGAGGAACTGGTTGGTGTAAGGAGTGTAAGGGTGAGCATGGGCAGGAGATGGGCAGGAGATCATAGAATCATAGAATCATCTGGGCCGGAAGGGACCTCCAAAGGCCATCTAGTCCGACCCCCCTGCAGTCACAGG
>JAOQGH010000005.1:31642339-31660859 GCA_025769975.1 Gallinago jamesoni
CTTGACTGTCCCGTGGCCACCAGCCTTCTCATGTACAACCCATGTCAACACGGGCTGGTTTTCCCCGTGGCCAGCTCCGGCACCATCAGTCTCTTTGTTTGGAGAAGCACACTTCATGGGTGGCGTGAGTCCATGAGGAACCATGGGCTCCCAGTATAGCTAGACTGGTGTATGGAAGCGTATACGTACCCCTGTGGAAAAGGAGCTGTGGCACGGCTGGGTAGTGTGTGGTCAGCCCGGTCCTGTGCTGTCACAGGGCTGTGGCTGTCCCCGTGCGGCACCACGCTGACAGCAGTGAGCAGCACTGCAGGACAGCCCAGAGGAATTCCGAGCCTCCGTTCAATGTGTCTGCCTCTGGGGAAAAAGAAAGTCCATTGGTCTGTCAGCGAGATCATACGGCTCCAGGAGAGACCCGTAAACTAGTGCCTCTGTTGTAGGATGGAGATTGATGGGGGGGATCTGAAAATCTCTCCCCCTCGTCCTGACGACGAGTTAGTTCTCTTGTGAATCTTTTTTTAGTGGTAACAAAATAGAAATGGTTTATAAAAGCTATTTGCTGCTGACCATTTGAACTTGCTCAGCTGCTGAATCTGCAGAACGCTGCTTAATGCTGTAAGCGATGGGATTCACTGGTGATTTCTCCTGCGCTGGGGTAGCTGCAGGTGTGAAGTTCATGTTCTTGAAGCAATTTGCTCAGTCATTTCTTATGAAGTTTTGGGTTTTTTTTACCTGTGTAAAATTCCATTGAACCAATTTTGTGAATTTGTAGCAACATTTGCTTTCTTCCTGCTATATAAAGATACAGAATGCAAGTACCCAGTGATGGTCTCACCTTCACTGCAGAACACGGCAATGCCTCAGAAGGGGCTGAGATGTGACCTTCCTGGAGAGGATTGAGCCAGAAATGCTTGAGCTTGTCTGTCTTCGTGGTTTCTTGAGTTCTTCTCATTACATGAAATGCTCCCATTTAAAAAACGGTCTCATTTCTTGTGGTATGTGTGCAACTTGTGAAAAAGAGAAGAAATTTCTTCATTCAAGTCTGCAAAGAATGCAGCGCCTTGTCTGCTGATCATGCTTTCTCCTGGAGAAGTTCTGGATGTAAGACATGTTCATGATGACAAAGCAATTTTATCTAAAAAGCAGTAAGATTTCCAAAAGATTGTACATTTAAATATCCTATTTGAACTTCACAAAGGCAATAGTGAAGTGCCTCTCGGTGCTCATGCACTGTATGCATTTATGGCTTCTGCTGTTGGCTTTTCATGGGGGACTTCCAAAGCACCATGAGTATGGGACAACTTAACCTTCTCTTGCAGATAAAATTAATGTGACTGTGACTGTTTCCCTGTGCAGTAAGTGACTGGCAGAATGCATGGAGATGGTTGGGCTGGCCACACACACGTGGTGTGAAGGGGTCTGTTTCCAGCAGCAGCCTCATGCCGTGCCCTCCCCAGCGACCCCCGGGAGCTGTGACCCTTGGGGACCGTCCCGACCACGCACACTGGGCAGGGGAAATGGGCTCCTCCGGTTCGAATGGCTCATCTTCTGAAGAGCAGCAGGTTAGAGAAGGACTTGCCTCGGCATCTTGTCAAAAAAGCTTGAGATTCTTGAAATTAATGAGTTAAGAATGAAGCATCTTTTATTAATGTTTGGATACCTGTGGTCATGCATAAATCAGCGTGACAGAGCAGCTGCCGCACGCCCCCGTTCCCTTCCTCAAGGAAAATCTCGCTGAATACACCCATAAATAGTGAATAGTAAATAAATAAGAAATAATTTGGCTATTTCAGAACATGATTCAGTGTTCTAAGCAGTGCGGTGCAGTGTTCAGTCACTGCTGACTTGTTTATGTGCTTTTCACTTTTTAATGAAGGACCCTGTTTTTCATTAGTACAGTTTATATTTAATGTCTTTATGAGGGTAGTTAAATATCACCTATCAAAATGTCACCAGTGCTTTTCAGACACATGTATAACCTTTTCTACTTAGTACTTGCAGCCCATATCTTCAGCAGGGAAAATTATTAATCCCTGATGAGTGCAATGAAACGGTACATGAAGTCAGCAGGAATCTTTCCACCCCAGGAGCTGGCGGGGCCCATTTTTAAGCCAGCAAACTGCAGCGCTTCGCAAAATACTCTGGATCCAAAAGCACAGGGAATCACGGCTGTAAGGTTCACAAAGCCAGGATTAAGAATAGCTGCAACGGCTACTGCTGAGGGTATTCAGAGCACGTTTTCCAGTGTATTTTCTGGGTTTCCAAACACATTTTAGATGTAGCCTAAGAGACCGTTATAATATGTTGGGTGGCTTTTGATAGGTGAATGTTATGGTTATCCTTAGGTTTCCTTTAACTTTCTAAATGGAGCTGTACTTGGTTTAAACTTCACGGCAAAAATGTTTTTTCTGGGTTCTTTCCCTGAGATCAGAGTTGCTGGTGATTCCTTCTTCAGAAGTTGATGTAATTTCTGCATGTGTGAAGTGATAACTGGTGGGGAGCTGTAAACACTGATGTGTTTGGTCGCTGTTCACTGGGATAATTGAATTAAGTGCAGAGTCAGGCTGGTTTTCGCCTGCGGTGTGCGAAGGGTTCATTGGTGTTTGACAGAATTTGTGGCCGAGGATGGGTATCTTTGTTTGCACCTGAAGAGCAAGATGGTTACATTTGCTCCTCCTGACTTGCTGTCAGCCCTCGTAAGCAAGATCTATTCATCGGGCTCCCTCTTTGTGCTGGCTTGTTCCCGCGCTCCCCCGGTGTCTGTGGCTCGGGTCCGTGCTCCTGCCCCATCCCGAGCTCCCGTGGGGGTGTCGGGAGGCTGGATGTTTGCTGGGGGAGGTGGGTTGGGGCACATCTGGTCTCAGGAGGACCCTCCCTGTCCTTTTCCCGGCTGAACCGCTCCGAGGGCGGGATGGAGCCGCTGGGGTGCAATGAGTTCATCCTGATGGTCCATGGAAGGATCAGAGGGGCCCAAGCAAGGACTTGGGCTGTGGCTTGTGAGCGTTTGCGGGTGTGAAATCGAATGCTGGGCTGGTGTTCAGGTTTCTTGTGTTTTATCCTCCCTTCCCTGTCCGTACCAGTGGATACACGTCTAACGAGAGCTTAGCAACGGAGCCATGGTCGAGGCAAACCGCTCAAGGAGCCAAAGAATGACATTGCGTTGTCTGCAAAGCCTTAAAAAGCATCTTAATATACTGCTGTGTGTGGAGAGAGCTACTATTCATTAAAAGATTTATACGATGAGCCAAAGCAGTGTTAACGTGATGAAATTAAAGACTGGGATATTTTTCTCATACTTCCATGCTCCCCACCCCCATCCTTCTCCTACCACTTTTTTTTTTTCCATGTGAAAGCCACTGAATTGGCTTCACATGACACTTACTCTTCCCATTTATGAGTTCTTTTCTCATATTTTTTTTCCTGTTCTCCCCACCCTTTTCCCTGCCCTACTCATTGGATTTCCCCTCCCTGGACAGAGGGGTGCCCTCTGCTTTTCTCCTCTTCCCGTCTCTTCCCCGTGTGCTTCTGGCTCCCAGCGTTGCTCTTTCAGGCATCTCCTTTCTGCCTGACTTGCTCCCTTCCTCCATAATTTTTTGTGTGGTGGTAGCTGTCGTGCTCCCCGGTTCAACAAGTCAAGCTGTGGAGCAGCAGGGATTCCTGTCAGACTCTTGAGGACGTCTTCATTTGTGAAGAAGATCGTTACCAATGATGGGTTAGTCCAGGTCAGCAGACCTGACTCGTGGCTTCAGCAGCACCTTTTTGGAGGTATTTTTGGGCTCCTGGGGACTCCGGGGAAGAACTAAAAGGCACACTCTCTTCTAAGAAACAGGGTAAACCCAAAAGCTGAAAGCCAAGGAGAATAATGAGTACTCCAGTGTGTGTTTCTGCAGGTGTTTGTTGCTGGTGGGGATTTGCTGCTGCTAAATTTGTACTGAGGGAGTCTGTCCGACTGCTCAAGAAGAGGTGGGTGGGATGACTGGCTGTTTATTCTTTGATTGTTTGCAAAGAGTTGGAAGAAAAATAAAACATCTTCGTTGGAGCCCTGAGCAGGACAGCTGTGTGTACAGATGACACAAGGGCTGCCAGTGCTTCCCAGAGAACTTTGTTCCCCTGATGCACTTACGGGAGTTTCACTGCAAGAACCACCTCGTCTCTGCCAAAGTTGTGGGAGTGGAGGTGGGGTCATGGAAACAGTTCCTTGAATATGGAGGAGAGAAGAGGAGGCCGGGTGCCTGCGTGCCTCATTCTGCCAGAAGAGAGGAGGATGTTGCTGTTGTTAGGGCAGCAGAGGATGCGCCAGGGGGAGGCGAGCACAGGAGGATGGTTTCCCTGAAGGGGGGGTGGTCCCTGCCCCCAGCCTGGACGCGGGGAACAGGGCACTTTGGAGAGTTCTGGGCAGGGTACGAGCAGGCTGGCTGGAAGTTTACTAACACGCCGTATCCCGTTTGCAGCCTCAGCTTGGCAGGGCTCCTCTGGAAAAAAAAAAAAAAAAGGAAGATTCCCTTTCCTGGCATAAAGCACCGTCGAGGAGTGGGAGCTGAAACACAGCTGTCCTGTCCCCGGCTTGGAACGGCGATCCGGCAGCTTGTCTGCCAGCTGTGGGGAAGTGCAGCTGTCGGAGCAGGAATCTGGTTTTCAGACTGATGCTCATTAATAGCGAGTCCTTCGTTTCCATCCTGTGTGATCTCTTGTTGTTGTTATCTCTGTGTGTTCAGTTGAGAAATGGCTCTCCGAGAACCTGTTGAGAGGGACTGAGATTGCTGGCTCCAGGGCTGCGTCTTCTCTTAATCTTTATTGTATTTGAATTCCATTGTGAAGTGCCAAACAAAAGCACATCAGAAATAATAATTTAAAAAAAAAAAAAGATTATGTAAATAATTGGGTGGTTGGCAAATGTGATAGGACTCTGCAGTTCAACTGTTTTAATCCAGGAGGGCTGACTGCACACGCAGAGCCATGGGAGGGCTCACGGGAAGATGCATGTTTCCAGATTGAGCCACAGCTGCTGTAAAATGGAGGGGGGAAAAAAGCCAAACACAATTAAGTAAGAAGTGGAGAGCTATTTTACTGTACTAGTGAAGGTATTTACCTCTGGGCAAGTGACTTCCACCTTTGCTTAAATGACTTCTCCTGTCTGAGGTTCATGCTCATCATGCAGGAATACTGTCTGAAGTGGCCCGACTGTCGATATTTAACATTCTTATCGTACACCGAATGGACTCGGTGGTTTCCCATCAATTTTCTAGGTGACAGTGCCTGGATAAATGGTCCTCATCTCTTCTTTGTTCCCCTCTCTCTAATCGGGTTTCTGATTAAATAGAAACATGATTCTTAAAAATAATTAGGCCCAAGCTGTTAAGCGGTTAGCAGAATTCTAGCGTGTAGGTTTTTCTGACTTGCACTGCTCACACTTGCTGTCTAAATATTAAAGCAAAATGTTTGTGTCTTGTCAGCCCCCAGCTTCCTGGCGCTGGGACTAGTTAAACCTTTTACGTGTGGGGCCAAAGGGCTTCCATCAGCTTTCCCTTACACTTTTCAGCACTTGAGCCGTAATCAAATTGTCCCTTTGCCTTGTCTTTGAGGTGAAGAGCTTGGAGCTCAGGGATGGATGAGGGACCTTCTCTCTGGCCGTGCTCTCAGGGTGCTCTGAGCCCTGGGCAGCATCACATCCCTCCCGCTGTGCACGGGGGAGCGGAGCAGCTTCTCCTGGTGGTGACCGCGCAGGTGCCAAATAGAGATGATTAAATGTTCTTACCATTTCCCTAATATCTAACTGCTGTCTTTTTTTTTTTTTTTTTTTTTCCCCCTTAATTCTTCTCTTTCTGCTGTTCATTGCTAGTTTAACGCTGGCTTAGCAAGTCTGGCTGCTGTCTTTCCAGTCTGAGCAAGGACTGTCCATGCATGAGTCAGGGTTGCACGCTCAGTCGTATGAGAGAAACTGAGAATTTGGGAAGTAAAGGGACTACTGGGGGGGGGGGGAAGCCACTGGTGAGCTCTCTTGGGTAGTTAAAATAGCACAGTAACTGCATCGCACTTGGGAAAATTGTCTTTCTGCTGGGATCTCTTCCATTTGGAAGATTTACAGCAGATGGAGCAGCCTCTGGCTTCGTTGGCTTGTTTGTGTCTTTTGGTGTTCAGATGGAGCTGTGCTCATCCAGAGACCTCCCGTGCAGCTTCTCTCCTGCTGTCACATTTTTGCTCCCCAGGGTTAATAATATTGAGAGCGGGGCCTCCGTTAGAGGCTGTTCACACGTTTCCTGCCACGGTTTATTTGGAGGGTGGCTTTTGGTGTGGGGCTGGGAGGGAAGGGGGGGAGAAGCAGAGGGAAGAAGCAGAATGTGATTTAAGGTGGGTAATCTCCTGGGAGCCGCTTGGACTGAAGCCATCCTGCTGTCCTGGTGCCAAGCAAACCTGTTTTGGTGCTTCGTAGTGGGAGACATTGGCAAGCCCATTCCTTCTGAGACGGGTGATTTAGATTTATTGTCAATCGCTTTGTATTCTCTAGAATGAGAAATAATTTATTTAAGAAATGGCCTTCTTGTAATGCAGGCTTAAAAATTCATCAGTGATCCGTTTGTTCTGCCTCCCTCAAGATTACAAAAGCTTTTTTTTTTTTCTTTTTGTGTTGTGGCAGTGTCTTTTGCCACAAAAAACATTTTTGTTCCATAGTTCAAATCTACAGGCAAGATTGTGGGTGGGTGAGGGGATTAGTTTAATTTAAGGTGGTGTGATATGGCTGCTAGGACGCCCACAATAATCTTCCAGTCTTGGTCATAATTCAAAGAATGCAGCGATGGCTTGCATCTGCCTTGAAGTTCAAAGAGCAATTCTCTAAGGTAGTTCCATAGCAGTAGGAGTGGAACTGGAAGGTTTTGGTTTAACGTGGGAGTGATGCCTTCGAGAGGCTGGGGTAGAGGCGGGGACACACGACGTGCTGCTGCGCCCTGCCCAACTGACCCTTCTTTCTTTTGTTTTAGATGAAGGACGTAGCTTGTACTTCTGACTCCTATGTGCATGTAAGTGTCCGGACTTGATACCTAGTCATACATGCATCGCTTTAATTTATGACCCAAAGTGTGGGGCTAAGAAGGAGTGAAAGCTGGATGCCTGTCTCGCAGAGAGGAACGTGTGAGCGAGTCATCCCCCACCACCCTTAGTGCTGGCATTGGAGAGGCAGCAGGTGGAGATGAAGGAAGAAGCTTGCTGGAAAATTGTAATCCATGATGTAACCCCATCTCACCGAAAATCTCCCTAATTTAGCCTTGGTTAGTTGATCTGAAAGACTCCAGAGAGGAAGCAAGTGGGGTCTGTTGTGGGTTTGGTCACAGATTAGGCATGTGGATTTGCATTGTGTTGGCCTTTGGGAGGCAGCTTGGCAAATCACAGCGAACTCTCTGTACAAATCTTGGTGAGAAACAGTCATTTCCTGCTCATTTAGTATGGTTTCCTAGTGGGCAACCGTTCCAGATAAACACTAGCCATGCTGTTGACAGCTAAGAGAAACAGCGCTAGCCCTAACACTGTGTGTGCCGGGTGTTTGTTCCTTTTTTTTTTTCTTTTTTTTTGCCATTATAATTTTCATGTTAAAAATAACGGCGTATGCTTCTATTCTACTACTTCATCTTGCTGAGCCACTGGGGGAGAAACAGGGCCTGTGGCGAACGGTCGGAATGATGAATTGTGACACCCTCATCCAGGTCTGGGCTCTACCACAGACTTCGTCCCTCAGGCTCTGAGTCCCGGGTTCATCCCCCAGCTTTAATGCTTCCTTGAGGTGCTTGGTGTCATTGCCCTGCAGAATCCCTGGCAAGAACTGGATGTGTCTAAGGAGGTGATTCTTTTTTTTTTTTTAATCTGTGAAGAACTGAACTGTTCTCTGAAGCTCCTATTCTTTTTGACTAAAGAGGAAGAATTAAGTTATTGTGCATTTGGGTGTCTCTGTACGCTGCCTGAAGATAGCTGCTGTGGATTCGAACCTGTTATGCCTCCCTTTCCCTGCCTGGAAGATGTATGTCCTTGTCCTTCTCTCCTGGGAGCTCTTCTAGCTCTGTCCCATCACAGCAATGCCCTCCACAGTACAAAGGCTACTGGTGATAGTTTTGTTCTGAGAACCAGTGGGCACGCGTGGTTTGCTGAGCGCTACCTTCAGTGTAGTGGGACTGATTAACACCTAAGTTCTAAGCACCTATTGTCACATCCCGTTGAAGCTGACAGAGATGTAATGTCTTGACATCTCTGGTTAACACCCTGTCAATCTGAAAAGCAGGACAAGGCAATACAGAGCCCTAAGAGACGTCTTGCTTGTCAAAGTGACAAATTGCCCTTTCTGATTCAAAGAACCAGCTTGCATGGCAGAGCTAAGTTGCTCCTGGAGACAGGGGAGGAGAGCATGGGAAAATACCCTATTTGTTTAGGCCTTCCCTGTATTTTTTTTGTTGTTTGTTGCTCTGAGTTGAAGCTCTTTGTTTTCCTTCGTCTGAAACAACTTACCAGCAGGTTGAGAAGAGCAAAGCCTCTGGGATTCTGCCTCTCCCACTTCTCCTTCTTATAAACTGTTTACAATCTCCTTCGGTTTTCTAGCTTTGTATGGAAAAGTTCAGTGGGTCAGCTTTCCCTTTAGCTTCATCCATCATTCCAGTCAATTAGAAATAGTCGAGGGCCAATTGCCCGATCTTCCATTAACTGAGACACTTCAGATTGTTTAAAATAGCATAAAAGCCCTCTTTGTTGACCGTTGGGCGAGCACTGAAGGTTTCCCAGTTGATGGGCAGTTACCGCGTGGCTGAACAGAACCCCAGTGTGTCCCGCAGCACTCGAGGGATGAATATTACTGCTGGGGGCCTTGTCTGGGGTTTGATTCCTTCTCCTTCACCTCCGCCTCTTGCTTTCCTTGAAAGGTGTGATGCCTTCAGATGGTGAATTACCATGCCTGCTTGCAGAAAAGCTGCTCTTTGTGGCTTTTCAAAACTTCGGTAGTTAAGGGTGGGTTTTGCTTGTTGGTTTTTTTTTTTTTCCTCAGTTGCTGAAATGTTCCTTTTTAACCTTGGTGCTTTAAAAGCTCTTGGCATTATTAGTTAGTCGCTTGTCGTGTGTGTTTCTAAAGGACAAAGGAAGCGTGTAAGTGTTCGGGGAACAGTTAGTGCATTGTGGTGTGTGGCTGAGTTCATCCTGGAGCCCCATGCCAGGCAGCCTGCTGGCACCCGGGGCCGAGGCTTTCCCTCTGCTCCCGACGGACCAGCCTCAGGGCAGAGCTGGTCTCGGGGCTCTCACAGAGCCCGGAGCTTCTCGTGGGTTAATGCGTTTGGCTTCACGTTGAAGTGAGCTGAATTCATTGTGTATATACATAGATATATATATATTTATATATATAAAAAGCGCGTTTTCTTTCGCATGACATTTAACGGGAGAAATGGAGATCGGTTTATATACAGCCAACGAGATATTTATATATTCCCATCTTAAAATCATTGTCTATCTTGCAAACTCTCTGCGTTAGACGCTGCCTGGGTTTCGGGACAGGCTTCTCTCTGTGCTTTTTGGTGTTCCAGTGCCATTGTGCCTGAACAACGTGTCCTCTCCGCAGCAGCGTGTCCCCTGATGGTGAGGAGTTTGGGAAGGTGGGACCGAGCACCTGGGCTGGTGCTGCAGACATGGACCTCGCTGCCCTTTCTGAACTGAAGGAGTGCAGCACGTGTCAGTCCTTGAACATAATACCTCTTTCTTCTTCCAGAAGGTTCTCTGCCCGTACGTGAGACCTTGTCTTTCTCTGTTCCTGACACACAAGCTGAAAAGAGTGAGACAGTCTCCTCTACAGCTGCCCCTGGGATGATGCAGGCTCCGTGATGAGGGTGTGCAGGTTGGCTTGGGTCCCAGCTGAAGCACAGAAAGCTCTCAGGACACATCCCCAGGGCAGGGATCTCCAGGCTGGGGTGAAAGAAAGGCAGGAGAACAGGATAGTGGTCAGACTTGAGAGTCTTCAGCTGCTGGGGAGCTGGACCTGTTACTGGAGAAAGGTCTGCTGCAAACACATCAAGTCCAATGAACTTCACCAGTGATTTTCTTCCTCTTTGATGTCTGTGGGGATACTGATGTGATGCAGATCTCAAGGTAGCCTTGTTGGGGTGATGGGTTCCTGCAGACTTGCCTCTTCTTCTTCTTGTCTTCCTCTCTCCTCCACCTTCCTTCAGCAAACAGCGGGCGTGATGCCGTGAGGGAGCTGGACGTGCAGGACGAAGGAGAGCAGGGGGGCAGGATGTCGGCATGAAGCTTGACTGTGACAAAGCTGATGTTTGCCTGCTTTGAACTTATAAATAATGTCATGTTTTGCAGAGATTGCGGCTTTAATAAGTAATTTAAACAAAGAGTATTAGGAGGAGAGCGAATCCACGTTTAATTTAATTAGCATTGTTGTCCAGTGCCGTTAATTATGCTCAGACTTGTGGTGTGTTTCACAGGAGCTGATACACTTGAGCTTTGTCTGTGCTGGGGTCGAGTGAGGATAAGTATGTCCACTGCTGGAGAATCCAGCCTTTGTGCTTTGCAAAAACCCTTCAAATTTGGTATCTGACAGTAGCCTGGAGAGAGCAGTAGCCTGAATAGCCTGAATTGCAGTCTGCTCAACAAAGGGTATCTCTGGGAGAATGAGGATGCCGTGTGCGTGTCTGCAGTGTTTTTGAAGACGGACTGTTTCAGTGGAAGTAATCATCTCCTGCAATTTTGTATTATTTCCAGGCTGTTTTAAATTGTTTCAGAGGCAGAGAATAAAGAACTTTGTTTACTGCTTTAAAGTAGGATGTCTGATTCTCCTGGGGGAGGTTATTCTTTTATTAAAAAAGATATAAAGTAGCTGCTTTGATGGAAATATAACTCTAGGAATTGAAATGGTGATGATTGTAGAAGCTGTAGTAATTCTAATGCAAAATAAGCCCTAGGAGATGTGTGCCCTAAATGGTAAATCATTCTGGTTTTTAACAAAACAAAAATTACTGTTATTTTTATGATTCTTATTTTACAAGGTCTTTAGCTGTTTCATCTGCACTTAGCTTTTACAGGCTGGGGATAAATTGATTGTTGTTTTGCTTTTTAAATAGCTTGTCTTTTTAAAACCGTGGTGGAGATGCAAGCACAGATCAACAGGATAGGATTCATTTTGTGCTAAAAAAGCAGGGAGAAAAGCTGTAATTCCTGACACAGCATGCATTAACTGGCTTGGAGTCTGTTCTCATAATTTGGTGGTGTTTTGTAATCTTCTTGGAAGGAGCCAAGGGTTGTTAGATTATTATTTGAAAAGGATCTCATGGATAACACTTGGCAATTTGGGAGGATATATCACAGAAGGGTTGGGGTTGGAAGGGACTTTCCGAGATCGTCCAGTCCAACCCCTGCCAGAGCAGGGTCACCCAGAGCAAGTTGGACATGCTTGTGTCCAGGCAGGGTTTGAATGTCTCCAGATTTGGGGACTCCACACCCCCTCTGGGCAGCCTCTTCCAGGCCTCTGCCGCCCTCAAAGTTTTTCCTCATGTTGAGTTGGAATTTCCCATGTTCCAGTTTGTGCCTGTTGCCCCTTGTCCTATCACTGGGCACCACTGGGAAGAGTTTGGCCCCATCTTCTTGCCACCTGCCCTTTAGATACTGGTAAACGTTGATGAGGTCTTCTCTGCTCTTCTCCAGCTGAAGAGCCCCGGGTCTCAGACTTTCCTCATCAGAGAGCTGCTCCTGTCCCTTGAAATCACCTTGAAATGTGTGTTTCTTGCGGGAGCGCTCCTGCTGCCGTTTTAGAGGGGCTGTGGGGATCCCTCAGTGGCCCTGACCAGCTTCATGTGGGGCTTCCACCTCCAGAGCTGGGAGCTCTATTTAAGCTCAGCCCGTGCGTGGGCCATGTTGGAGGACTGTCTGTCTCCAGCTGGGCCACAGCTGTGCCTGGCCCTGGACCCTGCTGATCCAAGCCCAGAAAGAAGCTCCCTTTGGGTTTGTTCTCCCCAGTACATGGCTGATGGCAGTGATTGCTGCGGCATGGTGGGTCCCTCCTGTGCTGGGGAGTACCCTCTGGCTTGACAGTATGGGAAGGTCCACGGGGTCTTGGCCAGCATGGTAGGGAAAGAGGAACTGTCTGCTTGTTCTTGCTTTGAAAGCCCTCAGGAAAGTGAACAAAGGAGAGTGTGTTCTTCTAAACTTGCCTACCTCTAGCAGGCAGGGAACTCCTGGTAGGGCTGTTCACTCTGTGTCGTGTTCCAGCTCTGGCAACTTGTGTTTCCCTCTGAACAATTAGGCTTACCTGCCAGTGTTTGGAGTCTGAGATGCTGAGATGTATTTAGCAAAAGAGCATCTTAAAAACTGGCTTAGAAGCTGAGCACAGAGGAGGGTGGTTGAAAGAGCTAATGTGTCCCAGTTTCTGCAATTTGGGATGACCTAAAATCCTTAATGATGGAAACTAAAAATGGATAACAAAACCTTTGCATCTTTTCTACAGGAATGTTAGCTCGTGACAACTCCAAGTTAGCAATGTAGAGAAAGCGCTGGTTTTGGAGATCAAAGAACCACCTCCTTAAACTAATTCAGGAGGAGTAAACAGGGTGACGTGCTGTCCTCTCTGTTCCCGTGCTCTCCTCAGCAGCTCCCGTGATACGGAGACACGAGAAGATGCAGTCTGGTTACTCGTCTGCGTTGGGTTATCTACCTTGAACTTTGCAAGCTTTTATTCTTTCTGATGCTTAAGACAGTCTCTTGCTAACAATAGTTTTCTCTTGTAGGAATGCAGATCTGTGCTATATCTCCCTAAATCTCCATTTTAGAAGCAGCCAGAGGATTAAAAACTAGCACAGTGCTCATTTAAAGCTAATATGCTCTAGTTTGCAATTTGCTCATGTTTAAGTGTCCAGCTTTAAAGGTTTCCTTTGCCCATGGGCAGTCTGAATACAAAGGGAGACTTTATTTTTTTCATAAAGAAAAAGTTTTGCAAAAGCTCAAAAAGCAAAATATTTCTTTCTACCTTCCATCTCCTCAGAATTAATATCATGAAGGAGAATTTGCCTCTGAAGAATCTAAAGGGGAGCAGAAAGACGTAAATTCATGCAGTCATCTCAAGATGCAGCTGGAAACGAGGGTGATGGATGAGATGTGTGTATGTATGGGCACGTGTGAGAGGAGTGAGAAGGTCCCACCTTGAAGCAGTTTTGGCTTTCGCGGTCTTGGAGATGATGAGGGGGTTTACAGGGACAAGGTGTAATGGAAAAAATCTCTCCATGTAGCTAATTTCTCTGCTGTTGACAAGGCTGGGGTTGCACGAAGATGAATAGAAGTTCTGAGTCTGTACTGTAGTGCAGCGTGGTGTAAATCCCTCTGTTTAGAGGAAAGCTTTACTGTGGGGTGGGGAAAAGGGAGTTGCAGGTAGAATGTAATATCTTCAAGAAAAATGTGGGGGGATTAATGTATTTGTGCCAGGAGCTAGATTTCCTTCTGAAGCTGTGGGTGGAAGACCCAGTCTGACACCTGAACCATAAAGTGTGTATTGTAAGTTATTGGCCATCATGAGTAAGTACTGCAGAGTGGAAGGAGGGATCTGCTGTAGGATTTGAGAAGCCTTATTCTCATTGATTGATTGTGCAGCCTGAGTTGTTCTGTGGTTTCAGTAGAACCTGCTTATATCACCCCTGGTGGTCCAGCATGCGTTGTCTTTGAAGGCTGTCCATGTTGGGTTTTGACTGAGATGATTGCCTGAGGCTCATTGTCACAGCCTGGGTTAATATTAGCGCTTACCTGAAAGTGAAAGCGGCTTCTGTACTGAGGTTCCAGAATGCCAGAATATAGCTGTAAATAAAGGAGACTGAGCAGGGGCATCTCAGCTCATTTCAAAGGAAATTACAGATCACACAAGGATTAAATGACACTTTTCCCCATGGAGCTTAATGAGACCCAAGTACCTGCTCCTGCTCAGCAACATAAGGTCACTTGGAAGGATACTGTCCTGCAGCAGTTGCACCAAACATGGCACAGCAAAGGGGGCAATCCAGAGTTCATCCTGGAGTAAAATACAATTTTTGTAAACAAAGTGTTACAAAATAAAATGTTGTAGTTCCCTGGTGATGAAGCTACTCACAGGTAGAAAACGTTTAAACTTTGATGTAATTAGACTCAACATCTGCCTGGCAACTGTTTCATCCCAGGCATTTTGTTTTCCTGGGATGAGGAAAGGTGCGCTGGATTTTCCCATGGTGTTTTCTTTAGGGAAAGTGTGATTACTTACAGTTTAGGGCCTGGTGTCATTCCTTATCTTTTTTTTAAATGGGAAAAAAGTGTGTGTGGGTATTTGTGTGTGTGTGTATTCCTTAGTAAAGGATGTCCTTTGTGTGCCTGTTTGAGATGTGCAAATAAAAGCTCTGCTTTGGCTTTAAGGCCTGTGTAGCCTCACACCTTCGGGGCATATAATGAAATAAAAGTCTGTCATTTCATTTTACATAGTTGAAGATTCATAATGCTGGGGAAAAGTCTTATTTCTCAGTATGTAAGCCAGTTCTTTATTGGCCACTTGCTGTGAAACTTCTGAAATCCGTTCATCTGCCAAAGGGGAGCATCTGTGATTTCTGTGCTGAGACACCATTGTGAAAGAAAAAGGGAAGTTCTGGTGCTGGCGAGAGGCAGAAACGTTCTCTTTGGGCACTATCCCTGCAACAACCTGCCTTTGATCTACTTTCTTTCTCTTTAGTGTTTCTTTGTGTTGTCTAGCTGTTATAAATTTTAAATAAGCTTATAGCCAGTCAGATCTTACGGACACAGTGAAGGGAAGATGTCAGAAGGGGTAGCATTCCATATAATTCAGCCATTAATCTCTAGCTATCTGCTCTGAAATTATCGTCGTTTTGGACAGTTTGCGAAAGGTGTCGGTTTAACAGTGGGTCTTGATGGTTTATAAGCTTCTGTAGTCTGCAGCTGAGTGTATTTTATCCAATGGAAATAAACTTTTAATAGTGTGTAAGATGAACAGCTCTGAAAGCCAATGGTCCTGTTTGGTGCAGAACAGAATGAATGTCTTCACAGACAGAAATTCCACTCCTACGCTTGGCTTTGGAGAGAAAGCTTAAAGCGGGTTTAAATATAAGGTAGTAGCCTGCTAGTCTGTGGAAGGCTGCCTATAAATATGAAGTGCTTGATATATGCCTCACATGATTTCCATTTACTGAGCTGAACTCAGCCGTACCAGCGTGGCTGCAGCATGCTTTTTCAAGACAGTAAATACTTCTTTCTCTGAATCTCAACTGGCAACTTGTTGGGTAAAATGTGTTTTTTTTCAGTCAAGAAAGCTGAAATCAATAGAATAGTTCTGCCACGATGGTAGAAGTGAAAACTTAATTTATTTTTTTTTTCACCTGCTTCTTTAGGAACAAAGCCCCAGTAACCAGACATCAATAGCAATGATGCAAGAGCCTCAAGAAATGGTGGAAGAGACAGTTACTGTGGAGGAAGACCCAGGCACTCCCACTTCCCATGTCTCTATTGTCACTTCTGAAGATGGAACCACCAGGAGAACTGAAACCAAGGTGAGAGGTTAATAACCCATGAGGAAAATGGCAAAACACCACCTAATCACAAAACAAAAATGTCAGGGAGTAGCGCAAGTGATGACAATGATGCTGTTGTGATCCACGGTGATCTGGAATGTTCTGTTTGCCAGCAGAGCTGAGTTCAGGGCTTTTCCAGTTTCACCTCTATGTCCGGTTTGCTCTCTATCAGTTGTGCTGATACAGCTCTTCATGGAGCTGTGAACTGAACAGGAGAAATTATTCAGGTTAACTAAATAAAAACACTGGAACCCCTTCCCATCCTGTTTATTCTTCTAAGATTCACTTCATTTTACTCAAAGAGTTCAGTGTCGCCCTGCAGACGTGTATGGTGGTAGGTGAATTAGATGGGTTGGTAGGGCTTGGAGTAAATGACTTTTGCAGCTGAGGAAAATGGGCTTGGAAATGTGTCTTCAAATTAGTTACGATCTACAATAGCAATATACGATTATGCATTTGTCCTTTAGAACAAGAAACATACTGTTTAAATAACACCATTTAATAACATTTAATTAAACATAACACCAATAACATTTAAATTTTTCAACAATCTGATGAATGGAATTTTATTCCTTATAAATGGGGAAAGCTGGGTGTGTTCTCAAGTGACCTGTAACTCAGGTTGGGCTGGATCACAGGTGTTGCACGTGTTCTGATTCTCCTGATGTCGTCTTTGTTCCATTATGTGAGATAATTTTATAGTCTCTGAGCAGGTGCTGTATGTTCCTGGCTGCCTTGCATGCTTTTGGGTACCACTGAAACATTAATATGCCTTTTTATTTGGGTCTTGGAAATTGAGCTGAAATCTTCGTTTGGTTTTGGTCATGTGAAAAATTAAGGGTGATTCCCTTTTTAAAAAACTTCTAAACAGCATTGATTAAAAAAAACAAAAGAGACTGTCCAACTGCTTTGTGTTAAAACAACTTGAACAGAGGTGACTCTGTAAATCAGTGTTTGTTTTTACTGGGCTTCCAGAACTGCAGCCCTCTGAGATCTGTTCAGGACATCAGATGCTCAGGTTGGAGTGAATGAGCGTTGATTTTCTGAGGTCAGTGGGACTGCACACATTGCTATAAACTGAGTATCTGGTTTAATATTTGTTGCACTTCAATATAACTGGCCTATTTTCTAGTTGTTGGAAGGAGATGAGTGTTTAAAAATAAAATAGAGAAACAAACCCCCCCACGTTTTGATTAGCTCTTCAATAATCCAATGTATTTAGTCTGTGACTTGAAAGAAATGCTGTTTTCTGTCTGGTGGCAGCAACAAGAAGTGTTATTTACAGGAAGGAAGTGATACCATTACAGTGATGGACACCTTTTTACATGCACTAATAGTAGTGCATAGTTTTAGGAGCCTGTAAGCAGAGCTATGCAAGGGAATACAGCGATAACTATGACTCTAAAAACAGAGGCGAGGCCACGCAGTGGGCCCTTGATAACGGGACCACAGGGAGGGAAATAGTTTGTCTGAAATAGTTGTGCACTGATAAAGCTGCGTGTTTGCCATAGTGTAGAAGGTGTGATTCCCTCCTCTGGGTGGTGTCCCGGCTGTTCTTCCCTCTTCCCACAGAAAGGGACAGTGGCAGCTCCAAAACAGGCATTGTATCTGCATATGGGAAGAGAAGATTGGAGGATTGGGAACCCCAGAGCTACTGTTCTGTTTCCGAGAGCAAGGCTTGCTCCTGTTCCCAAGTTCATTCCGGGCACTGAAATGTGCCCAGAATGGGGGGAAACTGCATAGCTCTCTCAGACTGCATTTATGTTGTCTTCAAATAATGCTGCTGACTTCAGCTTGCATGCTATCCGGAGGTGTTTCCTGCTACTTCATTGCTAAAAAGACAAACTCTTAAAAAATTTTTTTAAAAATGCAGTTGTTGAGGAAAAGTGCTTCTGAAATGTCACAACACAGATGGGGCTGGCTCAGCCCTGACTGTGGGAAGAGGTGCTACGGCTTCTCTGAGGTGCTGGTTGTCTCTGAAATGGTTTTGGTTTGACTTTTCCTTGCTGTGATAATATGGAATAGATTTAGCAGCTCTTGGATACGAATCTGAGGTCAAGTTTTATTTTTTTATTAGTCACGTTAGTCTTCAACTTGTTTTTTGTTTTGGTAGGGAATGTGAAAATGAAAACTGTTGTCACTGGGGTTTAGTAGCATCAGTTAAGTGTCCTGGAGTTAATTGGCATTGACTTACTATCACTTCTAATAGGTATCAACATAGTGCTTTTATAGGTCATACTATTGTATGCGAGAGCCTTGCAGAGAAAATTAAGTTTCCTGGTATCTGTGCAGTGGCAAAATTCTGACTTTGCTGCACAGCTGAGGAGAATGAAGGAAAGTGTTTCCTTGGGATGGGAGATGCAAACCCATGGCTGCTGGGCATGCAGCGTGCAGCAGGAGGATCTCTGTTGAGCCTGGAAACTGCTGGTCTGTGTCTGTGCTGGCTTCCTCACAGATTTAATTAAAAAAAAAAAAAAAATCCCCAACCACAAAAAAGCAAACCTCCCCAAACCCATCGATCTGGCCTGGCTTTAGTGAGTGTGTACTTATCCTTGTACAGGAGCAACATTTCCTGTGGTGGGAATCCTCACCTCTGTTTTCAGTATTACCTAAGCTGTTAATTAATGAAGGTAATGCTTAAAGTCGAGGTGGTTACACTGTTCATTAAACATTAGGGGCAGTAGGTTTGTGCTCAGCTGCTTTTTTTTTTTTTACTTTGAGTGACGAGTTAAGGCAACACAAGGTACAATAAGGTTTTTATGCTCTACATGGTTGTGCATGTTCTAGGCTTCTTCGAGGAGGGGTTGAGAACCTGTTCTTCTTACCTGTGTGAGTAGAAGGCTCTCCTGGACAGGCACAAGCTTCAGCATATTTGTCTTGCAAAGACAGCACAAGATGCTTCCTCTGACAGAGTCAATAACACAGGCCATGGGGTTTTTAGGAGCCAAAGAGACCACAGATGTTTTCCA
>JAOQGH010000005.1:31660959-31708415 GCA_025769975.1 Gallinago jamesoni
AAGATGCTTCCTCTGACAGAGTCAATAACACAGGCCATGGGGTTTTTAGGAGCCAAAGAGACCACAGATGTTTTCCATTTTTCCATTACATTTATGCTTGCTTTGCTGGATAGCTTATATGGGGATTAGTCAAACTAATGCCACTCAGTATGCATTTTTTGATTCTTCAAAAGAAAATTGTCATTTATTTTTGCTAAGTTATATGAATCTTTAGCTTGCAGCAGAGTGATGCCTCTGTATTTCTTCCTCTTGAACTGAAGCATAGCAAAAGCTGTAAAAGGGAATGCTCCTGTATACCGCTGTTCCTTCATTCCTCCTTTTGTTTCAAAACCGTAATTTATAGAGGTTATTCTATTCTGTAGTGTATTAAGTAAACAACCTTAATCCAGAAGCACTGACAGTTTTTGCTGTGTTTCCCCCCCCATCTTTGAAGATGCCTGTAACAGGGAAGCAGAAAGAAGGCATAATAGAATTTAGTATTTGTCATATCTTAAATAGAGAACATCTGCCTTTTCAAAATGAGATATTTTTGAGCAATTTTCCCCAAACTGTTATTCTCTTAGTGCTGTACCGAGTCCCTACATAACATTCAGTGCAGAGAGGGTGTAGCAGGTAATACTTCATTTCAACTTTATAATCTCTCTGGAAGCCAAATACCTCTCAGACCCGGACGGTGACCGTCCCCTTGGGGAGAGGCTGCCCCTTCTCGCCGGCGGCTGGCACGCTCCGGCTCTTAATGGGAGCCTGCTTGTGAGGGGCTCAGGAGAGCCCAGGAAAGCAAATGAGAAGGTTGTGCACTTGTGTTAATGTTTGCTTTTTCCTCTCTTCAGGCACCTTTTATTTTTATCTTTGAAATGGTAAAAGATTGCAGAGATTTAGGTCGCTTTCATTCATTGAAAGTGAGGGTTTATGGTAACAAACCGTGAAAGCAGCCCCTATACAAAGTTGTTTCCCTTCCAGCCCATCCCTTTGCCTTGTGCTTTCTAATCCCCAGCCCGTCCCGACGGGGATGAGCTGCTGCTCTGCCAGCCCTGGGGGGTGCTTGGACGGGGAGCCCTCGGTTGGGGGGTGCCAGGTACCCCCAGATGCAGTTCCTCAAAACTTTGCTGAAAATCAAAGGGAGTTAGGGAATGCAGCAGGAATGGCTTTTGACCAAAGTCGAAGGCCCTTTAGAAAATGTGAAACATAAAGGTTAAAATTGAAGGGGAGAAATTTGAGCTGTTGTTTTGAAAACCTACGGGGCGAGTTCTTACACAGCGTTTAATAGAGAGGTAATAGCTTCAGCCTGTTTGGGCTGATTAACTTTTACAGCCTGTAGTTCAAAAGTAGGCTGTCAGAAATGTCAGAATGCTTTTATTTTTGCATATTTCTTATCTGTTTTGTGGTTTATGACGTAGGGCTAAAAATGTTTTGCAGCTACCAGCTTTTATAATGTACTTAATTTATTGAAATAAAAAAGGGCAAAACAAACCCTACCTCAATAACAAAATGGAAGGCAAAATTATAGGTACTGCATTTGATCACGATGAACTGAAATCTCAGGACTGTGTGTCCCCCTCTCAGCACGGTGCACTTTGAGGGATCTGCCTGTACCATCTGTACGTGCCTCCAGTAAGTCCAGTCGTTGGGATATTCTCACACTTGTGCTCCTGTCCTTCAGGGCAAATAGAAGGAGGAGGGACAGAAAAATACAGAGGCTGCTTCAAATCTGGGAATATTTCCTTTGTGTTCTGTTCACAAATGTATTTCCAGGAACAGAGCTAGTGAAAACATTATAGTGAGACCTGTAGGGGAATTAATTAACAAAATAACGGCTGTCTTGTGGGGAGAATAGTGGTAAGCTTAGTAAAACTGAAATGTAGTTGGGAGGAACAGCAATGAAAGCACCAACTTGCAATCTCATAAGGTTTTGGTTTTTGAATAAACTGGTAAATTGAAACTTTTTTTTACTGTGGTTGAAACCTTAATATAGCTTAAAGGGAATAAAGAATTGCAAGTATATTTTAAGCATACTCAGATGATAACCTCTTCATAGAGAAGTAATCTGAAGCTTTCATCTGGTACTCTGAGATTGGAGCATTGAAACAACCAAACACCTTTGATTTGTGATCAGGCTAAAAAAAACCTCTTTACACAGGTTTTTCTTTAGAGATAGAAAATGTAATCTGACTTCCTGTTTGCTTTCCCAAAGTAACTTCTATCTCTACATTTTTCGTTAGAGCATATCCTGTAGTGAGGAGTTGATGCTAAAGAATCCATCTCGAGATCGGGTGCATCTGGAGGATCAGGTGGCTCAGATAAGAGTCTGCTGGGACTCCTGCTTGGAATAGCTTCCTTCTCCCAGGCTAATGCATCAGTATTAAGGAAACCACAAAAATGTTGGGGGAGAAGATTACTGTGCTGTTAGCTGCTCAAGGCTGCCTGTGTTCTTTTAAGGAATATAAATGAAACATTCCCTTGAGCTGGATTTCCTGAAATAAAGGTTGTTTGGTTTGTTGGGTCGGGTTTTTTTTGCTTGGAAACCTAATAAATAGACCTTCCTCTGTTGCTGGCTAATTGCTTCCAAAAAGCTTCCCTTTATTGTCCTGTAGGCAACAAAGTCTGTTTATCACATGATAAATCTTCTCTCCCAGTGCCTGCCCCTGACAAATGAGGCATGAGTGCAAATACTCCCTCTCTCAAAATGAAAAAAAAGCTTGGTTTGATTCCCTCACCATAACACCTTTCACATTATTGAATGCTTTTATGCTGTGAGAAATGTGTACTTTAATGCTTGGGTGAAATGTTCCTTTTTATGTGTCTGACAAGGGGGTTTTGATTGTCCTGATTCTTTCCACTCGTGAATGGAGGCAGCGTTTGGAAGATGGTAGAGGGGAGGCTGTGCTGACACTAAACCTGCTGTTTCTTGTGCTGGCTGGTGCTCAGGCTCTCTCTCTGACTAGCCACAGCCTTTGATAACTTGTCTGTGCTAGTCTTGAAGACTGAAAATAAGGCAAATTGGGAAAAAATTGCAAATTAATTTCCTGCATTCTGTGTTGGTCATATAAAAAAAAAAACACAAACCCTCTGTAGAGTACCAGCGCACAGTGGAAATCTCATTAATGTAACTGGTAAGTCAAAAACTAACTAAGAATTGATTTTTTTGAAGGGTTCTAAAATTCTGCTTTGTCTTTTCTGTGTGAGCGTTGTACACATTTGTCCTTGCCATAACACTTATGTGTTGTATTCCATCCTCCTGTTTGACGATAACAGTGATTCTCCAAAAAAACCCTAAATCCTCAGAAACGCTGAAGAGCCCGAGGTAGGAATGTGGGGGCGCTGACAGAGCGGTGTCTCCCTGCAGAGCCTCTGTCTGAGCATCCTGCAGGTTAACACCGTTCCTTCTTCCGTGCCCTTCTGCAGCCAGACGTGGTTTATTAGGGATCTCACACTGTCTGATCCTGACAACTGTCTGGAGAACCGCAGATGACAAACCGCCTGCCTGGCAACGTGTGTCTTGAAAAGCAAAGCTTAGAGTTATATATTAAAATATCTGGCTCCTGGTGAATAGTGCTGCAATAAAGGGCTTTGTGAGGTTATGCGAGTGCTCTTCTTGGCACCCAAAAAGCCTCCTCTTCATTCCTTCCTGGTCAAAACTATCAACTTCTGATTCATCAAATGGTGGAAACTCCACCTTCCTTCCTGCTGTTCCCAGTACTGGTTCCCACCTTCAAGAACCCAAGGGCCCAGCACTTTGCATCTAGTTTTGCCGTTTCTTTGCAGAACTCACATGCTTCAGGCCTGAGAAACGTTGTTTTTTCTGCTCTTAGAGGATTGCTTATGAACATATTACTTTGAATAAAACCTCTGTTTCAGGCCTCAGGAGGGGAATGCTGGGCTGTGTCTGTCCCCTTTACAAAGGGGTACCCTCGGCCACGCCAGCTCCGTGTCTCCTCGGGATGCTGCCCCGACCGCAGCCGTGGTGAGAGCTGGCTGGAAGGTACAAGCATTGTGCACAGGTCGTAAGCAGAAACAGCTGGGGAATTCTCTGTCATGAAATAAATGTTTAGTTTCTAGTTATTAAAATGTGTGCTTTTTAAAAAAAAGAGAAAATATTTGGAGGCATGGAAGCGAGCGTCTTTCCTGACATTCACTTGCTAAGGAGAATCCCTTTGGATTGCTGAGGAAAATTCTCAGCTCTGGCCCAAATGAGATACTGAGGTCATGTTAGTACCTGGCTGTGCTTTATTCAGCAGCATCGTGGTGCTGTTTAATTACGCTGTTGGTGGAGAGCTGTTTGTGCTGCTCTCACTCTTACAGGATTTCATTACTTCATTAGGCTGAAGTGTCATCTGCTCACAGATGGCTCTAGGAAAAGAAATGCTGTTTGGGTGAATTTTTTCTCTATTTGGGGTTTCTATGTGTAGACATCTGGCTAGAGGACATGTCTGGAGCCACTTCAAGAGATGTACTCTAATTATTTTGTTTTAGCAGCAGCTTGGCTAATCTGGTGCAAATCTAAATGTTTAAATCAGAGGCTATAGGTCAAAATGTCCATTTGGACTCTAGAGCCACTGAACGATCCAGAAATACATGCTATAGTTACTGCTTCTCTTGATGTACGTGTTTCATTCTGTGGTGTATGTGAAAACTGTAATTTACTGATGTTTACTTACCTCTGTAATACTTTAGAAACCCAAAAGTTCTGATAATTTTGTTTGTGTTCCCCCCCTCCCTGGGTGTAAAGCTCTCTGGGGGATTGATTCTCCCACCCATCTTTGTAGGTGTCTTGTTTTGTTGTTTGGCTGTTTTTACGGGTTTTTTTGGTTTGTTGTGGGGTTTTTTCATTTGTTTGTTTTTACAAAGGACTAAAAGGCAGCATTTGCTAGGGTTAGGGTAACTTTTCTAGGTTAAGTACCTTTATAAGTGTCAGGGTAGCCAAGGATAGGTTGGCTTCCACTGGACTTCATATTCTCCTGAAAACAGCTTTTGCTGATCACTCTGGAAGGCAGTACAGAAGCTGATGGACACCAGATACCAACGCAAACAGAAGTTCTTTTGCTGCTTTGTAATAGTAGTGGCTTTTGTCTGGCACTGTCTTACACAGATTGCCAGCCCTTTCCCATGAGGGCAAAACGTTCTTGGGAACTCTTGGAGTCTTTGTTCCTACCCTTTAGCAAGAAACCCTGGACACGAGCCCTCTGGACACTCAGCATTTCCAGTTTTCCAGTTTTTGACAGTTATGTGCAATAGTCTAATTCTATGTATGTGGAAAAGAAATGTGATTTATAGGAAGGAAAGATAAAGATGTATTTGTGTGCAGATTTTTCTGTGATGTTTTAAACCAGCTTGCCTCACCCAGTATGTTTAGGGTAGTCATGGTTGCAAAAGCTGTGTGGAATTATTCCATTCATTATTGCAAATTTGTTAGTCACCAAAATAAAGGAATGACACTACCTGTTGGGCTTGTATGAGGAGGGTTATAAGCATATCTCAAAAGAGAAAGTGGTTGTGCTGTCTAAAAGCTAGAAGCCTGAAACTTTTCTGTTTGAGATGATGATTTCTTAAATATTACTGCCAGATCTGAGCTCCATCAAGTTATACTGGTACAGACTTGATCCAGATCAGGCAGAAGCATGTAACTATATTTCTGTCAGACTAGAGAATGTGATGGGGTATTTATCCTAATTTTGTGGGGCCAGACTCTGGCTCCTCAACATTGTAAAGCCTGCTCTAGGAAAGATGCCTCCTGAAAGCTTTCTGGGCCAATGTGAAGAGGTGTGCTGACTCTGCACTGCTTCCACGCACCACCATAGGGCTGTGCTGGTTTTAGTTTGGTAGTAGGAGCCCCCGAGTGCTCTTAATTCTGGCTCTGACCTGGCTTTTCAGCTTTCTGTAGAAATATTTTCCCACTGTTAAATCCCAAACCTAATGGGCACACGGTGCTTCCGCTCAAAGGCACGTCACTGGAGTGTTATGTTTTGTGATGCTCTCTCCCGTTTCTGTTGTTCTAGCTCCCTGTATGTCTCGTCACGTTGTGCAGCGAGGAGAAGATTAATGTACTTATTCACTGACTTCACAGGTTACCAAAATGGTCAAGACGGTCACCACCAGAACAGTGCGTCAGGTGCCCCTTGGGCCCGATGGCCTGCCCTCCATGGACGGCTCGTCTCCCATGGGCAGCTACACGGATTCGATAGACAGGAGGTACATGAAGAACGGGGAGCGGTACATCACGCCCCAGGCGTCGTCCACGTTAACCAGGTCTTACAACAGCTACAACGACTCCTACCCCGAAAGCCACGAAGGCCAGTATCGCCCTTACGTCAGTCACGACGGTTACGGAGACCTGTCTGATAACTATGGCAGCTTGTCTCGTGGTGTCAACTACCGTCCCCGCTACGCCTACGTGCCAGGAGGCGGTTACCGGCCGGACGATGGTAGCTTCACCCTGCCCAGCAGAAGGGATACCTACGGGCCTGTTGCCCAGCCTCAGGTCCCGGTGGGCAGCAGCGTCGACCTGAACCGCTCCCAGCCGGAACGTTTCCAGCCAGAGCCCTACGGACTGGAAGATGATAACCGCAGCCTTGGAGTAGATGATGAAGGATACGAACTGGACCCTGATTACTCCACTGTGAACCGGAGGACATCGGCAGGTGTGCCAGAGAGAGGAAGACCTCACAAAGGAAGGTAAAACCCTGTTTCTTCTTTTCTGATGTTAAGTGTAGCTGTTTTTCTTAGTTGAACGTGTACGTTTGGACTCTTAGTAGTCTGGTAAGTTCTGGAATTACTTGACAGAAAAACAGGTAGAACCCTGAATTTCATCAGCCTATAAATAACTGCAAAACACACATGAAGTAGAGAAGGGAGTGAGGGTAGTGTTCAGGAACCCTTTGCTGTGTTTAGAAAGAGGGGATCTCGTAGAAGAGGGTTAAGTTACTTATTCTCCTCCTCATAAAGAAGAGTTTTGGTGGCACTGTGCTGTGTTGTCCTAGAGCCAGCCCATATCAGCAAGGTGGGAAAGGGGGGTTGTGACCTGTGTGGCTTCTGTCAGCTCTGGCTGTGTGCCTCTGCCCCACACAGGCTGGCAGCTGGGGCTGCGGGGAGCTGATGGCAGCTGGGGACAGGCTGCCTTGTCCTGTGGAGGCTGCTCTCTGAGGTGTTGGACAGCCCTGTGGTGACCACGCACCCTCAGCTGCTGAACCCCACTGAAGTGCTTCAGCGTTTGGTGGGAACAGATCATTATTTTGTCCTGTGCCTGCGTAAGGGGGGGATAAGAGCCTCTGTATTACACTTAACGTAAATTACTTCTAGTTCAGTCCCCTTTCCAAGGGATGTTATGTCTATGCCATATTTTCTGATATTAGTTGTTTCTGCTGGGCTTGCAGCTACTAGCTCTCGCTTTTGAAGAAAAAAATAAAAAGCTTGGGAAGAGAGTCTTAACCTGAAAAACCTGTGTGCTTTGTTTTCCCAGCAGTGTACAAACTTCTGTCTGCATGAAGTCATGTCCTCTCGATTCACATCTTGATACGGATTTAGTTCTCATTATTTTCCCTTTTTAATTTATAGTTTCCAGAGCTGCAAAGGGACTGGAGCCCACCTGCCTCTGTGTGTGTAGGTGGTCTTTAGACCCAGTGCTTCTGACCAAAGGCTTGGCTCCATCAGCAGTTGCTGTCAGTGGGATCTGGGTAGACCTTTTCGCTCTCCCCTCTTGGAGCGCTCCTACTTGTATCACCAGGGTTTCATTCATACTTTCATGACTCTGTCTTCCTCTGCTTTTTTGGAAGTTTGTTTTAAAGTTAAATGGAATCAAGCACCTGCAAATTGTCATCTGTATTATATAAAAAAAGGTATCAAAGCATCTCTCCCCAAAGCCCCTGTAAGTCCCTTCTGGAATCTTTGATCTTGCAGGCTTTCTGCCCGGTGGAAGCGCAGCAGTGTTGGATGAGGCTAAAGGGGGTACCTGCAGCCTGTAGGTGCCAAAACACTCATCAGTCTGTCGGAGGTCGATTGCTGCTCCCCTGCATCCAAGCACATTTAGAATTCTTGTTAAGAACAGTCAGGCAGCAGTGCTTTTAAAATTTTTATTAACGTTTTTCAAGCTGAATGCATGATGAATAATTAAGTGTATTCTTAGAATCTGTCCATTTGCATTTTTAAAGTTGTTTGGTTTTTTCTAACATCCCTTTGATTTATTGTTCCTTGGAGTTTGGGTAGGACCAATTCACGAATTTTGTTTTACATTTCTTTTGTTTTGAGTTTTTTCCATGTTTAATATGATCAAGAGGCTTTGACAAGTAATTAGCCTGACTGTGGCAGCAAACTTTAGCTGTGAGAACATAAGAAGACTGTATGAGAGTCTCTTCATAAGTAGTTACTTTTTGACATTTCAAAGAAATACTTGAGCAATCCAATAAACCTGCATTTCAGATACACCACCCATTTGCAAGAAACTAAAGACTGCAAATAGCGCTTTGTACTAGATGAGTGTAATTACTACTTGATTACTTCTCTCTAGCTTTTTTGTGTTGTTTTTTTTAATCAGTTATTCCTTGTGAGAATGATTAAATGACTGTGATAAATGGATGGCACTTTTGATTTCAAAAAGTTTGTATGGGTAGAGTAGGTGTAATAACAATGCTGTAAGAAGCTTTTTTTTTTGTATCAAACTGGCTTCCAGCTTGGCCATCTTCATGGTGTGGTGAAGGGGATTCTTCTGCTGGCTAGCTCGCTGGGCAACTTCAGTTGCACTCTCATTTTCTTGCCAGTAAGTGCTGCCCTCGTTTGTTAATAACAAGGATGCTCACTGTCCGTAACTGGTTCTGATGCTGTTCTGAGAGGACTGAGTGGAGGTTTCCCATCTGAATCTGTGGTAGAATCTCACCCCTCCGTGATGAGGGGAACCAGCCGTGTCTGGGGGGGATCCTCATCACGGGGAGGACAATTGCAGATTGTTCTTTCCATCCCTTGCCTGCTTGGTTTGATCACAGAGATGAATACCTCTTGTGCTCTCCTCCTGCCATCACCAGCCTCCTTTTAAGCTACTTAGATTTCATTTTAAATTGGGGAAAAACGTGCCTCCTCACAAGTGTCCACAAATCCAGATAAGTGCACAAAGGCAAATAATTCCCTCTTCAGTGCTTGTGGCTGCGTTTGGTTTTTGTTTCCTTTTACACTCAGTCTCTGCTGTAAGATACATTATTTTCTGCTAGAAGAATACCTGGCACTTGGTGTTCTGTTCCTCAGCGTGTGCTCTGCTCTGGGCTAAGTCTGATTGCATGAGAAATTGGGGTGAGAGAAAGGCATTCGGGGTGTATAGTACTGATTTAGTACTATTCAAACTTACTTGTGAAGGTATTTACACATCTCTGATGGGCTTTACACTCTTTTTTTTTTTTTTCTTCATTTGGTAAGTTGCCTTTATTCAATGAGGTGTCTATAAAAATATATACTCCTGTGGTGTTGCTAGGTGTTTTATATACAGTCCTTTTCAAAGGAGAAGCAGGAAGTACTGGGTATTTTCATTCATAAAAAAATCCCTAATATTATTTTATTGGTTTTTAATCATTAAATAGAAGTTAACACAAATGAGCAGAAAAAAAGACAAGTCATAATTCATCTTAATTTAAAAAATTATTTTCTGTTGAACTTCTTGTGTCTCACCTTTGTGGTAGTTTCTCTCCAGAGTGGATCACTGCTGTTTGCACGGGCACCAGCTGCTTTATCCCTAGAAATTCAGGAGCGGCTGTTGCCAGTGCTACGGTTCCAGACTAGACCGGACATGAATTTTTAATGTTGACTAAATCAAGCTTTCTGCTGTTAAATTTTCAATGGCAGAAGCCTGATCTAAGACACTGAGACTATATCTGGTAATCGTTTCATGGTCCAAATTATTATTACCAGGAAATGAACCAGATTTTAGATTAAGTGTCTGTAACTGGGTGTCTCTTGCTTCTGTTTCATGTAGTTGGTGTGAGAACGTTGCTGTCACATGCGGGTTATTCGTGTTCTGCTTCTGCTGTCCTTTTTCAATGTAGAATATGAAGGCTTATATTTGTAGATAACCTTCTGGTCAGCACTCCTGGCCTAACCTCACCCGTTTCAGGTGTGAAACATGCCTCAGCTCATCCATTAGCAGCTTTTAGGTGGTTCCTGTCCAAGTGGTTGCTGTCGTTTAACCATATGGCCCATAACTCAGACTTGTCTCGTGCAGTCCAGTTTTGGATCCCCTTGTGTGTTCTGCTGTCAGGGAACAGGGGCTGGCCAAAGACCTCATTCCACAGAGTCTTTAGGTTTCCTCGCCACTGTTTGGCACAAAGTTCCCTTCTGAAATCCCTTTCTGGTCTTTTTTTTCCCAAGCAGACACCAGCTGCAAACTGTGATGAATGTAACACTTGTATAAATTGTTGAGGATTAAACGTGTAAATCCTTCACCTGTTTATTCAAATGTGCCTGTGCTGAGGCCCCAGGGAAGATGATAAATCTACAAGCTCTCTCCCAGTTTCTATCTGTGCTAGAATGTATTTTGATGAGTTCCCTGAGACAGGTGATTAGTGAGACCCACAGCATCCCGAGCGCTCGGCTGCCTCGCTGCAGACAGATGGGAGATGAGATGCTTGGAGTCGGCGGCTCTGGCACACCACCACATCCCTCCCGTCCCCGCAGTAAGGAGCTCTTGGCCTCCTGGGCACAGACGACTGTATCTGCTGAAGCTCTCATTAGTCCTCTGGTGTCCAGGGACCTGCCTTTCCCATGTGCTCTGCTGCTGTGAAAGCAAAAAGTCCCGTTTGGCCCCTGCCAGTCCCTCCCAGAATGAGGACGTCTGGCTCCAGCCCAGCTCCATGTCTGGGGGATGTCACCAGAGAGGGACCAGCAAAGGTGAGGGTCACCAAAGCCTATTGGCAGTCTCTGGTACATCAGCAGCTTTGACTTGGAACAATGGAAGAAAACCCCCCTTTTTTAAAAAATAAACGTTGTTAGAGTAAGTAGTAAGTTGAGATGTGATGTTTGTTTTTTTTAATGACTGATTCTTTACTTCAGGTGTTCATAATTGATAGCTAATGATTGACAATTAAGCAAAAGTTAGTATTGGTACCAGAGTTATGGGGTGCTTGCTCTTGTCATGATGGTGTTGTAATTTAAAGTTGTATTTTGGGCAAATGTGCTGAAACCAGGGAGCTCTGCGTGGCCTGAGGAAGAAGGGCCTTTCTGTGTGGTTCTGTTTGGAAGGCTCTGTGGAAATAATGCAAATAAGCTGCATCCCAAGACAATAATTATCTTTGGGTGTTTGCATGGATGAGGAGGAGAGAGAAACTCAGTCGTGCAGGTGTAACTGGGGTGGTGTATGTTCCTCGTGGGCAGCGCGTGGGACTGGGACGTGCTGAATTCCCAGTTACCAAGTCAGGCAGCAGCTGTGCAGAGGGCAATTATTAAAATCAATCTTCTGCTACTTTTCTTTTATGCAGTCAATAAGAATTTAACATGAGGATGTCTGAGAAATGAGTTTTTGTTGTAGTTTTAGTGCTGGTTGTTACAAATTTGCACATGTAAAAGCAGAATTTTGTTTGAGGAGTAGTTAAGGAGTTTTGTCATTACTGCTGCCCTGTGTATATGCACAAAAGTAAATCTTTTCAGTGTTGTTACTTTCTTCTTGGAGTGATGGAAACAGCTTTGTTCTGTAACAGAAAATAGAAGGGCTGTCCAGGCATTGTGAATTACTGCGTAGAGCGAGTACTGAATTATACATAAACAAATAACTGCTGCGATGAAAAGGTTTCTTCAGATTCATCCCGAGTTTTGGATCCTGGCCCATTTTTGTCCTTTCATTCAGTTTATGGTTTAGAGCAACAATTAAAGCAACTTAAAGTCAGTAGAGGTGCTTTTAACATTAAAAGCATTAATTGTAGAAGACTAAGTTCAGTCTCCACCTCCGGTGCCCCTCTCCCCAGAGCCTGGCTTAATTAGCAATCCCCTTAGGTGACAGCAAGCTCCATTCTCTTTCTGAGTTCTAATGGTCTGTGCTTCCTTCAGCATGACATCAGAAATTGTTCACTAACATCAGTCAGTGGTTAAAATGAAAGTTTTAAAGAAGAATTTTGTAGCAATTAAAACTAGTTGGTTGATTGAGACGAGGGCAGTGCTGAGATAGCAGCTGGTTGGAGGCAGTGTTGGTAGGGGCTTCCTTCTGAAGGTTAGAGATCATAGTGCTGCTGTGGCTGTGAAGTAGTTTTCAAATACTGATTATTTTTTTTTAAGAATATGGGCATTTGTAGTGTGGGAATGTACTGTGTTAGAATATTTTCAGTTGTGTTGATTGTAACTTTGCCCTTCGTGTGAACTAGGGCAGGAGTATCCAAATGTGGGTGTTAGCTGGTTGTGACTGACCTCTTTTCAGTTGCACCCAGCGAATTGTGGCACAAGAAGATGGGTCCCATTCATTCCAGTGCTGTAAATGCTCTTAAGAGTGTCTGACATCCAGGCTAGTTGCTGGCCTGGGGAGGAGAGCTCAGAGGACTTGTTTTGGCTGTCTGGTGTTACAGTTGGACCCAGGTTTCTTGACTGTCAGCCTCTTGCCTGTATTCCGAGTGATTCTGTACAAGATCCTTTTATTGGGTGCTCGGATTCAGGACTTAAATTTTCCTTCATTTTTGACATTGTGATGCATATTGACAGGTTCAGTATATTTGTGCGAGCATCGACGTGGAAATGTAGTGGAACTTCTCACGCTTGCTGAAAAGCGTCTGTGGTCTCTGCTCAGACCTTCAATGCCTTTAATTAAAGTTTTGGTTTGTCAAAGAAATAACGTCATTAATGAAGCTCAATGTTGCTTGCTAAATGTAATCTAGCTCTACCGTAATTGTTTTGCCAAGTGACCAAAATGAAAGCAATCTGTTTGACTTGCAGTTCGTGTCATCGTTCCATCGCTGGCCAAGCAAATACTGAGCTGTAGTCCCAGCCCTGCCAAGTACTCAACTCACGGTTAATTTTCAAGTTATTACAAATAAATTATTTGAAAGTGTAAATATGCTGTCCCTAATGAAGTTTGTGATATTAAAAGATTTGCTCACATACTGAATCAAGAGGTACAGAGTGTTTAAATGTGGTTTTTGTTTTGTTTTTCCCCTTTCTTTCTCTTGGGACTGTTGCTTCTTACAGGGGCTACGATGACCCCATCGAGACAGAGATGGTTGAAGAGAGGATCCCTTACCTTCACGGTGGCTACGCGGCACCGCTGGCCCAGCCGGAGCGAGGAAGCATGGCCAGCATCGACCGGCTGGGCAAGCGCTCCCCCTCCATCGACAGCATCCGTAAAGACCCCCGGTGGAGGGACCCCGACCTCCCTGAAGTCATTGCCATGCTCAGCCACCCCATTGACCCCGTCAAGTCCAACGCCGCAGCCTACCTGCAGCACTTGTGCTACGAGAATGACAAAATCAAAAAGGACGTGAGGCACCTGAAAGGGATACCGATCCTGGTGGGTCTGCTTGATCATCCGAAGCCGGAGGTCCATCGCAAAGCCTGCGGGGCTCTCAGAAACATCTCCTATGGGAAGGATAACGAAAACAAGGTGGCTATAAAGAACTGTGATGGGATCCCAGCATTGATCAGACTGTTGAGAAAAACAAACGACATGGAAGTCAGAGAACTAATTACAGGTCAGTGTCTGTAGTTTCTTTGACTTATTCTTTAGGAGGAGTCCTTCCAGCTTCAGGAGCAAGAATTTCTGGAGATGTAGATCGCTGAAGGAGAATTTAGATTGCTGGCTGCAGCTGTTTCTTTTTGCTGCACTGTGTTCGTGGTGTGAGAAGGCCTAAGGCAAATGTGCCCGTCAGAAAATTGAGATCATCTGTGTCTGTAGCACCCTCAGCTTTCCCAGGCTGCTGAGAGATGGATGATGCTTCTTGGATGTAGCATGCAACTGTGTGAGGTTGAGTTACTGGAGCTTAAATGAGTTATAGCAACTTCATTGACAGGTAATTTGTAGTGTGCTTGCCCTCAGCGTGTTGTTATCTTGAGGTAAGATATGCTAATCTAAAACTTTCCTTGTTAATCTCTTACAAAACAATCCCGCTGCCATGTCCCCACTATTTCATATTGATGGAACAGTCAGGCTCCTCAGGAACACTTCCAGCCCCCGGTGCTGGGGACTCTGAGGCTGTTTATAAAGTTGGAACAGCTCTGAGCTGGAAAACTTTGATTTTAAGGAGCAGAGAGTCTGCTGTTGAGATGCTCTGGACATGGGCCGTGCTTGTTGCGGTAACTGGAAAAGGGAGGATTACATTTTGAAGTTACTGAGTTCATGCACACTTTGCAGGGAGTTTTCAATCACTTACAACTCCATTATTCAACCTGGTTTTTATTTGAACTTAGTCTTGGACATCGTCCAAAATGAGTAATAAAGTATATGCCAAGTTTCAAAGTTCAGCCGTTAAGTGGAAAAGGGTGGAAAAGTATGTCATCTCTTAAGCTAAGGAGAAATATATTGTTCTTAGTCTGCCATAACTCCGGAGGGGTGAAATGGATTTCCCTTTCTCTTCTCAGAAGCAGCGGGGGATGTTTGGATGGAGACCAGGGCAGTTGCAGTGAATTTCGGTGCCAGAAGATAATTTTTCAGAAGGTTTTCTGAGTGCAAGAATGGGTGCAGGGCTGAAAGTGTTTGGTTTCCTTATCAGGGCTGGATTCTCCGGGCAGACCCTATTGCAAACATGGATTAAGTCACTAGAAGTAAACATCGTAATTTTTTGAGGCAATTATAGAATTATCGCAGCTCTCCAAGTTTTTACCGGTAATCATAAATCTCTGAGATGAGCGGTGGCCTTGGCTGTTCCAACTGTTCCTCCCCAGCCATTAGAGGATATTTAGCAAACTAGGTCTAAATACACAGTGCAGGAACCAGCAGGGGTGTTTTTCTGGTGAGCTGGGAAAAGGAGAGCTGTCTCTTCCGTCACAGCAGCTCTGAGCAGCCGCGTTGGTTGTGCTTTGATTGCTGTCTGGGCTTTGTCTCTCAACGTGGAAACTCTGTAGGTAGTGTTTGTTCCATTTGTTGCACTCATTTAGTACGATGGCAGACTTGAATTTATTATTATTTTTAAATAAAGACTATCTGTTTATCTACTGTTTGAGTTTACTCAAAACCCATTTCTGGAGTGCTGAGAAAGAAAGAATGAATTTATTTCTTTAGATTCAAGAAAGGAGAAGCCAATCTATAATTTACTCTGAAGGAATATCATTATAATGCTAAGTGGTAATCAGTCACTTCTGAGATGGCAAAAACAAACTGGATGTTTTCCCTTTTCGCTCTAAATGGCGATTGCTTTGATTTCCAGCTGATTAATTAGTTTTACAGTTCAAATGCATTTTATCTGACAGTAGGTCCTTCTAATTCTATATAGTATTTTTATTCCCCTTTGGGTTTTGCTATTTAAAGCTCTTTATTTCCCCTTACTGAGAGACACCAGCAATACCAAGGGCATTAACCTAAACAGATGTCCAGCGACAGATGATGTGCATTTAATCTCCACCTAACCAGGAATCATTTCATTCCACTTCTAAAATGATATCACCAGATCTGGTGTGAGACATTCAAGCATCGATACAGAGGAGAAGGGTATTCCAGCAATGCCTCTGTGCCTGCTGCTGGGGAACTCGCAGGCAGCGTTCAAAGCCTCGGCTGACAATGTGGAATTGTCCATTCCAAAACTGAGCTCCAGGAGTCAGCGAAGAGAAACGAGAGCCAAGCTGAAGAGCAGCGGGAGCATTCAGCCAAGGCTGCCCCAAAAGGGCTGCGTTTTGCAGCCTCAGAAATTCAGACTGCAATTCTGATGTTCTCATGGTAGAAATCTTGACTTCCTATCTGGGAACTTCTCCCTAGTGGTGAACCAAAGTCTGCCTTTGCCATGAAGGGTTTGTGTTCTGTCTGGAGTGAAGTCTCTGGAGGCTTTTGCAGCAATGCAAATCGGGGGGGTGGGGGTGGGGAGGGAGGGAGGAAGAAAAGACAATAGCATCCAGGGCTTGCTTTTTTATTTCTTCCAACAGTGTGCGTATTCAAGTTTGCCATGACACATTGACTTTTCTGTCCTTTCATATTTCTTTAATTCAATACTGGTTGCTTTTTGAAAGATAAATAGTGATCATCAGCTGGTCATCTCAGATGTGGGATCTTTGTTTTATCAGATATTCTTCAGATATCTGCAAATGGCACTAAAACATACCACAGATCTCACTTTTCTTTCTTTTTGATGTGTGGAGTTACAAAGTTACCCTACTGCACTGGGAGGAGCTTGATTTAACTGATAGTGCCACTAAGTAAATAATGAGTTGTGGTGAGAAATACTCCACAAAATTCTTCCTTGGATCCCTTTCTAGTCTTGGATCTCTACTGCTGAACTTGCAGTGGATCATTTTCTTGAGCAACAGAGAGAAATGAGGATTAAGCTGATAGGGAATTAAATCTGCTCTGTTTGGGAAGACTGCAGAAGTTTTATCTTGAGTGATAAGGGTGGGGTTTTTTGCAGAGGAAATGTTCCCATCAGATATGCAAGACCAAAATTCTATTACATTCTTTGAAAAGCAATCAAGTTGGTAGCTCTAATGAATAATTTTGTTCTTCGTGAGAACATTGAAAGTAATTTTGTTGTTTAACGATATCGCACTGATTTTAAGTGGTGCAGAACATGATTTTCCTGATGCTGGATGTTTCCAAACTGGTTTTAATTGAAAAAATGGTTGACCTTCAAAATGCTTGGCGGAGGAAATATTTTGCTGTAATACCATAGCAGAAACTTGCAGATTGATCAGCTTGTTCAGGATTCACACCTTCAGGGCATTTGAGTGCTGAGATCCCGCCAGCTGATCAGACTTGGATTTCAGAAGATAACAGCATGTATGTTCTGCCACAACTTCATTAGAAATATTTCTGCAGCTCCAAGGAAGCGGAGATATAGGAAATAATGGCTGTGGCCCTAATTGCTTTTGATATTACATAAATCATATAGCTATATTTGGAGCTTATAGTAATTTTAATATATTTTTTACAATAATCAGGACTTTTTAAATAAAAGCTTGTAGCTGTTGTCCCCTATTTCACTTATATAGTCTTGTTTGAAAGCTAAAAGAAGTAGGTTATGAAAAGGTCATGCACTGTGTTGTCTAGGAATGGCAAGGGAAATAAGCCAAAGAAAGCATTATTTTTGTATGGTTTTAGAAAAATACTGAAAGCAACGTTCTGGTGTTCATTCTGTTGTCTGCCTCAGAGGTTCTTTATTCATTAATACGGTCTCCTAAGTCTGAACAGATGCCTGGATTTTGTGAAGATCACTTGGAATAGGAGACACCATCGCATTTGAGTCCCAGGGCTCTGCTAATCATCACCTTTGAGCTTATCCTAAAGTGCCACTCGCTGCTCTGGTGGAGACACGGCTCCCGTCCTCACCCGGTACCTCTCAGCACCCTATATGGGTAAAGCCCTGGTATTAAAATAGGCCATTTGGCACTTGCAGCAGTGACGGCCAGAGCGTGCAGGAGAGTTCCCAGGCGATGGCCACTGTGGCTCCTGCATGGTGGCCCCAGGGTCCCAGCACCTTGGGGTGCTGCAGACTCCCTCACTGCAGCACATCTTCTGTTCCCATGGACACCATCCAGCAAGTCCCTGTGGGTCTCAGGCAGTGGTGCAGAAGTAACAGATTAAAAATATTTTTCCATCTTTTTTTTTAAGTTTGAAAATTGTGGGTTTTAAAACTCAGAGTGATTGAAAGGGACCGAAACAAAAGGTTTCACCTCGTTCTTCTGCATTTTTCTTTAGATGTGTACACCAAGAGGTATCTACAGTTTCCACCGCAATATTCACAAATCACAGCTGTTAGTAACACAGGGGCCTCCCATTTATATTGTATCCACTTAGGACAGATTTCCTGTGCCTTCTGGGGAATCTGGCTTCTCCGTTCCATCGCTGAAATTTTGCAAGTCTTCACACTTTTCCTGGAGATGGAAAGTGTGCATCTGGCTCCCTCCCAGTGTTGTTACTCGTAGTTCTTATGTGATACCAGGCTGGGCCTGTGCAGAAACCATCTCTGAAGTGAATGTCCTGTTTTAGTCCTAATTAACCTAATGAGCAGTAACTGTCAGGACACTGACACAGGTCTGCTGGGAACGTGTATCGTTTATCTAAGACTGCATGTTTTTCCAGTTGTAAGGCTGTTCTTCTGTTGTTTTTTTGATGCTTTGACTTCTGCCTATTTTGTCTCATAATTGAAGTAAAAATGGAAAGATAAAGGAGTTTTGCATCACAGCTGCTTCAAGGATCATACGCTTGTGGCACAGGTGATCTGAATACAGATATTGCCTGTGACAGGAAAATGTGGAAGTAAATAATAGAGAGGAGTCTTGAATGAAATGCTGTTTGTGCAGAGGGTAAGCATAAGATCAATAGTCCTCCATAAATTCATCCCTGTTTTTAAGGCTTGCTCAATATACTTGTCTGCTGCATTGGGTTAATTTTTACTTTTTGAGGCATAGCTAGACTTAAGTGTGACAAAACTTGTATGTGGCAGAAAAATCTGATTAATTGGCAATAGCACATCTCATTTATGTAGTCTGTTGTAGGACTTGATGACTTCAACAATATACATGATAAAAGTGCTTCTGTGCTTTTGGAAGTTCTTCTGTTGCGGTGCTATGACTTAACCTTCTGATGATTCCCTGTGAATCTGGTGATTCTGTTTAATCAATATTTAAAGATTATTATTCTCTTGTTGTTTAGTAATTCCTGCTTCTCCTGCAGGCACTCTGTGGAACTTGTCCTCCTACGAGCCCCTGAAGATGGTCATCATCAACCACGGTCTGCAGACACTCACCAACGAGGTGATCATCCCCCATTCAGGCTGGGAGAGTGAGCCCAACGAGGACTCGAAGCCTCGCGATGCTGAGTGGACAACTGTCTTCAAGAACACTTCTGGTTGCTTACGGTAAGGCAGAGCTGTGGGGTATTAATCTGTTTGCCACATCCTGGGTTTAGGGTTTTGTTAAAATTACTTTGATTTAAAATGAATTACCATATATCTCTCATTTTTGCGTAGGCATCCCCATTTCAGTGGCCGTAGCAGCAATGTTGGGGGGTATCTGCCTGCCATGGACCCTAAGGGCTTGTCAGTGCAGCTCTGTAAGGAGCTGTGGGAAATTAGTGAAGGACCTGAACTGCTAACCATTTAGGAACCAGTTTCTAATACTCTTTGCAAAGGAGCTTTTTCTGGTTAGAAATTTTATTTGCATTTCTGAGAGCCCCTTGAGAGTAGGACCGTACGTGCTAGCAGCTGGGGTCAGGAGGAGTCCTAATGCAGTCTGGAAAACCTAAAGAACCAGTGTTCCCTAAACACAGCCTCTCTCTTGGCTTTTCTTTGAGATAAAACAGTGGAGATGCCCTGTTAGATTCTTCACCTTTATGATGAAGTCAATTAGTTCGGACAAAACTAATAAAGATTTGGCATTGTACCTTCTGTTGCTCTGAAGTCTACTTCTGTCAGACTTCTACTGATTAATGCATCCTCAGAAGCCGGTTCATTTCTGTTTCTTGGGCTTGTGGTCTCTAAATTGCAACAACTATTCCCCTGAGTAACTTCACAAATGAAGAAAGTAATGAAAAGTGTTCTGAAAGAGCCCATTACTGAAACTATTTGCAGTTCCACTGGAAACTAAGGTCCTTTAAGTAGGCTCCAGACATCATAGGTTTTTACTTACTGGTGTCTCATTTTCTAATGGTGTTCTGCAAGAGGAAATTAGTCATGGTGGGGGATAAAAGGATTATCTGAATGAATGTGAGATCCTCCAGTAAGTGTAGACAATAAATTGATCATTAGTAGACTAACCTAATCCACATCATAAATTTTTATTAGTGTGTGCAGTGCACTGATGCACTTGAACGTCTGCATTCCAGGAGAGCTTTGGGGTTTCTTTTGTTTATTGTCTGTTTGGGCTTGGGCGGTTTGGGGTTTGGGGGTTGGTTTTTTTTTATTATTTTAAAGGTACTGGTTTTACAGGAGAAGCAAAAGCTTACGCCACTTTGAACATTGCGTATTCTTAAAGGCGAATGAAGAGGGCAGTGGAGCAGAGGAGTACTGAGACGTTCGTTAGAGAATTTGAACTTGGCAATTAAAAGCGTTCTTGATGCACTTCCAATGCACCAGGCCAGCAGCCAGGCTGCTTCTGCTGTTGAAGGGGGGAAAGGTGTTTCAGCCCTTTCAGCCGCAGTCTCTGCTGTCACAGGCGTGTTGTGGAAAAACTGAAGCCTCAGTCGGGTGGGGGGGAAGGTCATTTCATGCTTGAAATCAGTTCCTTAGGTAAATAGGGATGGGATGGCAGGTTAGCAGGGAGGGGTAATCTGAAAAAGGTAGTTTGTCTGTGTGTTGTGCCCTGGAGAGAAGAGCCTCTTGCCCAGGGAGGTGTCTTGCTGTCTCCTTACTTCTGGCAGTGAGATAAAGCGAGTCCAGGACAGCAAAGATGCAGGAGCAGGTGAGGTATGAGCTGTCTTTCAGCTGGTCATAATTCTTCTCGCAGTGTGGGTGATGTTACATACCTTTCCTAGAGCACTTCCAGATCTAGGGATAAAATTGGACATATCAAAAGTAATTATCATTACGACCGCTGGAAAGAATTTTGCATTGTTTGTTGAAATCCTCTGCAGCTCATCCTTACAAGCACCAGCCAGATAAGATAGTTAACACCAGCAGAGAATAAATTGTTGCAGCCATCTGTCTGACAGACGTCACTGCTTAAAGACCCCTTTGCCTGCTCTTCTCTTGTTGACACGGTAGCTGGTTCTAGAAATTCAATTTTCTGTGAATGGAGCTTATTGCAGACTACAAACTGTTTGCCAATTTGGTATTTAATTGGGAGGTTAGTCCTCTTGATGGTGTGCCAGTCTCCTTTGTCCCTGTTGGAAGGGAGCCTCAGGTGTGTGCTGCCTTGTCTTCCAAAAGGGCTGAGAGAACCTTTGAACTGCTGAGGTTTCAGCTGTCCTTGCATTCAGAGGTCCCCACAGAAGGGAGGCATTATGTGTGCAGGATGGCATTTGTTTCAGTATCATTTCTTCACTTAATGAAGTTTATCAACAGATGTGGGCGAGTTTGTTTCAAACCCAGTGATTCACAGCGTGAACTGCCAGTTAATTATTTGCATGCTTTTTTTTAACACAGCTTTCTGATCTTTACTTTGTTCTTAATCTAGGTCTCTCTTTTGATAATGTGGAGCCTCGGAAACACTTATTTTGAAATAATTGGAAGCAAGTAATTAAAAAAAAACAAAACCCCAACAAACAACAACACTTATTTGTCTTTACCTCTTCTTAAAATCCCAGTCCATCCCCTTGTCCTTTCCAGTTCTGTCTATAGCACTTTTTTTTTTTTTTTCCCCCTGTGTAATTCCTTGCTCTGTCTCCCTCCTGGCTCCAGGAATTCAGGAGCTGGTGTGTGTCCAGGTGTGAGTAGTGCCGGGGGACTGGGGCTGGGGCTGGCAGCAGGGACAGCGCGGTGCTGCAGGTACGTGTGGGACCCAAGGATGCTGCAGTGTCTCATCAGACATTACCACCTGTACCAGAGTTGCAGTTTCCTGTAGCCTTTACCAAGAAAAACTGAAATTTTCTGGAACTAGTGCAGGTGATGATAATTTTGTCCCCATTCTTGTCCTGGGATCAGGAAAAACATGTTTCCTCTCTCATTGCTGTTTTGTTTATAGGGGCAGACCCAATATGTTGAATGGGTCTGCAGTGTCTATAATTTACTACTTAAAATGGTCATGAGCTTTGTGTTAGATGCTACCCTGGGTATCGTTTTATAAAATGTAGCTATTATATTCTGTGGAGCTGGTTGGCAGAGATAGGTATGGTGGAAGTCTGGAAAGGAACAGAAAGCAAACAAAGCAAAAATGGTTCATCGGCATTGAGTGGGTTTTTGGTTACAGCAAAGTAGGACTGAGAAGGAAGTAAGGAAGATGTTTGTTGGAAGAATCATTAAATGTATATAGACGTTTCTTTATTTCACTTGTAGTACAAGTTTCATGTCTTCACGTTGTATTTTATTCTTTTACGTATGTGGACAATGTCTCTCCTAGTTACTGTCTCCTTTTTTTTTTTTTTAATTTAAACCCCTGAATCCCTACTGGGACTTGCAATCCAGAAGCATTGGTTTTTAAGTTGTACTCTCCTCCAGTTTAAATAGTGCGATGATTTGGTGCCTCTTAAGAAGGCCATTTGGTGGTCTTTCCTAGAGCTGTGACCCAGGTGCTGAGGTGCTTTAGAAGGTACCAGCAGATCTGCTCTGGAGGGGAAAGTGTCACGTCTGGGGGTCAGTAAGCCCTGCTGCACTCACATTTTTTTTGTTTTCTGTGCAGATATCCACCAGGATTCCTAGTTCTCTGGAAGCAGCATGGATTTTAATGGTTTAAAAATGAAATTCATTCTGGGCTTAATTGCTGTTTTCTGCCTAATTACTTTTAATTCTCCCTTGGATTTTTTCACTTCTAAGAGGACAGAGTAGAACTTAGTTCCTAAATTGCTAACTTTCTATCCTGATTCCTGTGCTTAACTGACCTGCTGTCAACAAATGTTAAATGAATTAATTTGCATAGCAAACAGATGCAAAGTGCTCCTTTTTCCAGGGTACCATCTGTAGTTGCGGCATTTCTTGTCAATTCTCCAAGTACCCAGGAATTCACATTCACAAATAGCCTCAGGGTTCAGAGACCTGGCCATGGGTGTAGAACACAAACAAACTGGGCCCCTTGGACTTCCACTAAAACCATACATTCTTCAGCAGGAGATTGCTCAGAACAGCTTGTGCAGCATCAGCTCCTGAGAAGAGAAGGGACAACCTGGTGGCTAGGGCTGTAACGAGCGACTTGAGAAGTATGGATTTAATTGCTGTTCTGCCATAATTACAGGCAAGATTAATGGTATAAACTTTTTTATGGTCTAATTTTGAATAGCCCTATCTCTTTCTGGTTTTGGTGAGATTCAGGCTCCTTAATGCCTAAGTGGCTCTGGACTTCACTCACTGATTTTTATTTTATTTTTTTCTTTCCTTTCCTGTCTTTAACTTGGAATTGGCATCTCTGTCGTTACCTTCCCCTGGAGCTGGTAAATACCAGTAGTTCAAGGATTTTGAAGTGGTTGGTCCTAGAGACAACTGAGAATCCTGTAGGTGTAAATTGAGTCCTGTCCTATGGAATGAAAACCTAAGAGTTAGGGTAGGTGTGAGATAGTGTTTGAAGATGTGCAATAAGGACTCGGTAGATTCAGAGCCAGAACCACCCAGGATGAGAAGGATGTGCAAGTGTCTGCAGGCTCCTGTGAGTTCTCCCTGCTACAGGGGAAAGATCTGCGGGAGCTTGATCCTCGGTCATTAGTGCTGAGGATGTGCCAAAGAGAGTCTTTGCGTGAGAATGCTGTCAGCCTTTTTCTGAGGAGGGCAGAGAGCGTTAAGATACACGTGTGTAGACCTTCTGCAGGTGTAACTGAGTGCTTCAGTCCTACACGGCAACGAACTCGAGTCCCACTGCCTTTACGTCCTGGTGAATGTGTGTATGATGCAAACACCTACAGCACACGCTGTTTGGAGCAGGAGTGTGTGTGTCCGAGAGGCACACGGGGGTAAAGATGGTTTGTCGGAGTCTCTGGTCTCGTTTTGGCAGAAGAGTTCTCTCTGCACTTGGAAATGACCGTACGAGTGTCTCAGTGATACTGGTGTGTCCATTTTTTCTTTCCATCTCTGCATGCTGAGTTCAAGGAAGGAACGGCTGTCAAAGCCAGGTGTTTACGCCCTGCTTTATTAATGATTAATGTATGGCTTTTCTCTGAAGAAAAGTGCATGGGAGTTAGAGCTTTCGAAGTGAATTACCTTCAAGCTCTATCCATCTTTAAATCCTGCAGGCATTGATAATAGTGTGTGGTGCCAGTCACATAATATTTGTCCTCCCTGCCCTCTCCGGTGCTCGAGGCAGCCTCCATCTCCAGCTGCTGCAGAAGGAAGGTGCTTCAGTGCAGGTCTCTGCCCTGGGAGCGCTGGGGACTGAAGAGCCGGGCACAGGAGGTAAAGCTCAGGTGATGCTGCTGCCGAGCTGCCCTGGGTGTCAGGGGAATTTTGCTCACTGGAGCGTGGCAGGACAGAGGAGATATGGAAATGGGAGTTTTCAGGTGCTGGGGTTTATTTTCTCTTTTTTTTATCAGCAGCATGTTAGTAACTGAGCTTCACGAGTCTCGCATTAGTGCAGAGCCCTCTTTGTGGCAGCTCCGTTTCTCCCACGCTCCAAAAAGGATTCTGACAAAGTCATTTGTTTGACTTTTCCTCTCAATTGGTGTGCTCCCCTATCGTAGTTCAAGGATTCCTTTTGTACGCTCTTGCAGGGCAGTTGTTTAACCAAAGATGCTCAGACAGGACGTCTTGGGGAGCTTAGCATCTCCTGGTTCCACCTGGAGGAGACAAGGGCAGATGCTGCCACCTCTGCCCACCTGCCCATCGTGCTGGGACACAGCCTTTGGGGGCTGCTGCTCCAGGAGCTGGAGCTACCGGTACTGTCCGTGCTTTGCTGTGCGACAGGACTTTGGAACGGGACTCCAGTGAAGGAACAGTTTTAGAAAGAGATAAAAACTGTGGCAAAATTTGCCAGTGAATCTTCACTTCAGAGGCAACAAGCAGCTAGGGAAAGGGAGAAGCTTATCTGCCCAACCCAGACTGGAAAAAAACCAACTCAAATTAAAAATCCACACAATAGAGAGGAGTGAGCGAAGGCAGTTTCTTAATTAGCTTAGTGATACTGTGCAGGATCACAGCATATGGCTGTCCTGGGGCTTATATGATGAGCAGAGCGTTTAATTCGTGCTAGTAAGGAGCTGTTAGGGTTCCTCCTGACAGTTCCTGATGTTTAGCTTGTAATATAAATAAATTATGCATAGATTTTAGCAGCAGAGACATAACCTAGTTACACGCAACCTTAATGCTTTACAATCAAATCTGAGGTATAAATTTAAAGTTGTGCACTTGCTTATTGCCTTCTGTCATTACTTAGGAATGAATCTAGGTCCCTTCTCCCTTGGCTGTCAGTGAAGGGAGTCCATGGAAACGTCTGTTGTGGGGTGGGATGAGGAGTGAGACTGACACACTCCCTGTGGTCGCTGGAATGGACAGTTTGCTGTGGAAGGCGCGAGCCAGGATCCTCTGTTAGATAAATACCACCTCCTTTCTGTATTTGAGAGATTGTTTTCACATTGCAGCAAGCAGGAGTGATAGAACAAGCAGAGCCCCTTCACCTTTCCTCTAAGCAGAGACCAGACTAATTTAGAAGCGGAGTCGCTTCTAAACCACGGAATTGTGTGGGGTGTTTCTGCGTCCCTTTGCCTCGCAGGGGAGCGAGCTGAGGCCCTCCAAGTAGGTGCCGGGGAGGTAACCAGTCAGCCTTTTACTGAAAAGGCATTACAGGATGTTTTGGATCTAGAAAGACAAATAGCGAAGGGTAGACGTGACACCTGTACCTTGTTAAGCTGCTGAGCCCCTGCTTGCTGCAGGGAGCCCTTGAAGACCGTGCTAACCTCAATATGGGAGACGTGACACTGTGTGCTAAGTCTCTTGCTCACTGTCACTGGCAAAGTCCTTCAGGGGTGGCTTTTGGTATGTCCTCTTTGGAGCGTTTGACCAACTAACCGAAACCCATCCCTGAATCCCGACGGCTGGAAGGGGTTTAGGTGCAAGGCAGCCGTGTGCTCCACTGCAGGGGAGCAGAGATCTCGGGTGGGATCTCCTGCCAAGGAACACCTTTCCCCAGCTGCTCCCTACCTCATGTGGCCATCAGCAGAGCTCCCCTGTCTTTCTCTTTGTTTCATTTGGACTTTGACTTCTTTTCATTTTCTTTATGCTATTTTCCGCTTGATGTGTGCCTGGGCCATCTGCTGCCAAGCTCCGTGGTGCCACACAGGGCTCTGAGAGGCACGGCCTGGATCAGGCTGTCTTTGTGTCACTGGCAGCTTCTTTCTTTTTCTCTTTTTATTTTCAGAACAATGAACTTAATACCAATTAAACTTTCTAGTATTTCTTGTGAACTGAAGTATAGAATTCGTTCTATTTCTGCATGAAATGATGGAATGATTTTAAAATGCTATCTATTCCTCCTTTGGGACATTCGGTACCTAGAAATAGACTTGGAAATAAAGAACATTTACTGCAACTATTATTTATCAGTCTCCTTTGGCTGACATCCAAATAAAAATTTCTTAATAGTGAAGCCAAGTGTGGGTGTGGAAAGGTGGCTTTATAGCAGGGGTTCTGTCAGAGTAGGTGGATAGAACAACTAACATAATTCAAATTACACTCGCAAGAATCTTGTAGGGGTTTTTTATCAGCTGAGGCATAGAAGATCGGGGAGGGGAGGCTCGGTGATGGTGCCAGTGGGGGTCTGGTGAGGTGCAGGTACTGCCTGGCAGCTCAGCCCCCCAGGGACCCCCAGTTTGGGTCAGGTATCCTCGTCGTCTTCAGTGGCACTGGGACAGAGTATGTAGGAGCCGGTGTCACTTTTTAGCCTGGCAGCACCGAGGCAGCTGCTAGAAGGCTGTTTGCTGAGTAAGAAGCAGGGTTGGTTTGGGCAGTGGGAGCCCCCGCCGTGTTGCACCAAGGGGCTGCTGGAAAGGGCTCATCACTCTCAGCTCTCACCACGTTTTCTCCAGAGAAAGGCAGAAATGTCACTAGGAGATATCCTAAAAATTTCCAGTTTGGCTTTCTGTTTATATAGAAACCAAAGTCCCCAGCCTGTTGCCTTCCTCCCCAGCTGGGTCTCTAAGCAAAGTGCTCCTTACACCCGCTGGACTGCGGCGGGCTGGGGAGTGTGCACTAATACCCAAACCCTGGCTGTCAGCTTCCTCCAGCACTGGGGGGTAACAGCCCATGGCCCTTCCCAGCGGGGTGGCAGACACAGCAATAGGATTGGAAATACTAAATTTAGTGTTCAGAGAAAAAAATGTGTCTCTCTGCCTGTGTTTTCAAGTTTCTCCATCATTAAAAAAAAAAAACCACAGCCGAAAGCTCTCCACATCTCTCTCTCAGGTTGGTAGGGAGAGCAGAGGGGGAGCATTGCTACATGATTTGCATTGAAATAAATGCCATGCATTTAATTATTTTAAAATCTTTTCTCTTGAGGATAATTTTGGTGTGGCACGGATAGTGGTAACAGCTCACCTATCATAGTGGTGATGAATACCAACTCTGTTGGATGCAAATATTACGTTCAGACTTGCATATCATTAAGAAGACTTTTTGGTGATAATGATATCTAAAACATGAACAGAATTCTCAATGTGTTGCCTGCCATTTTCTGAAGTCTTTAATATCAACAGGCTGGATTCCCACCCTGATGTGTTTCTATGCTGGTAGGTATTTACTTTAATTTAACATTTACTTAGTGCTGCTCTGTTTTGTTTTCCCAGGGAAAGCATATATTTGAATACCCTAACAAACCCTCTCTCGCTAGTCCTGGCTGCAGTCTGGGCTCCAAGAATTTGAGGAAGCACCCAGGTCGCTTTTTCCAGCTAAAGGCTGGGGATTTAAGATCTCTGGAATAAGATTTGTGCTTTACTGCTTTACATAGACTCACTCATACAGTTGGTTTCCTTCCCATGTACAGGATGTACTATGGACAGTAATTCTTTGCCTTGCTTTCTATTGCTCTTTGTGTGATGGGAGAAAGATACTTTTGTTTTTAAAATGCATTTTTAATGCAATGGGCTCCTGGAAAAGTATTGAAAGGAGGGAAAGTGGGGGAAAGCAGCAGAGGCCTGTCTGGGGTGAAGAGACAGGGCAGGGGAAGCAGAGCGTGCAGAACACCAGAGACAAGTGGCAGCTCTCATTTGTCACCGTCTCCTGCAAAGGTACTTCAGGTTCCTCCTCCCTGTTCCCACCCATTCGGACAGGCAGGCAGCTTTATTTTCATTTATAACAGGATTTTCATAATCAAAAGCCCTGCAGAGTTCCTGTCTCAAGTTGTTCAAACTTTGACTTCCTCTGTAGAGGTTCTCTATTACACTGCCCCAGCAAGTGAGTCCCTGAGATAATGTGTTTATTTCTCAAGTCTTTGGGCCCTGGCAGTCGGGTGGCAGCCCAGCTCCTCCGGAACAGAGCAAGGGCTTTGGCTCCCTTTCCTGTTCAGTGTCTGGTATCAAACACTCCATCCGCCGAAGAAATCTCTGGTACAAACCGATGCTTGTCTAACGTGTAGAAGAGTTCCCTGAAGAGCAAAGCTCTCTGTTATCCAGGTCCGGATGCCGTGTGCTGCCTGTCTGTCTCTGCTCCATGAGTTTCAGGAAGTTTCTGCCCTGGGTGAGGCTTTGTGTTCCTTCTCTGGAGTGCCACCCTCTCTAAGACGATGATGAATCCTCTGCTAACGCCCGCTGGAAACTCTCCCTCATTTATTGATTTCCACCGCTCTTGAGGGAAGGGTGTTCAGAACTTTGAAAGTTTCCTTTGGAACGTGATTCGGTTACATCTTTCATTCTGTAACGTGTAACAGATCTGTAAGGTGCATCAAGAACAATTCCATTCTTCATTTTCACCACGCTTGCCTTTCTCGGTGCTCGGGGATGTTTGGTGTACCTGTGCATGTGTCTGAAATGTAGAAATTCCCATGGGAACTGGGAGATCTTCACTGCTGTTTGCAGCGTTGGAGCAGCAGAAAAGCAGGTGCTGGTCTCCTGGGGCTTGGTCTTTCCAAGGTCTGTGTTGCCCAGGCTTCTATGGAGAAGGATGGGGGCTGAGCTCTCCTGTAGGTCTGGGTTACAGCTAAAGACAAGGAAAAGAGTTTTTTTTGTTTGATAAATCCCATGGGCTGCAGGAATTTCATAACCAGGGGAGGGAGGACTAGCAGAATCCCAAGGGTGCTGGGTATTTATAGAGTAGATGTTTCTGCATGAGATGCTCGTAAGGATACATTTTTCTGATGTGTTAGTTACAACATTAAAACTGCAAAGTTTGATGTCTGGATAACTTATTCATAGCATTAATTAGCTATTACTTTTATTCTGCAGAGTTTTCATGCTTATTTATGCATGATATAAGTGGGATTTTTTTCTTGAGGCAGTAATTTTCAGTAAGTTTTTCTACAGTTGAAGATACAGCAAATTATATCAACAAGCCACGGCCTCACTGACACACATCTCTAATATCTTTTTCAGTTACAACCATATCAATGTCTACCTGAATATTAATCCTAATATAGATCAAGAAATAAGAAAGCAGGGTACAAAATACTGTGATGCTGTTGATAACCAAAGGAGTAAAACGAAAGTGCTCCAGGTGTGGTAGCACAAGTAGACAACAGAAAAATCTCTTAAGAATGGACCGTGGGGCAAGAAAGGTGTGAAGGATTGGTTTTGGCAGAAATTGAGTTATTTTTTTTGAAGTCTGCAAGTGTTCCTTAGGTATTTCAGCTCTGTCTTTCTAAGACTTACTGAGGGAATAAGTAATGTGATACACAGCTCCAGATAAGACCATTTTTGGTGCATTTCTGTCACCCTCAAGCTTAACAAGTACCATTCCACTTTTCTAGATATGCTTGGAGGTGGAGTGGCTGTCGTTACTGTTATAACTCCTGAAATGTATCACAGAGAACTGGAATTCTAATTTCAGTTTCATAAAGACTTTACATTAAAATTCACGTTTGGGCTTTTGATACGAGAGGATTAGTACAACTGGAGATGGAAAAACAGTGTGTAGAATTCTTTCCTCCATATATCCTCCGGAACCATATTTTAATATCTGCTTTACCTGCCTTGTACCAGCCACTGCCAGAGGTGAGGCTCTGTTAGGATTTGGGGAAAGGATTCATTTATCTGTGCATTTCATTTGTGTTCTTAATTGAAATTTAATGTGCTGTTACAGCAACCGCCTCACAATTAAGTGTCTTCAGATTTTGAGAGGTCTCTGAGAAAATGTGGGGTTTTTTCCTCATCATCCAATTAACACCCCTGTGTGCCTGGGTGGTGGAGGGACATGGGAGGGGACCATGATTGATTTGTTAATTACTTGGAAATTGGAGATCCCTCTCACTAGTTAAAAAGAAACACTGGCTGCAGGGCCTTGATAGCAGAAGGTAATGATTGTGTCCTGAGCTTTTGAGAGCTACCCTTACACAGCTTTATGGGATTCAAACACCCTGAAAGCTGAAGGGTTGGCTGTGGTGTAGTCAAAATTAGTGCATTTCAGCTTCGAGAAATTTCTTCAGAGGTTTTGCCAGCGAGCACTATTAAGAATTATTTTGTCACTTCATTCACCCCCACAAAATTAAAGAGAGACAAAAAAAGAGCAGTCAAGGAGACAGCAGTTGTACACGGTAACTCCCATTTAGCTTCTTTGAAGCAGATGGGGGCCAAAGACAGTAAAGAACAGTTTCATGTACAGGTTGATTAAATAAAATATAGCTTATTGTATGCTTGCTTTTAATCTTTCTCATTTTTCAGTTTTTGCGACCATGAATACTGCTGAGCAGGCTTGTGATTTTGCATGTTTTTCTGAAGGTGGTGAAAGTATTTTTCAGGTTAAAAGTTCTGGCTTTGAAATTAAATTTCTAGTTTGCGTATTGTTTGCTCTGAAAACTCCTGTCCAGACTAAGGTAGGGCACTGGACTTGGCAACAACTTGGGAAGGTGTTTGTAGGCACCTCTGTGACTGTTCCCCTTTTCCTTCAGACTCAGGGAGTTGCAGATGGGCATTGCCCATATTTTATGGAGATTTAATAGATTTGTAGGTTTGTCAGACTGCTTTGCCTCCCAATTGTTCATCACAAGGTAATGAGTTCTTAATAATTGTAGTACAAATGGGCACACCTTCAACTTCATGGTGCAGGTCAGAGGGCTAAGTTTTCTTTTCCATGTCTCCTGTTAGGAACGTGAGTTCGGACGGCGCGGAGGCACGGAGGAGGCTGCGGGAGTGCGATGGCCTGGTGGACGCCCTCCTTCACGCCCTACAGTCTGCCGTTGGCAAGAAGGATACGGACAATAAGGTGGCCTTGAGTATTAAAACCAGCTGGGTGTTTCCATTAACGTGGGCTGCAGTGTTGCACTGGGATCTGACCTCCGTTTGTAATTATTGTCCTCTCTTGGAGTGACGATGTCTGTGGTACTGCTGGCGGGGTGTCAGCACGACGCTGCCGTGTTACCTCGGGTGGCTGGTGAGGGGAGCAGAGGCAAGTGGTTGTGATGGGTGGGGAGAGTAGCCCCTTAGTGTTGTCAGTGACGTTACTGCTGCTGTTCAGCGTTAATTAATTGACATTTATAAGTGCAGTGCACAAATCAGAATGGAGTCCCGTTGTACCGTGCTCTGCATTATACCAGCAAAGGTGTCAGTTCCCATTTTAAAGCCTTTATTCAGCACTATCTCCAAAGACTGTAGTGCTTAGACATTAAGATAAGCCTTCAGACCTGCAGCACTTCTATTGTGGCTTTTTTTTTTAAGGTGTGGATTTTGATTTATCTGTTTTTTATCATCATCTCATCCAGTGGTGCTGAAAAACATATTTATATGCATATCATAAGTTCAACCTGTTTAAAAAAAGAAAGAGCATACTATTGCTTTATAAAATAAATGTGTCTTGTAAAGCATTGTTTTATTCGAGTCCCACCATGTGATGGACTGCACAAGGGAATTATAAAGCCCTGTCACTTAATCAGATAGTTTTGGAAGTGGATTTTGTAACCACCTGGTGGTTTCCATTGCAACCTACAGGGCGTTGCTCCTGTCAGACCCAACGTGCTATGGATTAGCTGTTGCTGCAGGACAATGGGTGTTCTCATTGAAATCCTCAGAAGGCCTAGGTTTTGACCCAGTGAAAATTTAATAAAATGGGCCTCTTGGGGGTTGTAAAGGTTGAAAGAATGAAAAAGAGGCTTGTATTAAAATAAGATCCTTATATGATCGTTCTCTGCTGTGTGTTTGATCTTCTGGTGAATTGTATTCTTTATGTAAGATCAGGTGGTATTTTTGATTAGAGAATTTTCATTTTGAATGGGTACTATTTGTGAACCGCTTCACTTTTATGAGAGTGAAATTGGTCTTAGAACAAGAACAAACCTTAATTTTAAGGGGTCTTGACTAAATCTTCCTTGAAAGCAACATTCTTTTCCTGGGGCGGTTGGGCTTTTTCTAAATTCCCCCAAACTTCTCACAGTATAATATAATGGTTTGCAAATAAGAGGGTGCAATACTTACTATAGTGTGTATTTCTCTGTAACAGTCTGTGGAGAATTGTGTGTGCATCATGCGGAACCTTTCCTACCATGTCCACAAAGAGGTCCCTGGAGCGGATAAATACCAAGAACAAGATGCCGGTCAGACCATGAGCACGGGAGGTTCTCAGAAGAAGAAGAAGGATGATGCCGGTTGTTTTGGTGGAAAGAAAGCTAAAGGTATGTGCTGCCAAGAGCTCAGACCTGGAAGCAGATGTGGGGGTAGATTTTGCTGTGTAGACCTGCTCTTGCAAGTGTGTTTGTCAGCCCCGTTCAGAGCGATGCTCTTTGTGGAGGTCCGTGCTGGTGCTGTCGTGGCATGTGTTCCTCTCCCTTGTTGCATTACTAACGGGCACTTGGGAGGTTCTCCCATGACTGCTGTAGCTCTGGCTTGAACATGAGTGGTGCATGCTGGCAGCTGAGACCTGCTGCTGGACACGGAGCTGTGCTCTGCCTCTCCTCTGCGCTGCCGCCTCCTGCATCTGCCGGGTCTGGGCTCAGTCCCCTGGCTTGGCCACCCAGCATGAGTGGTGGCCAGCATGGCTCCATCCCCGTGCACGCCTGTCCTGTCCGCACACCTTCCATGCCTCTGCTCCCTCACATTTGGAAACAAACTAAAAAGCCCCCTCTCTCGCTCACAACCAAAACGTACAGCCTCCCAGTTCTGCCACTCTCTCAGTAATTTAAATTGCAAACATGATTTTGTAGTTTTTAATTGTCAGTCACTTTTAGACCTGTTCTCTCCTCTGGGGGATGAGTGTTGCAAATGAATTTCATTACAAGAGAGGATTAATAGTCTCAGTAACCCCGCTTCCATCTTTCCTTTAGAAAGAGACACTCAAATTATATCTGTTTTCTTTGTTGGTTTAGAGAAATGACTATTCTAGACTGAATTCAGAGATAATTAACTCCACTTTGTCTCTGGGTTCCATTCTCCTCATTCATGTGTACTCACATCCCGCCTTACTATTTATAGCCGGCTCCAAGGAAGACTTTGGTCCCGAAGAGCCGATAGGGAATTGTTTGAATTTGACAGACTGTCCTGCACAGTGCTCTTCCTTTGCTCTGACCCCTACACGTTACTGAAATGTTAGGTGTTTCCATGTGTGGTAGGGAAGGGAAGTTGCCACAATGAGAACTTGCTGCTGCAGACTAGTCTGGCATCAACTAGATTGAAACTGTATTTTTAAAAAAAAAATGAAAATCCGTGACTCTCTTAATTGCTGGGGGAAGATGGCAGAAAGACTTTTACCTGCCTGGCCAGCCTGTTCTCCCAGTGAGTGACTCAAACTGGTGTGTGAGAGCCTTTGGGAGCCCTGGACACGTGCTGCTGCTCGAGAGCAGCCCGTTCAGTGAAACCCCTTTCAGACAGAGATGCTGAGTGTGCGCTGGGGAGGAGGGGAGCAGGCTGATGGAGAGCTGTCACCCTCCTCTGAGCAGTGGCTGTCCTTTGTCAGGCCTGTGCCTGTGTCCCCTGGGGCCAACCAATCTGTCCCTTCTGTGTCTGTCCCCCCCGAGAGGGTCTGTTCGTCAGCCACAGCCTCTGATCACCCCTTTTTCAACAAATTGGTCTCAAAAGCACCTGACACTGAGGATGAACCTGCGAATTTCAGCGTCGGTGCAGGCGCCCAGCGACAGCTTGGGTTTGGCTCTGTGTCCTCAGCGGGAAATGACAATTTCCAAAGTACATTCTAACATATTTTTGCCCCCTTTTTGCAGTGCCCTTTTTGCAGTGAGCTGTTCTCTAGAGGGAAATCAACTGGTAGTAACGCTGGGCTCGCAGCTGGTGGTGTGTAGATCAGAAGGATAGAGGAGGACAGGCAACTGTTGTGTTTAAAAAATAAAAATTAAACCCATTAAAAATGTGCTTTAAAAATTGTAAAGAGAAGCTTCCTTCTCTCACTATTAAATTTATGTGAATACCTGGTCTAAACCTGCCTTAATTTTCTTAGTCTAGGACTTAGAAAATAGATCAATTCTCTCCCCCTCTTATTCACTTGTTCTTGCAGTGTTTCCATGTTTATTTTACTTTATTTCATGGTCATTGATCATAGCATTTCAAACACCTCAGAAAGGGGATAGTTATCCTTCTGTCCCCTCAATGCTGTGAGCACCTTTTCATTTGATGAAAAAAGGAAGAAAACAGAGAAAGATTGTTTCTTTCAGCAGGAACAAAAGGGAGAAAGTGGAATATCTTGTTTTGGTTTAGTTTTTTTAATTGATTACATTTCTGTAGTATTCTTGTAGTACTCAGATTTTGAACCTATTCTGTGAAATTCTGCCTCTTTGTGACTGTTCCTTTGTATTTTCTTCCTTCCTGTAAATTTTTGTTTTTCTTTTGCTGCTTTTCTGGTAATTAGAGGAGTGGTTCAATCAAGGTGAGTCTTTGCAATACTTTCTTTCCATCGTGGCCATAATATTCTTTGTTCAGCTTTGACATGCCAGGCCAGGACCTGAGATCAAGGTCTTGTCATTCACCTTCCCCTCCGCTCCCCCGGTGCATCCTCCTCTTCGTGGCAGCAGCATGGAAATCCCCAAATTGAGCAAGCACAATCGGTTTAGTCTTCTCACCCTGGGAACAGAGAAGACAAGGTTTTATTAATTGCTGGTGTGAATGCAGTAAGGGAATTGATTTGCAGCCGGCCTGATAGCTCCACGAGAGAGGGAGGACCCAAGGGCAGGTGGCCTCCCCAGCCCTGTGGTGTCAGATCCGTGCTGGCTGGTCGGGACAGCGGAGGCCGTGGAGGCTCAGCAGCTTTGGGTGGGTGTTCTCAGGGATCCTGGGTGTCCTGCCCGCTCAGACATCTGTCCCTGGGCTGCTGCGTCTGCGTCCCTGGCACCCGGACTTGCTGGGCAAAGCCTCCCCAAGTCAATACCTCGGGGCTGTGCCCCAAAGTTCTCCTCCCAGCCCAGTAAGTGACATTGTGGTTGGGGCTGAGGCCAAGGGGCTGTCCCAAACATGTCTTTCCCTTCAACTTTTTTTTTTTTTTTTTTTTTTAAGGCGAAGGAAGGCATTTGGGAATTAATCCTTCAGCAAAAATGCTCCCACTGAATAGCTGTTTTGATTATCCAGCAGAGCAAAATGACATTTGCAAAAGATCATCAGCAACATTAGTGGTTAATAACTCTGGGTCGCACCTCAGAGTCCTCACTGGGAGTCTGACCGAGTGGAAATGCCAAAGGTCATGTTTTGGCTGTTTCTTACATAAGGAAAATGAATTCGGTGGAAGAAGGAAAGAACGTTAATCCCACTGTTTCAGAGACTGTAAACTGCTTCTTGCGGAAGTGAGTCTGGTGCAGGCTGTTTTCCCAAAGCAGGGTGCTGTGCCAGGTCCCACAGCCAGGTCCCACCAGCCGGACCTGCCGGAGGTGTGTGTGGAGCTGCCTCGCTCTCCACAAAGTTCCGAGCCGTGCTTCTGATCCAACAGCATCAGCTTTTCCCAGGCACGCCTTGGGCTGGAGAACTTGGAGAGCAAGGCAGGGAGATGCGTGGAAGGGCAGAAATTGAGATGTATAAAAACAGAGTCTGAAACTTCTTTTTTGCCGTTGGTGTGGGCATCTCAGCATCCTCTGCCCCAGCGCTGCCAGCTTGAGTGCCAGAGGGGTGCTCAGGGCTGCAGAACCACACAGTGAAGCTGGATTTTCTCACGATACCAGTCAGGCCAGGGGATGGCTGAGAGATTTGTAGCTGGCAGTCTCTTGAACTTGCTAAATTTGGTCACCTTTTTAGAAAATTCAAACCAATTTTCACAGGACTGACAAGTATTGGTTTGGTGTTGAACGGGAAAAATACCAGCTGGGCCACAGATTGAATCCTTTGCCTTCTAGATGGAGTTCTTCTGGAGTTTTCTTACAGCTTGGTCACCTTCTCTCTGGAGTAAAGTCCTGGAAAATGTAGGTGCTTCAGGTATTTCTGAACCTGGCCCTCTCTCAATTTGATTAAGCAAGTAATTTGCAGAGTTGAAATCCCCTTGGCCAGATCTCTGTGTTCTGAATTGCTTCCGTTCATAAACAGCTGGCAGCTCCTGCTCTGGGCCACCAGGGGTTTGCTGCAAGTTCTCGGGGGGCTGAGAGACAAACTAGGGAAGGCTTCAAAGAGGGAGGGTATTTGTGTTCTGGCCCAGAAATTGGGAGAGGGGAACCGGAGAGCAGAGAGCCCAGGTGGAGTGTGCTGTCTCCATGAAAGATGGGGTAGGAAGCAGGCAGCAGCTTTGGAATTGCCAGCTGGAAAGATGCCAACGCTGCTCTCCTGGACAACCTCCTCCTGAAACTGTTGTGCACAAACCCACCCTGCGTGTGGCTCACCAGGGAGCGCACTAAAAGAGGAGAACTCTTCCTGTGCCATCTCAGTTCTGCAGGGCTGATAGAAATACCAAACCCCAACTTTTAAATTACAGAGAGACCTTCTGAAATGAGTAGTTGTGGTGAATAAGGTCTGGCTCTCCGAGAAAACGTTCTGAGGTTTAAACTAGCTAATGCCAGAGACGTGAAATTTGGGGTCATGTGGAAAAACAGTTTGTCCTACTTGTAGATAAGAAGGAGCCACACTTACTGCTCTGCCTTAAGTCTGTAATCTTTCCTAAACACTGACTTCCTTCAATGCTTTTTTTACCTCCCCCTGCCCTGCTTTTTCCTGTCAAGTGCTCTGAGGATCAACAAGGGTTTGCAGCCAGTAACTGGGTTCAGCTGCCATTATGAGATGCAATGTCCTTTGGTGATGCACAGCATTTTTCCTTTCTGGTGTTTGGTTCCCCAAGCAACGTGTTCCTGGCGCTTTCATGGAGTGAAAACTTGATGGAGGGCGGCAAAGTGCAGCTAATTCCTGTCCCGTCCTTTGGAAATGATACCTTTCAAAGGGACGGCATGCTACCCGGCTGCATGGCCTTTTGGCAGCTTGGATGGGCTTTTTCCTGCTCCACATAATGAAGCAAATTACTCCAGATGAACAGAACTTTTAGGTGCATGTTTTGCTTTGCACAGTAGTGAAAGTTGGCTGGTGTTCGGTGTTGGCACTTCTAAACAAAAGTGTGTGATATTCCCAAAGAAAGGGAGGGGGTAGTATTCTATCTTGATGGGGATTTTTTTCCTCTTGATGTTATTTCTAAATATTCATATTGGCATTTAAAAGCTCTGTTTCCTCTCTGTACAGCACTGCATATGCACGTGTGTCAAGAGGGAGGCAGAGCAGGCACTGAACGTACCCGCTCCCTGCCGTCCCGGGCAGGGCTCAGCCTTTCCCGTTGTGTGACCTCTTCCCGGTCAAGACTCAGACTAATTTCCACACTTTACATTTTCAAGGAACGTTTTCCTGTTTGCTTTTAAGCATCAGGTCCGATGGAGCTCTCGGCCCTTCTGTAAGCAGCCCCTGCTCAGAAGCCACCTCTGGCAGCTCCAGTTGTGGTGCTCTGAACTCATCCCACCACCTGTCCCCCCTGCCATCGAGGGACAGGGACTAAATAACTTGATTTCCTACCCTCAAAATAATTTGGGGAAGCTAAATTGTACCCTGCTGTCCTCAGAAGCCCTGTGGATTCCTGTGCTTCCTTCCAGCCCCCTGTCTGGGCTCTCAGTGCTCCCCGATGGTGAGGTGCCTGCTGATCCCACTGCGTCTCCCTGGCAGAGCCGAGGGGGCGAAAATCAATCCTTCCCTCCAGCTGTTCACATCACCTGGAATTCCCTACCTGCCTAAAACTAAAGGCCAGGTTTTGTTCTGCTTTCTGGGAAGGATTGTATTCATTTAAAGCTGAGGTAATGGCTTGAAACTGTCTCTTAGCAAAAGTATGGAATTATTTCCGTTAGTTTCTAAAAAATAGTCAAAATGGCACTTTATTGATTGAAGTGCAATTCAAGGTGAAGTTGTTTGCTGCTGCCTGTACAATATATTAAATCTGGGTCTTCCTGGCTGATAGTCACAGGGAGAATGTTGGTTTTTGCTCTGCTGCTCGGTTTCTGCTTCAGCCTAAGCTTCAGGCCAAAATTCCTCTGTGAAAAGAACAAGTAAATACTGGGCTTCGAGGGAGGGGCATAGCTTTGCCAAGAAGAGAAATGGCACAATTTTCCAAGATTTTCAGCACTCTTAAGACCGACTGAAATGCTGATGCTAAGTATGTTTGTAGATCAACCTGAAAGTAGCACGGATTTTTGTCCCCAAGTTGCTTGTGCCAAACCCCCAGTGATGGGGCTGGATTGAGTCAGAGATGTCCGAATACGGGTGATGGTCTGCGATTTACATTCTGAGTCTGTCTCTTCCCTCATCTGGTAGATGCACGTGACACTAACTCACCTGTCAGTATGCTGACAGCATTTTCCATCTGTTGTCTTATTTTTTTTTTTGCACAGGAAAGAAGAATGGAGACTTGGACAGGAATTTTGATACACTCGATTTGCCTAAGCGGTCTGAAGCAGCAAAAGGTAATGCTAATGTTTGTGCTTTTGGAAATAACGAGTAGCCTGGGAGCTGGAGGCTCTGAAAGGGACTGGAGACACAGGCTGATCTCTCTTTTGTGCCAGTGCTTGTTGTTATCTAGTGTTTAATACTGGGTATAACCAGCTCTTGCACAGAGCTGCTGAATTGCAGAAGCCCATCTGCTTTGGGTGTCAAGGGATTGTGACTCTGTAGAGGGGTGAGTGTGCGATCTCTTCCTTTACAATTCTATCTGTGAATCTCCCGCACGAGAGGTGAATGTGAGGAGCTGGGAACTGCATTAGGTGAGGGCATTTGTCACTAACCCCCTCCCTTCCCTGCCATCTCTGTAGCTCCTCGGTCTTCTGACAAGTTGGAGAGTGACGGCAGGGAATGAGTTCATGTTTTTTGTCTTTGCTGATATGCAGCCTTCTCCTGAGCACAGCATCCTCCTGCTCTGTCGGGAGTGGAACTTGTAGTTTGCAGAATCGGGAGGTTCACAGAAAAAATATTCTGCGTTGCACTTTTGGATCTCAGCTGTGGCAGAGGGGAAATCTTTCACAAACAATCTGCGTTCTCCTCCGTGCATGGTACTCTCTTTAATTGGAGATTGGGAGATGATTTGAGATCTCATCAGGGCTCTTACAGCATTGGATGGTGTTTTGAGACTTGCATTGTTTTTCATCTGAAGTGTGTGCGATGTCACTGCAAAGATCCAGCCGTTGTCATGGCAACTGCTGCGGTGCCACCCCATCAGCCCGGCAGGCAAAGCTCTCCCACTGCACCCTAAGGAGCTGTGAATACCCACAACACCTGAGGATTCCTCAGAAGGGAAATCTTAAACTCTTGCGCAGCACTTGTGTCACTTTGGAGAGTGTAAGGAGACAGCGTGACTCAATGGAGAGGTCCTGGGATTTGGGGTACCTGAATTAGGCTCCTTTAGTCACCTTGATGAAATAATATTGATCTTGCTTAACTTCCTTTAAGGTAAAAAAAATTTCCTGCAGCTTGGTTAATGGTAGAGTTGTGGTGTGTCTGATGGGAGACAGCTCGTTACCCTATTCAGTTGTTAGAAATCACACACTCTTCAAGAGATTTTTGTTTCATAATTTTGAGATACCCTCATTTAATCTAAGCATAATAGATTCTAGTCTAACTACATATTTCATGCTAGATTAGGTCAGGAGATTAATCCCACAGCAGTTTGAAAGAAGCCTTTTGACATGGAAAAAGGCATGAGAAGCTATTCATTGGTATGCTAAGAGTGAAAAATAAATTCAGTGATGCATTTTTCTCACTTTTTTTACTAGTGGTTTCCTGCTAAGCATCTAGATTATCTGAGAGATCCTGGATATTAAAGGTTCTAACAAGTTCTCTAGGACTTCCAATTGTTCAGTAAGATAAGAAAAAATTGCAGTTTTAAAAACCTTAAAAGCTCAGGTCAGATCTATGCTGTAGAGTATAATTGGCTCTGATGAGATCAGCTCTCAGCTGAAGCAGAACCTCGTTACCAAGATTGAAAAATCATGCAAGTTTTAATGATCAAAAGCACTCAGTTTGAGTGACACAGTGAAGCACTATTTCAGAAATCAACAATTATAGATTAATCTCTTTCATGTATTATTAAAGCCATATTAAAGTGAGTTTTCGGCTGGAATCTTTGTGGGCAAAGGAAAGTGCAGTACCAGGGTTTGTGGGGCGAGGCAGCAAATGGAGGTTGTGGTAGTTAACAAATCCTGGGATGTGGTGGGGTCACGGTTCCTGTGATCGATAGTCAGCATCCACGGTGCTCGTCTGGTGGATCTGAAGGTGAGGTTTCAAGACCTGACATCATGATTTTCCACTAAAATATGTGGTTTTCTCAGCCTATGTTCAAGACAGTTTAGGAACACGTTCGTATCCTGAACAGTCCCAAGGGTCTCCTGAGTTATTGCCTTGTTTAAATCCTAGGTTTGGGGGTTTTTTTCTGGAATTCGTTTCCTCTGGAGAGGAATGGATGGATGAAGGCAATTCTTTATTTCATAGTGATGAACTAGACTCTTCTTTTCTTCTGATTGCTCTGGGTTTTTTAATGGAAATCAGATTTTGCTGCAGCACAGCATTTGAGCAGCCCTGAAACCATTTCTAAGCCTTTAATAATTTTATGTGCTAGGCATTCTGGCAGGGGAGAGCTTCCAGTTCAGGGTTGTTATCTGTGGTAAACTGGATAATGTCAGACGGGAGAACTTGCAGTGCTCTCAGAAGCTGTCTCATCTGATATTAAAAAATAAATATATATGTTCTGTCAGTGTCCAGAATACTGCTGTCCTCACGAGGAAAGGCTGGAAGAGAAGCTTCTTGTTTCCTTTGTGTTGAAAGGAGCATTTTTTTTTTTCTTCTGACAGTCAGAGAGAGAAGATAAATTTGGGGGCCAGTGATCAGAGGTTGCATAGAGCCATACGAGAAGGGGACAGCACCAACAAGAAATTACGAATGCTGTCCAAGCAGCCTGGCTAAATTTAGTACTTTCAAAAATTGCTGCTTCTGTGAGGAGGGGGGAAAAATAAAAGCTTTGATGAAATCCCTTCCCCAGTATAAAGTAGGTCGGTGATGGTGGGGGCTCCGCAGCGTGCTCTCTGCAGCGGCGCAGCCCGAGCACTGATTTCTCCCGCGCTCCGGTGGCAGAGCCCTGACTCCTGGGCAGGGGCAGGGGCACGGGGGGAAGCTCAGCATCGATCCTGGCTGTGCAGGGGAAGGCAGCCTCTCAATGGCAGACCCGGGTATAAGGTTTTCCTGAAAAGAATCGGCGTTGATAGGTGTCAGCCCTCTGAAGATGTTATAAAGGTGTAACGTTTAATCTTCTCAATGTGAAGGTGTTGGATTGTCTGCCTCTGTTCAGCGGTGTTGGAACACGGGAGGAGACAGTCCAGAAGAGCAAACCAGCTTTTAATGTGGAATCAGCAGATTATTCCTAATTAAATCCAGAACTCTGTGCTATTTGGTTTAAGCAAACCTCATGGTTTCTGGTTTCTGTGCACATCTCACGGCATAAAATTAGGTGCTCTCAGGTGCTTTGGGTGTTGAAGTGCAGGTATGATTTTAGTTTCTCATTAGGGAATTGAAAGTTCTCAGCCATAAGGAACGTCTATAAGGTACGTTCAGCCTGGGGGATGAGTTAACTCATCCCCTCCTTTAAATTGGTTATTAATTTATCTTTTTCATTTTGATTATTTAAGCTTATGTCCATTTTAATGGGAACATAAGTTTAGGAGAGAGTCGAGCAGAAATACTGACCTAGTTCTGTAGTTAAACAAGTCTATCTTGTTGTAACAGGGACCTCAGAAAAGCTGGGTTTATTTGGAAGCTCAGCTCTGTGCACACACTTACCCTGGGCAGCAGTCTGTGTAGGGAGTGAGATTCTGGGTGAACTTGTCAGCAGGTGAATTCCTTCTTTCTCCATTATCTGAAATCCTCAGTGGCTTTCCACATGGCCTGATGCTGCTGATAGTTTTTTTTGGTTTTTTTTCCTATTCCAGAAGGTGAGTGTTTAAATTCACTTATAAATCTTTGTGTTACTGCTCCAGGAAATTAGACTTCCTGGCACTGTCGGAGTAATGACTTTAACTCAGTAGATTACAGAAATGCTGGCAATTTGTCTTCAGCTAAAGGCAACACTTAGTGAGGGGAGAGAGAAACTTCACTGAAGCTTTACTTTGACTTTGGGTTTGTAATTAAGATTAGCTGCTGTTCTCATTTCACTGCTGTTTTAATTTGCTTTTTTAAGTCTTTACAAGTTGACTCAAGCACTCACCTGCCCTTTCCAGCTCCCTTCAATCATTAATTTTGATTGTTGTATTGTGAATAAGTGAGTAGAACTGATTGATTAATGGTTCCATCCCCACCCCTCCTGTGCCTGCTAGTGGAAACTGAGGGACTTGGAAGGTCTCCACTGTGAGAGCAAGTAACATGTTCTTGAATTAACATCTTTTAAGTATTTCATGCACATTGTTGAGAATCCCTATCAGAATTATTAAATCTCTTATTTCTGTTGCTTTACTAAGCAGAATGTACATCTTGGTCCCCTATGTTTTTCATAATTTACAAAGCAGCGAAAGGTTTCTCATCTGTCTTCCAGTGCTTTGAGTCAGAGAGAATGTATTGCCTTGAATAGGAGAATTCCCACGTGGAGCCTGCCCTTGCCAGCGTTTCTCTAGCCCAGTACCTGTACGTTCTCATTCTTTTTCCCAGCATCTGTGAGGAATTCAGAGCAGGCACCTGTGGATTTTTCCTTTCTTGCACGAGTCGGGTATGGAGAGGGTTTAATGGCTACCCATTTAGCATGGATTTTAAATGGAGTGCAAAATTCTGTCACCAATAGTTAACTTCATAAAACTTCCTTGAAACAGAAAATCATTCCAGTAGGAGTGTTGTTCTTTTTACAGTGTTTTTCTACAGAGTTTACAGACAGCACAAGTTTGCTGTAAACTCTAGGTGAGGTGAGCGGTGATGGGTGGTGGTGACTCATCTGCAGAGGTGAAAAGGCGTTTTCCTTTGGCTTCTCAGCCCTAGTCCCAGCATGTACTCCCGAGGACCTAAAAGGAAACTTTGTGTAGGATTGTGCCCAATTAGAAATGTTCTCCAGTTCTTGCTTGAGAAGTTTTTGTAGGCCAACAAGGCGAGAGAAGGAATGTGTAGAAGGGTCTGCCTTGCTTTTCAGGGACAGCTGACTTTGAAACCTGTTGAATAAACACTGCTTCGTTCTCACCATGTCCCTGTCGCTGGTGGTTCTTGGTTCTTGCTGCCTCTTGCCAGGATCAGTCAGTTCTTTGTGGTGGATTTGTGTCCTACCCATCTGGAGCTGCTGGGTGTCACTGCTAAAGCAGTGCTAGGAGTTGGGCATCCGTAGCCCTGTCTGATGATGAGCTCACCTGCTGCACAGATGTTGCATAAAATAACTCATTAGCACAATTTATAGGGGTTGTTCTTTCCTTGTTGCTTTTGTGCAGGTACCGAGCCTTGAACAGCTTGGCCTTTGAAGGGTGTTGTCCATGGAATGACCTCTGTTTCTTTCTACATAACTCAGTGGCATAAGGTTTAAAAAACAACATAACCCCTGCCTAGTTTTAACAGGTGTTGAATTAGCCGAGCGGTTAAAACCAGCAGATTTTCCCCAGAAAGCACGTTGTACCCGGTACCCCTGGCGAGGGATTGTCGCATCGAACAGCAGCGACCAAACGATCTCCTGGGCCTTTCCCGGGATGCTGCTGCAGCAGGGCTTGGGCAAACGTGTAAAGGGCATGGCTCTGCTTTTTTATTGCATTATATTGCCAGAATCTGGATTTTAACAAGACGAAGCACTCTGTTGTGTAGGAGTCAGCAAAGCTTTGTAGAGGGAGGTAAGTTTTATCAGTGACCATCACGGACTGTCCAAGTTTCCCTTACGGTCTGCTTGTTTTGTCATGTTACTACTCGTCTGTAGGCCAAACGTGGTTTTCTCCAGGTGCTATATCCTTTTAGCTCTGTCATGACATCCAGGTGGCTTAAGGGGTGTTTGTAGGTCGGTGGTTGCCCAGGTCTGGCGGCGTTTGCCAGCCCCGGGGTTCATTTGTTATCCACAGACCTACACCCACGTTGGCGTAGGATCAGCATTGCCTTGAGGTGGAAGGTGTAGGACTGCCTTACCTGCGGTTTTATTGTCACCAGTGGTGGGTGTGATCACTTACATTCTTGTAGGCATTTAATATTGTGTATTCATAGCAGTTATTTTTGCAGGAATATCCAAATATTGATAAGGATTCGCAGTTCAGCCTTGCTTTTTCTCAAGTGTGTATGACCTCTTGGAATTCTGCTGCCAATCCTTTTCACTTGTTAATATAACTATATCCTACAACATTCTTACTTTGGAGATGGTGAGTCGTCAAATATTTCTCTGGGAGAAACACTAATGCTAGGAGTGAGCCCCTGGACTGTGCCCAGTCGTGCTGCTGGGACCCCCCCAGCCCGTGGGGTGTAGCTGTTCCACCAAGTCATGCGAGAGGAACGTGTGACCGTTTTGGGACCGGCTCCTGCTCTGGTGTCATCTGTCTGCTCGGGAACGTGCGGAATAGTTACGGCTTTGTGTTCTGGTAGTCGCTACCGTGTCTGTCAAACCGTCGTGCTCTGGCATGTGGGAGCCTCGGCGGCGCTGAGCCCACCTTTGCAGCCCCTGCTTCCCTGGGGACAGCCAGAGAAAGCTGCATTTACTGCTGCTGGGAGAGGGGACACGGTGTCTGTGGGACAGTGAGGCTCTCGCAGGTGGAGGGAGGGGAAGCACAAGGCTTGTGTGACCGGACATCCCATAAAGTGCCTGGTTAAGAGGGTTTGCCTTCTCTGTCGGGAAGATTAGAGTTGGGAACTTGAAGAGTTCTGCTACATGGAGGGTCAATAACCAACATCAACTGGAGAAGGGTCACATGTGACAGTTCAATGCCGCTAATGCCTCCCCATTCCTAGTACAGACACCCCAGAGTGAGCATGGCTTTTTCTGTTTCAGGTTGCGTAGCTTTGAAGTTTAAGCTGAGGTAGCAGTGGGAAACAACTTCCAGGAGGGGGGGGAGCGATTGTAGTGATATGAGAATTTAATTCAGCTCTGTCTTAATACAGATTTCAGAATATGAAGCTCTTCCTGAAGTCATAAGGTGGTTGGTTTTGTCCATCACTGCTTGGCTCTGCTGTAATTTGCTTGCAGAGCTCCTCTTCTTCCCTTTGTCTCCTGCCTCTGCCTCAACAGCCAGAGGTCACGCACAGGATGAGGCAGGGAGGCAGCTTGCTCTCTGGATGTTTCAAACTCTTCCTTCTGAGTGAGAGAAATCTGACTTGCCTCAAAGTACTTTGTTATGCTAGAAACAGTGAATGAGCATCCACAACTATTCCTCCTCTTCGTCCTTCTCTTGCATTCTTGAATGTTCAGTCTTCCTCAGTATGTGGGGGGGAGCTGGCAGTAGGAGACAAGGTTGTCCCTCTCCACCTTTAGTCCTTTCACCTGTGGCTCTCCCGGGACTATAAAATAACTCCAGTAGTCAGCTTCCAGCTCCTCCTTGCCTGAGGCTGACACCAAGAATATAGATCGATTGCAATAACTAGCAGCATCTTCAAAAGACAAGAATCCCAGGTGGTAAGTTCCCTCTCCAGCTTGATGTGAATTTGTGGCCAAGTTATAAATGCACAGAAAATGAGACTTATGCATATGGTTATAACAACCTAAACTAGACCTGCCGATATACACTTGCATAATAAAGTAGCCCATGAGAAACCGAGCAGCAGGAGCTCCACTCGGGCACGTGGTGATTACAGCAGCGACGAAGGAGATGGAGCGATCTGGGGCTTCAGCAAAAGACAGAGCTGGAAGTAAGAAAGTGCCATTTTCACATGGCGTGGCCCGAGGCAAGTGACTGGTGTTCAGACGCCAGGGCTATAGTGAACGTCTTGGTGGAGTGTCTGCTGCTTCCACTGCCATCACTGGAACAATGACTGGGATCTTCACCGCTGCTGCCATAACCAGTGCAGATGGAGTGTGCACGATACGTTTGTGAAAACAGCAAAATTCTGCCAGAGTATTGTGTTTCACAACTGTTGCTAGCACCACAGAGAGAAAAATTAAATGAAAACATGATTTCTGTTAAAGGTGGCTGGTAGTGGCTTTCTCCAGTGGGACGTTGTATGAACGGACTGAGAAGTTCGTGTTGTAGAGAGCGTTTTGAAAATGTGTAATGCTGTGAATTGCTTTGTACTCTTGCTACGTGTATAAACTTTCTATTTTTATGGAGAAGTTCAACTGTTATTTATGATGCTCTATATAGAAAGGTGTGTACAGAAACCAATACATAACTCCAGACCTTGGCACGTTTTACAGCCCAGCTACAGCATTTACTTCAGTTATAGACACGTGTGCTCTCTGGCAATGCAGAACCTTAACCCTTCAACTGCTGATTGGATTTTCATGTCCTTTATACTTGGCCAACATTTCTGGTGGAAAAAATAGTTAATGCTGGAAAGTGATAGCTGTCGGTCACGTTTTTTTCTGTTCACAGCTTTCCCCCCGTACTGTACTGTTTGTCCCAGCAAGGAATGGTTAATGCTCTTCTTTCCCCACCCTTGGGTTTGTGTGTATGGTTTTGCATGTCTCATCTAGCATTTTTGTTCTACCAGCAATTCTAATTGTTACTCTAATATAGGATGCTTGTTATTGCAGAGCATACTCATTGTACAGGTGCTGCTTAAGGACTCTTTATAAGATGAGAATGTGTCAGGAAGGTCTGGCAGGAATAAAAGCAGGAGGTGGTGGGAAGGTGCTTATCCCACAAAACTGTAACTGCCTCGCTTCTGGGCCTCAATCACTGCAGAGACAAACTCACTCCATCCATCCATCCATCCCTGTGCATTATATTGGATTTCTGCCATGCCACTTACTCAGTTTCAGTTAAGAAACAATAATAAATGCTCAGAATTTCCCCCCCTTTTAGCGTACGTGTAAGAAATGAGGTGCTGCTTTGAAGCAGGGTGCGCATCAGGCAGTTGTCCTGATTGCCCGGCCAGCATTCTCGTGAAGCCCAAGGAAGAGGACCTCGGCTTCTGTCAGAATTTAGAGATGAAATATGTCAAGATCGATTACAAGGACCTTGTTGCACAAAGTTACAGTTGTCTTTGGTGTCCATCAAAAGTTTTGTGGTAAAGTTCTGCTGACGAAGGTACTTGACAAGTTAAGAGAACAGCAGAAAGTTTCAGAACAGCTGAGGCAGGAAAATCATAGAATCATAGAATCATAGAATCATCTGGGCCGGAAGGGACCTCCAAAGGCCATCTAGTCCGACCCCCC
>JAOQGH010000005.1:31711998-31765586 GCA_025769975.1 Gallinago jamesoni
CCCCCCCGGGGGCGCTGTGGGACAGGAGGGATGGGGCCAGGCTGCAGTGGGTGCCGTGCAACGTTCCCCTGGTGCCCCCTGAAAACTGTCTCTGCTGCTTCCATTTGTTCCCACTCAGTATCTCGTTCACTGCTACACACTCAGGTCCCAATCTTCTTTCTCTCTTTTTTTTTTTTAACTTACAAATAGATTTATTTGTGGCTGTATAATGTGTGTGTTTGAACAGCTAAGGCTTCAGTGAGCTAATTCTCTCCAGATCGTGTCTTATCTCACGTTTTGGTCCAAATTTAGGTTTCATAGCAAGATCTGTGTTTCCAGGAAACCTTGGAATTCTCTGGGAAAGCTGGTTTTGTGTCAGTTCTGCCTGTGGTTATGAAACTTTCTTGTTTTTTTCTAAAAAAGCATGGTTGGCAGAAGGAAAAGAGCAGCCTCTTGATCTCACCTCCCTTGTGGCTCGTCCCGGAGCATCCCCGCTCAAGTGAGGGAGGAGCAGCATCTTCTCTTGCCTCTCACCACCTGTAGCCCCTGCCTGGATGCGGTGCTTTGAGGATGGGTGGAAAAATCTCTGTTGTTGAAGGCATTAAGGTCTGTAGCTTATGCTGAAATCTCTGAGAACTAAGTACCCAAATGCTGTACCTTGAAAACCTGGGCTGCAAGGTCCATTTTTTGTTAAAGATGTTGAAGGAAACCTTCTATTTGTGCTGCTTCCACTCTGGCCTGACATTTACTTGACATTGAAAACATCAAATTCTTTCTCCCGGATGCTTGGGAGATACTTGAATTGCCTGACAGCAGTGAAGTGACTGTAATTGAGACAGATTAGAGGCGCTGGGCTGCCTTTGGGGGTGTTGCAGCTTTCATAAAACAGAGAGAGGAACTGAAACACGCTTCTGACTTTGGAAGCTGTAGCAGGAACTAATTAGCAATTTCAGGACACAAACAGGATTGGAGGAAGTGTTTGGGTTGGCATATAATAAATTAATAACGTGAGGGAGTCTTTCCATATGGCACTTGCTTATAAAATGCTTATAAAGGCAGGATGGCAGGACCCTGCCTGTAATGAACCGAACAGGCTTCCGCTGCCGGCCCCGGTGATGAGGAATCTTAGGAATCACTGCCCTTCCCTTCCTCCAGCCTGGGGCTGGACCAGCTTCTCAGCTTGGATTCCGATAACCTTTCCCCAGAAAAGGTTAGTTGTTTATATCCAAATATTTCCTTCCTACTGGGAAGTGTTTTGAAGCGTTTGATGTTTCTGTGAGGGTAGATCCACTGGAGAATAGACAGATTTATTCTTCCTCCTTACTTGAGGAATTCAAGCGGTGCAGTTGCGCTGCCCTTCGCTGCCTGAAGCAGACAGGCCTCTAATAAGCAAGTGAAGGGATGTGAATAACCAAATACTTGTGTAATGGCATATGACCATTTATGAGACTTCATCTAAAAATCATGATGAGAAGTGGAAGTAGACTCGGTGAAGCATGAGTAACCCAGGAAGGGGCTTTCAAATTGGTTTCCGAGCGCAGTGCTGCGTGTGTGTGAGCTCTGAAAGACCGTGGGTTTTCTCTTGACGTTGTTTTCCCCTTGGTCCCGGTGTCGAGGCTCCGAGAGGCTGGGAAGGGGAGAGCCTGACAGGCGCCATCCCGCGCGGAAGCACCGGCTGTCGGTCCGTGTCTCGCCGCTCCACGCAGCGCCCGCCGCTGACAGCCCGGACGCCTCTCAGGAGCCTGTTGGCTTCCCAAGCAGAACAGGGAGTCCCTCGGCAGCGGGGGCGGTGGAAAGCCCCCCCCCCGGTCCCTCGCCTGGCAGAGCAGCCCTGGGTCTGTCAGAGCCCAGCCAGGGAGGGTTTGCTGGTGGGGATTCAGCGCCAGCACCCGGCGTGTGACGGCGGAGAGGGCTGATGCCACGGGGTGCTGCGGGTCCTCGGCACGGGCACGATGGAGAGAAATGGCATCCGTGGAGGTGGGGAGGTGAGTCCACACGTGAGCTTCTGTGTGCACTGTGTCCCCTGTGAGCCAGGTCGCGGGGGTGGGCGCTCAGTGGGACCGTCCCCAGCCTCCTGACACAGCGCATCTCAGTCTCTCTTGGAGACAGGAGGGAAGATGCTTGAGAGGTCTGCAGAGGCGAGTCCTCTTCCATAACTCAGTACTTAATATCCAAGGGCATGTGGATATTTCAACCAAATAGGCATGACCATGTAGGTGTTTTCATTTTGCCTTGCAACTGTCTGTCTTCTGCAGCGTTTCATCCCCTCTTCTCTGCTGCCCAGCTTGCTGGGGTTTTCTGACAGTAAGTTTATAAGGCTGTTTAATATCCAAACGGTTCTGAATAACATCAGAATCTTTTTTAATAAACTAAATTTACTTAGGTGGCATCTGGAGCCAAGGACTAATGCACCATTCCTTTTGCAGTAGCTGTTCTCTGCTGACAGGTTTCTGCTGCTGAGCTGGGAGGAGGCTGAAAGCTCCTTGGCTTCCTGGAGCCGAAGCAGCTGATTGGCATCTGGAGCTGCAGAGCTGAGTTTCACAGGGTCTTGTGACCAAAAAAGGGTAATTTGGAACACATGATCCTTAGTTAAATGCACACAAAAGACCAGAGGAAAGAACGTGGACAGGTCCAGGCAGCCACAAGTCGAAGGAAGGAGCCCCTTAACAGAGCTGTCCATTTTCAGTGGTGATGCTCTTTCTGAGGCATTTTTCTGTTATGAGGCTCTCGGACCCGTTGGTAAGACACTAACGGCAACACATTGGCTTTTATTACTGGACATAGCTGTGGTGTGAATTTTTATGGACTTTTCCTTCAGGGAATCACTCACTGTCTCTCTCTTTAACAAACACATTTTATATAGTAAGCTGGCACCCCCTGTCAGGTGGGGGGGACAATTAGGCACAGGCAGCAGTCGGGGCGGTGGAAGGAGTCTCTCTTCCATCTCAGGTGGCAGCGATGATCAGAACAGCAGTAGCTTTATTGAGCTGGGGGTGTAAGGAAAATGCTTTCACCTGGCTTTAGTTTTTCCAGTTTAATGACAAGTCCCTGAAAACACACGTATTCCGGCATGTATTCATGGATGCACAGTTGTAAAACCCCATTTGTTTATATAATGTGAAAAGTAATAATTTCCCTCAAGTTCCCAATCCTCATTAGCTTCACCAGCCGTCTCTCTGTTCCTTTTGTTCCTTTGGGAAAGCTTAGCTAAATGGAAAAGGCTTGCAATATGCTCCGAAAAGCAGCAAATTCAAGCCCTAGCAAGGCAGAGAGTAAGCAGGTGCCAGCCTAGAGACTCCTCCAGTTAACAGCTTTCCCCATTAAGAAGAGGGGTCCATCTTCCCACCTGTTTGTATCAAATAAGCCTTTCCATAGAGTCACCTCATGGCAGTGTCTTTCCAGAGTTGCAGATGTGGGGTCAGCTTTGGCAGTGCGGAGGCTTTGGATTGCTGTGGTGTGGTTTCTGCTGGTGTAACTGGCCCAGATGCCGGGAGCCGGGCAAGCCAGCCAGGCTGGGCAAAATGTTCTTATTTCTAGCGTGGATTGTGTGGTGCTTGCAAGTGCTGTCTGTGGCTGAAAAGGGTGGGTGACAAAATAGAGCTGTTTGATGCCAGGCACAAGGAGACACCCCTCGGGCCACGTGAGCGATCCCCAGGCGCTGCCATCTGGGTCCCTTCAGAGAGGAGGAGGAGGAGGAGGAGAAGGGAACAGACGTGTTGGAGCACCGTGGTCAGTAGTAGCAGCGGCAGCGCTGAGATTAAGAGAATAAGCATGAATTTTTGACCTTGTCCACTGATGTAGCAATCGGCATCTGGAAATTCAGGTTTTCCCTCCCAGGGAAACACAACAAGCTTGGTAACGCGCTTGGTATTGATCTTGTATCCGTGGGCCAAATTGCTGTCTGTTCAAGAAGTCCCTGGTGCAACGTGCATCATCGTGTGCCTGGTGTCCTTTTGGTGTCGGAGACCTTGTGTCCCACCCGAGGGAGCCGGGAAGAAGCTTCCCTGGAGGCAGGAATGGGATCTCCCACATCTGGGAGCATCCCTGCTCTCCCAGCTATCGATCCCTTGTCCCTGAGATCACCAGCCTGATAAACCTAATCTGCCTTTGTCTTAAAATACTGTGGTGGCTGAGCCAAGAGTAAACGGTCGGGGTCAGAGTGTCACGGGCACAGAATTGCTCCAGACCAGGCGCCTCCACCCTGGCTGGCAGTCCCGGCGTGCGGGGCTCGGGAGCGTGGTGCCCTTGCCGGGCTGGCGGTGTCCCGCTGAGGAGCCCTGCGGAGCTGGCAGTCCTCTGCTGCCAATTAGTTTCCTCTTCGCTCACGCTCTGTGTGAGCCAGGATTTTGGATTTTGGACCGAGTCCCGTTCTGAGACTCTGCAGTGGTGCTGCAGGGCCCGGAGCGCCTTGCGGGGGCTCGCACACACCGTGGTGAGCTGGGGGTGGGCAGAGGGAACCTGTGCTTCCAGCAGGTCTATAGCTCAGAGCAGAGACTCCAGTGTCTGCTCCGTGTGAGACAGGGAGAGAATGTTACTTAATGTTTGGTTTTTAGGTACAAATTGCGTTTCAAAACAGACTTGCTTTTGAAATAATACGATTGTCCGGTTCCCTTGAAAGAAAATGGATTCAGTTATCCCTGTGAGGTAAATAATAACTTTGGCTCAGAGGAACTGGCGAGTGTTAACATTTCATGTTCTGTAGTTAAAGTCTCCAAGGTCAGACACGAGTCTTCTGGGACCGGCAAGGAAAGCTGTTTACAGGAACCGTCCATTTTAATCATTCAGCCAAAGGGCTTAATGTTAACTTTGGGTTCTAAGCATTGTTGCTTGTAACAATGGTGTTTCTCAAAAACAAACAAAAACTCCTGCCAAAGGTGACCTACAAACGCTTAGATGTGCCACAGTTCACCCGTGTTCCTCCTCTCCCTTTAGCAGAGCCCTTCAGCATCTCTCCCTCCCCTGCCCCAGCCTGCCACCAGGCATCCCCTGCCCTGGGCTGTGGCAGCACATCCCTGCTCCTCCAGCAGCTCGGGAAGAGCTCCAGTTATCCCGTCCCTGCTCCTCCAGCAGCTCGGGAAGAGCTCCAGTTATCCCGTCCCTGCTCCTCCAGCAGCTCGGGAAGAGCTCCAGTTATCCCATCCCTGCTCCTCCAGCAGCTCGGGAAGAGCTCCAATTAAGCACAGCAATAGTCAGACTCTGATTAAGTACTGGTCCTCCAGAGCCTTTGCCGCTGATTAGCGGAGAGAGGAGAGAAGGTTGTTAACGGACCATCTCCAGGTGCCAGGAGCCTTAGCTGCAGATGCTTGAAACAAAGCCTCCGTTTTTGGGCAGCGTGTCAGCGCTGTTGGGAGAAGCGCTGTTTGCAGGGCCTTTGGAAAGGGAAAACGCTGTATTAGCCTTAAACTGCCTGCTCCCAGAAACCAGCAGCGCTGGAACTCACACAAGGTCAAAACGGGTTGTGTTTGATTGAGCCATCTCTCTGTTGAACTGCGTATTCTTTGGGTATGAAGTGGGATATAACCAACCTCTTACAAAGCACTCTCTGCCAGAGAAGTTACTTTGATGACAGCTTGTGGAGCTTGGGAAATGTACAGAGTAATAATAGAAATGGCAGAAGGCAGTTTGCTTTCCCAGGCATCCTTGTGTCTCCTGCGCTGTCTCGCCCTCCCCTCCCCTTCCCTTCGCTCGCTGCCTTCCCTGCAGCCAGCCTGGCGCTGGGTTTGGCATTACCTCCCCGCTCAGCACTGCTGGTAACCTTCCTCTTCCTCGGGGCTGGGGGGGGGGGGGTGTTTGCCTCCCTTCTTAACCAGCCTGGCATCGCCCCCCTCCTCGGGGAGTGCTGGTGAGCTGGGGAGAGTTCACGTCATTCCAGAACTCGTGTGTGACTTAGTGGATGAGTTGGAAAGGTCACACGCTGTGGCGTTCCTTTTCTAAATAGAAGAACTCCCCTTAGGCATTCCCTCAAGCCTGACTTGAGCCTCGTGTGTCCCGTGTTGCTCTGGTTGTTCCTGTCGAGGCTGTTTTGCCCGTCCCCAGAGCCGCTCTCGCTGGCGGGTGCTGCGTTCCCCACTGAAGCTCTGCAGTAAGCGCAGTACCTGCCCCAAATTCTGCTGTACCTTGAAGTGAAAGCTCTGGGGACCGTTTGGAACTTTCCACCTATTATTTCATCTTCCTTGGTTGCAGAAGCTTGCTCTGCCTCTGGGGTGTGACACTCGGTATTCCCCGCGGATCTGCACGGAGCCGCATTCTCCATGGATGATGCCAAGCGTTTGGCTCTGGCTGCGCTTTCGCTGCTGTTAAGCCTTTCAATTAGAAGAATCTTGGAAGTTTATGTTGGCATTGAAGGCGCTGAGGCACAGCGTACGGATGGAATGGAGCTGATGGGTCGGTTTTTTAAGGATGTCATTACTGTTTTTATAAAAGTAACCAGCTGCCTCCCCCCCCCCACCGCCGTCCCTGGGGTTTCCAGGCAGTCTGTTGGGAGAGGGGACGGTGGTGGGGCGGGCAGAGCTGCTGGGCTGGCCATGTGCTGCTGACACCTTCTCAGAACGTTTCTGTACAAAACCCCTCAGAGCTGTGGATTACAGCCTCTGTTCAACCTGCACACCCTGAACCCCGCAGCGGCTGCAGTGAAGTTACCTGGTGTCGGCAGAGGGCAGGACTCCAGGAGCTTTTCTTTCCCACACAATCAAACCGCTCGTTTCTTTTCCTGACATGATGCTTTACTGCTTGGGGTTTTTTTTTCTTGCCTTCCTCCCCCCCGCTCCTTCTCCTGGCTCACGGCCCCCGAGTTGCTGCGGGAGCTGCTCTCCTGCCCAGCCCGCTCGCAGCCAACCCTGCCAAGAAGCTGCGGTTTGGGCTCCTCTTGCCTCACCTGCCGGTGGCCAGCCCATCTTGGGCTCCAGCTGGCCACGTTAGCCAGCCGAGGGGCCTTGAAGACCCTCGGGGTGGCCCCGGAGTGCATTTAGGGTTAGTTTCATCCAAAAAGGAGCCTGTGTGGTGCTGCTGCTGCCGCCCAAAGCACAGTCAGTGGGAAATTCACTTCAAAACTGGTCCGGATCAAACCACTCCTGAATGTCCCCATGAGGACTGCCAGAGTCACTTGCTATCAGAGTTTGGTTTAGGGATCTTTTGGGTTTTTTCCCTAGGTCTAAAGGGCTTTCTCATTTTTCCTACGCTGTTGCTAGCATCCTTCCAGCTTTGTGTGAAATTGTCTCTCTTTTCAAACAGCAACTCGGAATTTTTGTAGGGTTAGAAGATGAAGCGGCACATTTCTGCCACGGCAATGGCAGAGCTCTCATCTGACCAGTATCCACCTGTGCCTAATTTCCCGTGCCTGTAGGGGGAAAATAAATCCTAAATGGGGTGGGTGGTGAAGGGGAATAGATTTGGCAACCTTGCTCCAAAGAGAGTCGTCTGAATTTGGGATTAAGCTGGCGTATCGGAGATGGGCACCTGGTGTGATATGTTATGTTATTGCCAGAGTGGAGCTAAGAATGGGCCCAGGATCAGTGTTGCCAAGAAGAAAGCAAATGGGTTTGTGGAGGAGATAATCCAGGAACTGCTGCATCATTCCCAGCACAGGCTGGCTGGATGGAGGTGGTTAATCACCCCCACTTAATTCCTCAGGTGTTTTCCGTTCCGGATTGAAATTGCTGTCTGTGCTGCCGCTGCTCTGTGGGCAAATAAAGGATAATCCCCTTGGCACCTCCTGGTAGTGTGAATGCCCCACAAAACGAATCCATTTGCCAATTTTGAGTGACTCTGCTGCAAAGAAACTCATCTTCTTTTGTCCAGAAAGATGAGAGTGCGGTGTGTTGGTGGAGATGGGTCTGGTGTGGATCATCTCCGTGTACCCCCCCGGCCTTGGTGGGGGTGCTTAGACACAGAACAACATCTGACACGACGTCGGGGACCAAGGCTTGTCGTTTCTCAGAAAGGCAAAAGCTAATATAGTGAGCTTGTTTACTTTGCTGTCTGCAAGGAAGAAAAGCAATAAAGGACTTATCCTCATGCTTTTCCAGGAGGAAAGAGCTTAGATTGCAACTCAGCACAAATCTGTAACCAATGGAAAAGCCTCGTTTGTTCCAGGAGAAACTGTGTTTTTAAGGGTCATGCTGAATCTGGGCTATAATTAAAACAGCTTTTTAAAGAAAAAGAAAAACAGTGGATGTTTTCCTGGTTTGATGTATTACCTATCACTAATGACCCTCTTTTCTCATTTCCATTTTAAAAAATGGATATAAGCAATTAGCTGTATATTGCACAAAAGTAGCATTACCTGAAAAAATAATTAAGATGATCTTGAAATTAAGGAAATCAGTTTTGAAGAGAAGCAGGTGCTTAATGGAGGTGAGACCAGCTGTGCTTCCCAGGAACGTGCTTGAAGTGCTTCATGGAAAAATGCGCGAGGCCTCCACGCAACACTGGAAGGAAATTTATAATAATTCAGACAAATTGTATCCTATAAATAGCAGAGCTGGATTCATTAGGACAGGAGGCAGATGGAGAAAATATAAAACTTGTTTGTTTCTTTTTAAGGGACTATAAACGCTTATGAAAAGTGTCAGCTTGCTGTCAATGAGGGAAAAACCCTCCAGTGCAGCGGGAACATCCTGGCTATTAGGTTCTCATCTCCGCTAACGAGCAGCCACCCACCAGGGCCATGGGAAGGCTTTGGTTTGGCAGCTCCTGCAGCCCCTTTCTGGTGTCCCAGGCTGGCACGGAGGGGCTGTGGGGCTGGGAGCGTGGAGCCAGGGAAGGAGGATGGAATTCCCCATTTGATGGGTGGCACCTGCTGATATTGCTCAAAACAGATGCTGCTGGAAGGCGGGGATGTGTGGAGTGAGGTGGGAATCACCCACCAAACTGGCTGAGGGGTTACGTCCCAGAGCAGAAATGTGCTGGGAACTGGCAGAGGAAATGCTGTGAATTATTGAAGAGAGAAGGTGAAGATATTTTGGAGATGCTTTTACATTAACGAGTAGGAAAAAGGAGAGTCTTTCATGCGTGCAGAGGGGTAATGACAGAGCGTGGGTGGGAGGTGCGTGACCGGAATGTGGCTCTGTCCCTGGGAGGTGGCACTTTCACGTCCATACATGGAGCAAGGAGAGCATCCAGCCTAAAGGGACATCTGGGCTGACAGAAAGGGCACGGTGTAAACTGGGCTTAAATAGGGGAGAGGGTGGACGTGTGGGGCTGTGTCCAAGTGCCACAAAATGACAACTAGGTGCTTTGAAAGCAAGCCTTTGGAGAAGACTGGAACGGTTGATCCCGTTCAGCCAGGGAGAAGGCTGAGCTCTCATGCAGCAGCGGTGAATGTTCTCTATGAATATTGTCTGTTAACGAGCCCACCTTCATCTCTTCTGATCGGATTTACATTTCAGCACAGCTTCCTTAAAAGATAACAGCGTCAAAACGGCAGTAACCCACCCGAAGAGATTCTTTAGGATGGGTGTTCAGGAACGCCGCACGCTTATCAGGCAGCGGTGTGTTTTCTTGAGGAGTTCTTAAATTGCCGATTCAGCGGGTGAAGTGGCAGAGGAAAAAGGTGATGTGAAGGTCGTAGCGGAGTCGGATAATTACAGACTTATTTGAGGGATGGGGAAAAGCTCTACAACTGCTCGTGCTTCATGTATGAAGTAATGACGGTTTTTCTCAGCGTTCAATACAGGGGGCAATGATCCCGACGCAAGGAGAGGACACTGGAGAAGAGGAGAGTGAGCGGTGGGGATCGACGGGATGCCTGGGGGGATTGCCATCTGCTGCACGTGTCTGCAGGGTGTCACGTAGCCAGCAAGTGGTGGCATTAAACAGGGCAGACAGGGAGCAGGGTGACTGTCCGGGTGCTGTTGCTGGGATGCGTGTGGGAAGCTGAGCCCGGAGAGTGTGACCCAGCACAGAGGAGCTCGTGGATCCTCACCCATAGACCGGTCTTCTGATAGAGAGCAAAGAAACCCTTGGTGGATTGAAGGGTGTTTTCTTGCTTCCAATGGGATAAAAGAGCCCTGGGAGGAGGGAGTCAGCATGGCCTGGGCTTATGGGCAGTGTTATACCAGGTTTAAAGTATTGGGTTCCGAGATCTTGACTCACGTGGTCCCGCAGCAATAACTAAAATGAAAAATATGGAGAAACAGATTTGAAATGTAAGGCTTTAATGTCAGAAAGCCTTTAGCAACAGGGAATTTGAAAATGAAAAGAATTGATAGTATATCTGCTTGATAGGACAGCATTGTTCGGTTTTCTTGCTTCTAGATTTGATCCTGAGGTGTCTGAAATACGATAATCTGTGATATGTGCTGAAAAATATGTATATGAGAGAGGGGTGAGTTTGAAGAGAAAGTACTGAAGAGGGAGTGATTTGTGTTTGTAGGTTTCCTGTCTTGCTGGTGGAAAACTTACTGTGAATTATGCCACGCTTCCAGGGCAGCATCTCGTTATGTGAAAAACATTCTTTTCATGTGTACAAATTAAAAAAAAAAAAATTTCTTCTGCTCAAAACAAGCTTCAAATTTCCTCTCTGCCCAAGCTCATTCCTGCCTTTATGCTTTCTTTCATGTCGTGTTTTTCCAAAAATCCTTTCCTAAGTAATGCCTCTGAACTTTATTTATTGCAAACATGCCAAAAGCCACCAATCCAGAAATACCTCCCGCTGCAGTGGCTGCAGGTGAGGCTGTGTTGACCACAGGTTGCTTGTGCCTCCTGGGCTCACCAAAGCACTTTAGGTGTTTGCTCACATAATCTGAGCAGCACCATGATCTTTGGGATCATGTTTGTCTCACAAGTCCTTTCTCTGGCTGCTTGCGTGCTCTTCCCCCATCGATGCTGTGTGTGCTGCCACACTTACTGAAGAAGGATAGGTAAAACCAGCTTAAAGTATGCAACAACTTGGAATGATGAAGTTCTTGCATAAGATCCCCTTTTTTAAATATGGGTGGATGGATAAACCCTAATCCTTTGGATGAGGAAGGATTGAGACACGGATGCTGCTGTCAGTTACTCCACGTCGCAGAAGGAAATCTGGGGCCGAGCTGGGGATCGTTCTCGTTCCTGCCGAGCTCAAAGTGCAGAGCTGAGCTGCTGGCTCTGGGGATATTGGGTTCCCAGGGGTGTCTGTCACAGCCTCCCGGTGTGGTGCCATGCTGGTGTGTTCACCCAGTATTTGAACAGGAGTCAGCATTTCTCCCTGCCCCTACCAACGGGGAATTCTCATCACTTTGACGTCTTGCGTCTTTGTTTTGTCACCAGAGTGTGAGAAGGGGGAGGCTGAGACCATTGTGGTGTTCACTCTGTTTGGCCCTCTTGGTGCCAGTGAAGGTGTGGAGATAGATTTGAATGGAAGCTGCAGCGCAAGGTGAATTTGCAACCCAGTTCTAGAAATGCAAAGTAAGAATCGTTGCAGACGAAAGTGTCTCTTGACACCTTGTTATTCTAGGCAGCCTGGTAGGCAGTATAGACCATAGCACAGATTTCTGAAAGAATTGCCAAGCTGAAGAAAGCAAAGAACCTTCAGCCCAGGTGAATGTCCCATCCATGAGTTCTGTGTGCTCCATTTTCAACAACTGTAGAAAAAATGTCCTGGATGTGGCAGAAGCACTTCTTTCTGTGGTGCAGCTTTCTCTTGGCTGTTCTCATGTGGATTAAATAAAGGTATATTATGTGTCTATTCATATATTGCCTTCTGCTTCCCTTCTCCTCTTCCCCTGCCCGCAGGCTTTGAGTTACTGTACCAGCCAGATGTGGTCCGACTGTACCTCTCCATCCTCACCGAAAGCCAGAACTTCAACACTCTGGAAGCGGCGGCGGGGGCTTTGCAGAACCTCAGTGCTGGCAACTGGACGGTGAGCACAGTCCATTTTAGTTCCCTTTGTTTCCTTTGTGTAAGTAAAGACCAGAGCTGTGGCCCGTTAGAGGTGTGCTGTTACTTTACATCTCCTGTAAAAAGGAAGGAGGTGGGAATTCCAAATAAATTATTTCCATCTTATTGGCCCACTTAAGATGTTTTGCATGGTCTGGACAGATGGTGTTTACATAGTGGAAGTGTCACTGAGATAGTGACAATTTAACCAGCAGCAGGTTTTACTACTTAAGCCACTTAACCATTGCTTTGTCCATTCAGGAGAGCCTGTTGTTAGACAATTAGTTGTCCTGAACGCTTAATTCATTGGATTGTCAGATTGCTTGGGATACTGCACTCCAGAGTGTCCTCTGCTGTCCTCTCTGGAGCATCCCCAGCACTGATCAGGTGGTTCTCTCAAAGCCTGATTGCTCCCGGAACCCTGTGGCAAAGTGGGACTGACCACAGCCCGAGGACCAGCAGGGTGATATTTCACAGCTGTCTTAAATACAGTTTACTTTAAAATTAATCAAGAAATAGAATAAAAGCATGAAATTGGAGGTGGGGGAAGATAACAGGTGCTTTGGATGCTTTACTGTTCCCTCCAAATGCCCTCTTTTTTCCCAATCCGGAGGGATGTGGTTTCACAGAGGTCTGTATGGAACAGATGCTGGTGGAGGATGCTCCTTCTCTTTCTGTCCTCTCTGCCCAGCAGCTCGCTGAGCTGTAGGGTGAACCTCGACAGCCATTCTTCCTTAGTGCCTGATGAACTTGAGTGATGGGTGAAGTTACAGATGCCTCAGCACACACAACCTAACTACTCTTTGCAGGGAAACAAAAAAAAAAGAATTACAGCACTGAAGGAAATGCCAGGGGCAAGGAAAGGGCAGGTGTGTGAACTCACAACACTTTGTGGTATTTCTTTCTCCTTGTGTTCTGGTCAGTGGTCCACGTACATCCGTGCAACGGTGCGGAAGGAGAGAGGCTTACCAGTGCTCGTGGAGCTGCTCCAGTCCGACTCGGACAAGGTTGTGAGGGCTGTGTCGATTGCCCTGAGAAACCTTTCCATGGATCGTCGCAATAAAGATCTGATAGGTATCTTCTGGACTTTTCTAACCAGGCTGGGGTCTCGGGTACCCTTGAGAGACCTCACACTTTGTCACTCCTGCTGAGGACTCGTTTTGTATGCAGCTCCCATCTGCACTGAGATTGTTCCGTAGCCCCCACGTGCAGGGCTGTCGCCTCAGGATGTGTTTCCATCCCTCGGTGGTTTGGGGGAAATCCCTAACTCAGGAGCTGTGGATGTTGGCAGGAGATGGGAGTGTGGAGGCATGCAGAGGACTGGGTGGGTGAGGAGGTTTCTCATCTCCTCCGTAGCTCTGGCTGATGTGGCACTTGTGCTCGTAGTCCCACGTGGTGGTTACAGACGTAGCTCCCGAGGCCCGTTGTGTAGGTGAGGGCGGGAGCCTTGCCCCTGGGGTGCTGAGCCAACCCGGGGAGCACAGTGGGCTGTAAAGTCATCCCTTTTTTCTCACCTCCTCCTTCCCTTCTCCTCTGCTTGTGTGGTAGTCACTTGGAGGAGGTGGAAAACAAACAACTCGCTCTTCTTCAGGCTAGTTCCCCAGCAGTGCTCACCAGCTCCTCTCCAAGGGGACAGACAACCCTTCACGTGCCCATTAGCAGGGATCTCGAGAGATCCAGCCGTGGGTTGAGTTTTCCTCCGGATGCCTCTGTATTTAACCAGTGTATTTGTTTAAACTATAACCTTGCCAGGTCAGGAAATACTGGTTTAGGGCCATCATCCAAGTTGATCCTAACAAGTGGCAAGATGGGATTCTGCCTTAAAACATCCGGTGCTTTAAATAGTTCCGAGGTGTAGCTGGGCAAATGGTACAGGCGGATGCTGGGGAGCGATAAACCCCAGATTCCTTGTTGTTCCTGCAGCACTGTGCACGGGGAAGGCTGGTGGCACCCGGGGGGGCAATACCCTTGCCTTTGCCGGGGGAAGGTTAACGAATGCACGGCTGCACGCCTTGCCCCAGAAGGCCCATTACAAGGCGAAGTGGAGTGAGCCACGTGCGTGTATTAGCATGAATATGTGGCATTAGCAGCAGCTACTGGGTGCTTTTTGCCTCAGGCGTTGCAAAGTTTGATAGATGCTGGCTGTAAAATTCCCAATAAAAATGGTGTTGGCTTTTTTCCTCAATACTTTTAGTGTTCGTGATGAAAGAGTTTGTCTCGGGTATCAACTCTCAATCACCTTGAAATAATGAATGATAAACTGTTAAGTTACATTTTTGAGGCTCCAAACACCAAAACGTGTGCATTATAAATGTTTTTGACCTGGCAAACGCCTTTGTGTTTTATCGTTCAGGATGGGAAGCTGAAATTATTTTTAGGGCTGACTAATGGTATCTCTTCCCCTTATCTAGGTAGTTATGCCATGGGTGAGCTGGTAAGAAATTTGCCCAGCAGGCAGCAGAGATCTGCAAAGAACCTGGAAGAGGATACAGTGGTTGCGGTGTTGAACACCATCCATGAAATCATTACTGACAGCTCGGAGAACGCCAGGTCTCTGATCCAGACACAGGGCATTCAGAAGCTGGTGGCGATCAGCAAGTCAGGGTAAGTGACAGTTAAAATACAGAAGAGCTCCCTGCAAACATGGAAATGTCACTGCGAACAGTGGCTTTGGCTTTGTGAAAGTACTTGAGCATCCTGACCTTCCAGAGCCTTTAATTTCAGGGCAATTAATAGATATCCAGTAAAAAGAGTCAGTAGGTTTAACAGGTTTCCTTGATTTAAAAAAACCCAAAATGTGAATTGAGCAGTCACTTCAGTCATGTGAAGATACACTCTCTCCTTGTCGGGTGCGTCCCAGCACCATCAGCCACACTGAAACCAGGAGCTTTATTTTCAGTGCGGGAGGCTTTTTCTGTGGCAGCCTTCTGTTCCTGGAGTGCCAGTGAGGAAACCTGTTTTGTTTAAGTAAAATGGTTAATAATGTGCAGTACTCGTCCTGGCCGAAGGGCTGGTGGCATGTGAAGTGACAAATGCTGACTCTGCAGTTGTGTTGAGGACCGTGTTCTGATCGCTCTGGAGAAGAGTTAGTTCCATACGGTTCAGCTGGTCGGAGGTTGGAGCAGATGTGGGAGAGTGGCTGAAGACTTTGTTGTTCATCGTTAAGAAATATGGAGCCAACCAAGAGTCTAGCCCTGTATTACTTTATAGAGGTGTTAGTCTACTGACTTACTAAGAAATGGATAAAATTTCATTTTCTGTTTTAAAATAGCTTGTTTCTTGCTGACCCAAATTGCCTTGTGTAAGGTATTCTAAACCATGAAGCAACTTCACTGAATTGTGAGGAATATATGTCAGTTGGGATAAAGGTTTGAAAAGTGGCTTAGAACTTGAGTTCTTTTATTTTTTTTCTAAATAAATTCAGGAAGGGTGGAATCTACCTGGGTTTTGTTGTGACAGCTACAAGACAAAAGAGTCACCCTGGGCTGAGTGCTTGCCCAGCAATACATGTGAAAACCCTGCTACCTGCACAATTTACAACTCTGGGATTTTTCTAGTCAGCAAATACCTGTAGATACGAAGTCATCGCTGAATGATTTCACATGTATCCTGCAGCTTATAGGTTCCAAGAACAGCTGTACGGAGTAGTGGGTATTGATTTGGTTCAAAGAAGTCAACATACAAATAGTCTTACATTGCTTGATGCTTAAGCTCTAATTTTTATCTTGCAAACCAGCCAGTCTCCCAGAGAAACAAAAGCAGCATCTCACGTTCTTCAGATGATCTGGAGTTACAAAGAGCTACGAAATGCCCTGCAGAAGGATGGGTGGAACAAATCACACTTCCAGGTAAAGATGCTGGGTCTTAGACTCAGTGATGGAAATGCCCGAGGGGAAGGTGTGCTAACTCAGACCAGCAATGCTGCCGTTTAGATACCAGGGAAAAAAAAGATCCACCAACAAATCTATATGAAAATAAAAACTCCTGCAGTGCCATACCATGAGCGGAAGGGGGGCTTAGCAGCATCCCATAACCTCTCCGTACTGTCAGTTTGGGGTTTTCTCTTGTTCAGATTCCCTGAGTAGCAGCTTAGTATTTGTGTGGGTTTTGTCTCGTAGTCTGTTTCTGCAGCTCCAAAGGGTTCCAAAGGTTCCTCCGGCAGGTCTGGCTACGACGACAGCACTTTGCCCCTGGTGGATAAAAGCCAAGGTCAGTTCTGCTGTTCATCATTTTTTCTGTTGTGCTTTGCTTGCTTGACTCCCGGATTTGCCCCATCTGTGTTTTGGTCCGAGGGGGTATTTTTTGTATGTGGTGATTTTTACCCCAAGCGGTCAGTCCCGTTAGCTGGGGGTGGATAGTAACCCTGCCCTTGGGAAGTCTACACTCCTGAGGAGGATTTCTCACCCTGTGTGCAGCGTGATCAGCTCAACCTTCCTGGGAGAGCTTGGGATAGTGCGAGCTGGAGCTCACCTGTTGTTTAACAGTGGGCTGTAGTAATAAATCTCAGCAGAGTTTGCTGGTGCACGTCACCTGGTTTCACTGCCGGTTACTGCCCCGAGTCCCTGCCTCCTGCCACCTCCCGTGGCCAAACCTGGCAGGTCACACGGACAGAGGGTGACGTGGGTCCCTTGGCTGAGCTGACAATAAACTTCTTGTTGTCTTTGTGGGTTCCCCTGTTGGCTCAGCAGGCTGCTGGGTGGCATTGGGTGCCACGGGACCCTGCACCCTTTCCCGTTTCCTTTCTCCTCTGCTCTGGAGAGAGCAGAGAGAAGCTGGTTCATGGCAGTCAGTGGTCCGAAGCAGAACTGCAGCTCCTGTTACCACTTGAGAGAGGGAGTTCTGTATTACGGTGCCAAGGCAGAAAATACAAGGATTATATGTGCTCTCCAGAGAGCTTAAATTAAATTTCCCTTTCTGAACGGGTAACAGTTGGGTTTTTTTTACAATAGCCTCTGCATTCAGTACTTCCTGGACCTCTCTGGTCCCGTGATTTAAATTTACTAATTTACTAATTTAAAACTACCAGGTTTTGAGAAAAGCAAATGTAACTCTAGTCGTTCACTGTTTCTGTGTTCCAGATAACGAGAAGTCTGGGAGTCGTGATATGATCCCTATGGATGAACTTGGCCCAGGTAAATTCACTCATGGATCAAACTCTCTGTCTCTTCCAATAGAGCACGCTGTCACTCACGGGAAAGTTCAGCTATTTCTCTAGGAGATATTATTTCAGATGGATAAAGCTGACATTTAAAAACAGAACATTACCTTACAAAAGATTGGTCGTCTTTTGTTTTTTTTTTTTTTCCTTTTAAGTACATGTAGAGTGTACACACCAATTTCTCCACTGACACTGACACCGCTCCTGTTCCGGCCCCTAGGGCAGCTGTGTTTCCTATTACGGATCTGGAAACCTGGGGATTCAGAAGAGAAAAAAAAAAGTTGTTTTACCTCGGTGTAAATTTTGTGTTTAAATCCTTGTGCCTTTCTCTGTGAGTAGCACCAAAAATAAGTCAGTTGTAGGATACTCCAGGCGCCACTTTTCATTTTCCTGCATCTGCCCCGGCCTGGCTCTTCCTGCGGATGGGGAGGAGCTGCCCTCTGTCAGTGCTTTGAGATGGATAAACTCTGCACTCTGAGACTTGTGGAGGGGTTTGTGTGCTCTCTTAGGAATTGGCTTTACTTCTTCAGTAGATGTTATTTTTGTTTCAATGTCTATATTCATGCCTCCAAATCAAACAGTTAATATACTGCTATTTGCGATTGTTGCTGGAAAAAAATAGCAAGTTAGAACCAAGCTGAAAGGCAAGCGTGTTCAGAAGTTAAAATAACAGGTATATATTACCTTTCAGATTCTTAGAGAAATGAGATGCCACCTGCCATGAACCAGCTGTCTGTCTGTGTTTCACCTAAGGGGCATCTGAGACATTTGTTCTCGCAATGGAAGAAAATGACCTCAGAGATTTGCCGGGCAGGACAGCTCTGTGTTCGCAGGTGCTGCAGCGGGGGCAGCGCCGATTGTTTGTGGTCGGGGTATTAATTGTTGCCTTATGCTTTCAGGAGCTACTGGTGCAGCTCTGAGTGTGAAATGAAATGCAAATTAACAGCACGTGTAGAACACCAGGCAGATTCCCTGGGCCGTTCTGTTCTCCAGTCTTTTCATCACCATTAGATGAAATCTGTCAAGTTTTCCTGACGCCAGCTCTTGAGTGCTTTTGAACTCCAACAAACCTTTGTGCTGTTTCAGAGGTCAGCTGAGAAGAGACTAAATTAATTTATCCAGTTTACTGTCCTTAATTCCAAGGAACTGTAATAACAGCTCAGTACTTCATCTCTTCCCTTCAAGCTCTGCCAAATGCCGTATGGTTTTTTTTGTTTTATGGGCAGACTTACATGAGGAGCTGCTCTAGACCATTTTCTGCTTTTAACTTCTCTGTGGACTGTTGTATTCTGGAGGTTTGGTTCTTGTGCTGTGGAGTGCACTGGCAGGTAGAAGGAGCAGAACATCCATGTGCAGCCCTCTGGGTTTGGACGTGCAGGAGGCAGTTTGGTTGTGTCCCCACGTTCCCTGCACCAGCCCGTGCCAAGCCTCCGGGAGGGACTGGCCTCACTTATGTCCGCAAAGAAGATGCGTGACAGAGCACCAGAGAAAGCTGGTCAACATCCCAACTTATACTTTATCTCTTTGTATTGTAGAAAGTCCCGTGCCCTGCTCTCAGTTGTGTGTATTTCCCTTGTCTTCCTCTCTTTCTGACTTCACTCGCCCCAAAGATCTTTCTACTTCATGTTCACTGTCTTTTAGAGAATTCTCCTCTGCCTCCAGCTTTGTGTTGTCCGTTCCATTCCGTTCAGATGCTTCCAGGTTGCGTAGTTCTCTTTCTGCTGCACTGCTTTGGTACGGAGCTGTAATTGCCTGGAACACGCCAGAGCGTGCCAGTGCTGAGCTCGGTGAGTGTCCCTGAGTTTCCATGCCATGCACAACTCGGAGGTGTCTGTCTGTCCGTCCTGCTCCCCTGCAGAGCGTGAGGCTGCTCCAGAGCCTCACCCCCGGCTGCCGCTCATCTACTGCCTCTTTTTTGTCAGGGGTCTTGCTGCAGGGACCTTTACTGTTAACCCATTTTGACTCTTTTCTTCTTGCAATCTTGAAAAAAAATTGCTGTTGGTATCTCATTTTGCTAACGCTGGGGGTGTCATCCATTCTGTAAAGGACATTGATTCGCTGTCAGTGGGGCTAGGGAGAGGACAGATACCTTCCCATCAGCCGGTGGTACTGGACCAGCCGGATTCCTGTCGTCTGGAGCAGTGGGAGGGACTGGGCAGAGCGTGGATGTCCTGGAGGTATTTCAAAGGCGGGTTGACACAGTGCATAGAGACATGGTTTAGTGATTGTTTTCTATCAGATAGAGGTTGATGGTTGGACTACATGATCTTAAAGGTCCCTTCCAACCCAGACAACTCTATGAAAGAAACCGTGTGTTAGGAGTTACTGTGGGGTGCACTAGACAGACGTGCAGAGAGCTCAGGTCTGTCAGACCTCATCAGCTCCACCCAAGTGGCTCTGCACAGAGTAATCTGAAGATCATCGATGCTTATTGTCACGGCGTTGCCCGAGGGTGGCTGTGACCCTGAGCTGTCCCTAGCAGCAGCAGAACTGTGATCTCAAGGCTGGTTGCCAAATCGGTGAGTGCTCTAAACCTCTATCTGTGTCTCAATTAACCTACAGCCCATCAGACAGGAGGGTCTGGGAGCTGGGAATTGTTCAGACCAGAGACATGTAGCTCATATGCCCCCATCCTACGTGCCCATCTTCAGGCACAACTTCTCCTTTTTCCTCCTCTGTTTTGATGGGTCCAGAGGTTTGATCTTTACAAGTTGGGAGCTGTACGAGGGCACGGATGGGCTGACACTTGGCAGGCGTTTGGTCCCGTAATCTTTGATGCCACAAAAATGTTGCTGCAGAGCACATGGAGACAGTCAGTGAAGCAGTAGTGAAGGCAACAAGCAGAAAGTTGAGAGAGAGGAATAAACAAGCCAAGGATGGGACATGCCCCCATTGGCCAATATCACTCTTGTCTGTACGTCGGGTTGTATTAACTCAGAACAACACACCAGCACCTTGGAGCAGCAAGATCTGTGTCAGTCTGCTTTGTGCCACAGAAACAGAGTTAATTCTCATCTCTTGTTAGAACAAAGAGCGGGAGAAGTAGCGCTTCCTAATTTCTTTGAAGAGCTGTGATCCTCGGAGCACTGAGATACTCCTGTGATGCAGCCTCCTTCAAGATACTTTTCATTTAGTTAGATCAAATCATGAGTTGCTATCACTGCTGCTTATCTGGACAGAGCCAGAGCACAGAGTGGGTTCAGAAACACCCAACCCGTGAGCGGTGCCACGTGTGGCCCCGTCGGCAGGCAGGGCAGAGGGGCACATTGCGGAATATACTGGAGCTTGGACATGAAGAATGCAGTTCTGGACTGGTCTTTACTGTGAGGTTACTGCCTCTGTGCAAAAGCCTGATCTCCCTGCTGCTCCTGCCGTCCTGGCTGAGGGGGCGGGGATGTTTATTTTTAGCAGTATTACAGATCAGTTGTGTTTTTAATGTTTTGTGATTACAGTCTTCACTGCTGACCTTGCTTCCCAGGAAGTCTCACAGCTGCCGTACTTCACTTGGTAGCTGTTGCTTTCTGGGGGAGGTTAAAGGTTTCCTTTGTATCTTGGCAATTCATTTCAAACCAGCCTGTGGCTCAGCCGTGCTGATGGCACTACAGAGATGCAAAGTGATCCCTTACACCACTGTGGGTGTAATTAATATGAGTTTGTAAAAGCTACCGCTCAGTTGGCTTGAGTTTGATTTTTTGGGGGGAGTCAGCACGTTTCCATCATTCAAAGACATCCTGTGGGAACTATGTACTCCTAAATAAATGGTGACTCTTTGTATCAGGATATGACTTACCAGCAGTGTTCACACTGGTCAGTTGGAAGAGAATTCCTGCTCCGTGTGGCTCCCCCAATGCTGGCCGGGGCCTGAGGTGCAGCTGGTAGGCTTCAGTTCTGGCTTCTACGCTCAGAAGGAATAGCCAAGAATGTTGGGCATCTTCATTATCAACAGATCAGCGAGTGAAGCTCTTGTAGCAATTGTTTTCGTGCTTGGAGATGGGTGGACGTGTATAACTCCAGAATTCTGTGGTTATTCTCAGGCAGTGTGGTTCAGTACTGTGCTACCACCCACGATGCCACAAACACGCGCTACTCTGGGTGCTTGTTGCAGGTCTGGGTGCGCTTTGGTTCAGGAGATAAGAGAGAAATGGTGGCTCTTTTCAGCCCCCCTGGCCGGGGGCAGCACGAGCATCGTCCCGGGCTCCACTCCGGGGCTGTGCTGGGTGCGGGTCTGCCTTTGTCCTGGGGACAAACTCTGCCTCTCGCTGCACGGGAACCCCATGGGAACCCAGCTTATTTTTATTAATGACCCGTTGCAGGCGAGTCATAAACCAAGAGGGGAGTATTTTGGTAGTTTATGTGAAACCTTTTAGTGGTGTTCTAAGAACCCAGTTTGTCAGGACATGAAAACATAAATGATCCCTCAATTACCCAGGGGGAAACAAAAGCCCCCAGGGAGCTATAAATCTGAGTGTCATTGACTCCAGGTGACAGTGCTGTCACAGCAGAGCAGGAGAGGATCTATTTGTCACTGGTAATGAGGGAAATTTGATGCATCAGGAAAATAAATTAAGATTTGCATTGGCTGACAATGATTCAAAGCAGAGGTTCTGAGATAATTAGAGCCATTTCTTTATAAAACCCTCTCACGCTTTTCTTGTGTTCCTCGCGCTCTCGTGTTGTTCAGAGCTGTCAGGAGACAAAGCACCAAGAGGTGCTGCTTCCTAATGACAGAGTCCCCACGCAGCACAACGTGCATCAGTTCCTTCCACGCGACAGCCCTCTCTCTCAGTGCTCTGAAAGGGGCTCTTCCAAATTATCGTCATGTCCCGCCAGTCTCTGGGCTTGGGAGGAGCAGGGACACGCTGCGGAGCGTTTGGAGAACGAACCCAGCCGATTGATGCTGCTGCTGGGCAAGGACCACGTGGTCCGGGCTGAGCGTGGGGCTCGTGAGCCACAGGGTGTGAGATGACACCTTGCTGCTTCCCTTGGGCGCGCTGGAAACTGCAGCAGGAGGGGGTGACACCGGTGCTGCCCGCTAATGAGTGCCAGCAGCTGGCAGCGATACACAAAGAGGGCTTTTTTTGTTTTGTTTTAAGCTGGTAAAAATGAAATTTCAGAGCTGGAGTGCACGTGAAGAGCAGGCTGCCAGCATCTTCGGGTTGCGATGGTTTGGTTTGTTCTCCTGTTCCTTTGCCGAGGGGTTGTGCTGGCATCGGCTCCGGGTTCACTCCTCTTTGTGCTTCTGACTTGTTCTGTCTTCTTGTTTCTCCTCAGACGGGTACTCCACCATCGACCACCGGGACAAGGAGCGCAAGTACAAGAGCAGTGAGAACACAGGGGATGCCTCGGAGAAAGAACCTTTAAAAGTGAGCATCCTCTTACTGCTGAATGCTCCTCGTGCCCTTAAAAGAAAGGGAAGAAAGGGAGCTGGGTGTCCTCAGCAAGAAATACAGGGTAGTTACTCACCAGGGGGCTCTAAAGGACTGGTTTGGGTTTTTTTGGATTATTATTTTTTTTTTTTCTTTAGATAAAGGCACCAGGCTCAGCACTTGGCTAACAAGAAATAAAAACTAACTGCTGCGTTCCCGTGCGGGAGCAGATGCAGGCGCTGAGTGTATGCTCCAAAATAGATGGGGTCGTTAAAATAGGAAGTGTTTGTTCTGTCGCCCTCGTCCAGGCAGCGTTCCCTGGCCCCGCGGTGTGAGTGTGCTCAGACTCTGTTCCCAGAGCACTCACTCGAGCTGCCACTGGTGAGGAGCTGGTGTGTGCTGGTGCTTGCCCCACGCTCCTCCACAGCCCTGACTGGGCATGGGCCGAGGAGATGGAGAGGAAGGGAGATGCATGCAGAGTTACCTGTGTGCCTCTGAAAAACAAATAGAGATAACTTTAGAATTTAAAACAACAAAAAAAAAATCAACTTCACAAAGCTGTCTGTACGGTGAGTTGGGTGGAAATGCTGCCCCGCAGGCTCTGTGATGCCTGTTGCGTTGCTGTGCCTCTCAGCAGACCTTTGGTCGGTTCTCTCTGTCCTCAAAACAAGTGTTTTCCCTCAGGGAAGTAATTTCGAGGAGGAAGAGGAGGATTCAGTGAAACAAGTCAGTGGTAGGAAGCACTATTGTTAGTCTGCAAAAGGCTGTCCTTAATAACCTTCAGCACGTTGTTGATAATATCAGAAAATCCAGGTGATTCATGTTCAGTGGAAATAATTAAACTTCAGCCAAGTGAAAGAGAAACCCACTATTATTGAACAAGGGACATAAAAAAATGTGATTTGGAGAAAAATATTTCCACAGATCATGGATTAGGAGGAAGTCCTGCTGCACCAACCACCCCTGTTTGACCCGGTGGTGCATTCCCTGCCGTGTCCTCCCTTCCAGGAGGGCATCCCCCAGGAACGGCCTCGCTCCAGCGGGGCAGGTTTGACTGCGCATCGCTCTCATCACTCTGCGGGCTCAGGGTCTGGCAGCACCCGGCCCAAGGCTGCCCAGGAGGACCTTTTGGCAGAGGTAGTTGTGCTCCTTCAGTTATTTTTGGACCTGATAAAACTGAGGTGATGGCTCAAGTCACGCAGCGGGTGTCCCTGCTCCAGCCTGGCAGGGGACAGCTCTGCTTGGACCGGTGTCAACAAAATAAACCTCCTAGAGCCCCCATCTCACGATAAACGTTCTGCAGGGGGAATGGAGGCACCGAGTGACGTAAGGGTGTTGATCAATAGGAGCTTGACAGAAAGTGTTTTTCTAAGGAAAGTAGGCTTAGGCAGGAAAACTAACAAATACTTGTTATTTTTGCCGCTCACAATTGATTAAAGTGGTCGGACCCACCCCTCAGAACCACGTCAAGCGGCGTTGGCACGTCTGAAGCGAGGCACAGCCCAGAGTTTGGGGAGTTCTGCTTTACTTTCATGAGGAAAAGAGAAAAAACCATTTCACCTCGTTGGTGTGTCCCCCCCCGTGTTCTGTGCTGCCTCTCGGCCTCGGGGACGGGGACACCTGAACTCAGCCTCTCGTACCCTCAAATCCCGCGCTGCGGAGCCCCCCCTGGGGCTGAGCTGTCCCCGCGCTGCGGGGCACAAAGACCACCCGGGGGTCTTCTCCCCCAGGACGGGCTCAATGGCTGAGGCTCGGGAGCGGGCGAGAGCTGTGGGTAGCGACGGCCGGGAGGCGCAGCCGCTGGGCGTTGCAGATGCTTTTGTCAGTTTTGTGCCTTGTTTCCTGACCTTGTTTCCTTCTCGACCACTAATTTCCCCTCGTGCTCTTTAAGCTGACTTGTTTGGTGGTTTTGTTTGATTAATCCGCTCTGTTTTGCCTTTTAACTCCTCACCCTCTGCTGCAGAATGACACAAATAGGAAAAACACTAACAGGAGTAACAGGGCTTCGGTGAATCTGGTGGATGCCCGTGACATTAAACCCCAGCCCGTTGACTCTTGGGTCTAATTTGCATGCATGGTAGGTCCTTTTAATGGTAATTGGTGCTAGTGATTAACTTGTCTCGTGCATGGTCTGTATCGCTGTGGAATCACGTCAAGGCTAACTGCTAACTGGGTCCTCTCAGACAAATGACAATGGGGTTGAAAAAAGTGGTGTTATTTGGTGTATCTTTAATGAAATGCAATCAGACACCACTGTTTGATTAAAAAATAACCTGTCAAATAACCAGCCAGACAATTAATATTGTGAATGATGGGTTGTCAGCTGAAATGGGAGAGATTTCTGCTGTTAGGCCACGGGAATGAATTTGAATAGTGTGTTCCTGCTCCCAGCCATTATTTTTCCCCTCCTTGCTCGTTATAAGGATTAGCCTGAGCCTTAGGGAGGAGCACATCCATGATATTTGTGGGTGTCCACGGGGGTTCCCGTGGATGACCCGGCCCTGCCCATCCACGGGGAAGGTGCTGCCTGAACCCTCGCTCCAGAGAGCAAGGTTCCACAATGAACACTGACCCACAACTCCCACAGCTTAATTCTTTTTTCTTTTTTTCCTGTCACTAAAGAAAGGTGCCTTTTTGTCGCTTGCTAGCTCTTGCCTTTGCCACGTGCCACATTCCTCAGCGATGTCATTGGCCTTTCTTTGCTCCTGCCACTGCTCCTGTGTCCCCTGCTGTCTCAGCAGAGAGCCCCTGCCCGGCCCTGGCGCTCTGTCCCGTGGAGCTGCCTCGGAGCCGCGGGTTTTGTGCCCCTGGTACAACTACAGGAAAATCTCGGTGACCGTTGTGAAGGCACCGGGCAGCTTTCCCCTCCCAGCCAACAATAGGCCTTTAAGGCCTGAATTCCAAAACATCCTTCTCTCCCAGAACTCCACATGGAAAACGTTCACGTTATCAGGAGAGAAAGCTCCTGTATGTTACTGGGTGGTGGTGGATGATTTTTTTTTTTCCTTTCCTCCTTCATTTAAGAGTCCAGTATAAGATCTGAGTGCTTACAGAGTGTTTCTGTCCCTGGGAAGCAGCAGGGCTGGGTACCCGTCCGTGGCCACGGAGCAGCCCTGGCACCCTGGGCTTCCCACTGCTGGCCAGCTCTGCGCCATCAGCCTCGGTGGCCCGGCCAAAGGCAGGGACCAAACACGTGTGGTGCCCGTGGGCTTTATTCCTGCACTCTCCCTCTGAGCAGTGAAGGTCACAGGGCACAGGCTTTGAAAAATGCTCAATTTCTCCCAGTCGTACCCTTCAAGGAGCCCGTATCTTGGCAGTAGGCTGGCATTCCCAGTCTCCGTCCCACCACCGAGGCCGTGTTCCTCGCCGGTACTCATCAGGTTTGACTTTATTTTGCAGGGCTAGAGTCCGACCGCGTTTTTTTTTAATTGAGGGGGAGAAACCAAACATTGAATCGACACAGAGGATCTCATCAGTCACCACTGCCATTCGGATTCGGAGGGCGCTGCCTCGCTCACCAAGGCTGCAGGTCCCGGGAGGGTGTGGGGAGACGCCGCCAGCGCCCGCCGTGGCCAGCCCCGCAGCGCCGTGCCTTACAGCCGGACACTTGGCTTCGTCCCCGTCACGTCCCGCAGGAACGGCCACCGCCTCCCCCTCCTCCCACCCCCGCCAGGAGCAAGCGAGCGAGGAAGGAGAGTCCAGGCTGCCAGCCGGCGGCCGCCTTCCCGGGAGACCCTCGCCTGCGGACGGTGCCCGCTCTGAGAAGCCACGGTCGAGCGGCCGCGGAGGCGACAGCTTCACGAGGGAAAGAGACACTGCAGAGTATTTGAAGTAATACCGTAGGTGTAGCCATGAAGATAATAGCACTTTTCTGGTTTGGGGCTCGTTGTTTTATTTTTTTTTGTTTGTTTTGGGGGATTTCTTTTGAACTGTGAATCTAACATTTTTTTTTTTTAAAGGCTTTTTGAAAAACGTTTAGGTTTTCTTTATTATTTCCACGGAAAGTGCAGGAACGTGGAGTGGGTTTATTGGATTTCAATGAAGGGAGAAAATGCAGAACAAAAACTATTAAATGCTGGTCAAACAAACTGGAGAGTGGATGCCGATTGCTGCGAGCTGTATAATCTGCTTTTAGAGTAAGCTTTATCAATCACAGCACTATGTTATTATCGTTACAATCTGGTGTACGATACTCCTGCCTTTTGCATTCTGTAATGGCTCTGTTTTCATTTCCACATATTGAAAAGCAGTTTATTGAGGGTTTCAGCGTCCCCGGTTCAGAAATCCATGCTGAGGAATGGAGTTGGCTGGCTCTTTGTGTTCTTGTTCTCAAAGGTTGCAATAAGGAGCTTTTACGTCTTAAACGCAGCAGTGTCGCGTTGATGATTAACAATTTCTTTTGCCATAGCTGTTAACACGTTGGAAGAAAATAGGAGCTTTTTTGTAGGACATCTTATTTGAACCATGCTATAAATTTTAGATGGGTCTGTTGTTGTATTTCATGGTAAATTTATCGTCGTTGGATCCATGTTTGCTTTGGGCTATAGATCCCGACAAAAAAATGCCACAAAGGGAACTGGTTTGGCATCTTTAAAATCATCATCACGATTTCTGTGCTCCTTTGGTTTTGTTGGGAGATTACACATTTCATTTGGTGAGAAGATCACCCGTGTGCATCGCTTCTCCTCTCAGGTGCCAAGGCCCTGCGTTGTGTGAGGGGGGATTTTTACCTCCCAAGAATATTCTCTGCAAACACGGGATCGGGTGATGCCCACAACAAAATGACTTCAGGTCGCTGATTTTCTCCAGGCGTTGGTCACGCGAGGGCAGCAGACAAGAATAGGAAGCAAATGCCTCACTAGTAGCAGCAGAGGACTTTTGCTGATTTTTATTTGGTTGCCACTGTTCTTCGATTGCCACGTTTCGTTTTAACCAAGCTCCTAAAAACGGTGTGACTGGAAAGCACATTTTTGAATCTAGCAAACATCATTTGCGGTTTTCAGTGCCTGCCGTTTCCTTTGTAATTAAAAAGGGGAAATATCCGACAACCTCACCTCCCCCAAAATATTACTGTAATAGTAAACATCTAAAATTTTTTGTAAAAAAAATTTAAAAACTTTAAAAAAAAAAGCAAGTACCAAGAGCTTTGTATCTTCTTGAGTATATTAAAAATTTGACATGAATACATATATATAAATAAAAAAAATCTATATATCTATATATATATATTGTTGTGCAGAGGATAGGTTAACTAAACCATGTAAAGTAGTTTGCAGGAGAGGGAAGCATTTGTTGATTCAGGGAAAAAGGCTGATGCCAGAAGCTGTCAGTGGTTTGGATGATACATCTGCTCCTTCGCACCCTCCCTTTCCCACCCCCGTCTTCCCCCCACGCTGCGGCGGTGGCCTCGGCATCCCGGGGGAGGTGGAGTTTCTCGGAGCAAATTAAGATAGCAAAGATTTGGGGTTTTCGCCTGCAGGAGAGTCCCATTGGGCCAAAGATGCTCAGCGGGTCGGGGGAAGCCAAGAGGTAGATCTGTGATTCTCTGCGTCGGGGCAGCGTCTCTCTGTGTGTGACAAAGTGCGGCAACGGAACCAGACCCATCGTCCGACTGGACACTCTATCAATGGTGCTCTTTTCATACTTGTTCTGCCAATACGCGGAGACCCTTTTAACCGAGCTACACAGAAGAGTTTTATATCACTTTTGGTTATGTACTTGGTGTATTCTTTTTGTATATGAAAGGATTTTTTTAAAAACGTTCAGTAATTAGCAATGGAATCTGCTTTGTAGCTGATTAGAACGGTGTAAGAGAAGGGCCGTGCTGTCAGTCTGTCCCTGATCTACTTCAAACCACGTATTTACCAAAGGAGTCTGAGCAAAAGTTCACTTAAAATAAAGACCTGACTGTTGAAAGGAGTCTCTGCTAAGACTTTGTGATTTAGTTATTGTACAGGAATCTCACAGCCAGTAAGAGGTGAACAGAGAGAACTGCAGGAAGGGAGAAGTGAAGTGACCGGGGCCGACTCTGTCCGTGACCTCCCGTCCCCAATGCCCCGTGGCTCTCCGTGTGGGGCACCACGGGGACACTCGACATCTGGACTGGAACCGGCTTTGGTCTCTGTCACTGTTGGGCTGACAGCCCCGAGGAGTGTTTGGGAAGTAACTTCATACCCTGTTCCGCTTTCCCCCAGACGTCCGTTCGATCTCCGCTGCGCCCCGCGATGACGACCCCCGGGCAGGGCCGTGGCCTTGGCTGCTCGGGTCCGTGCAGAAAACCCTTCTTTCTTTTCCTGGGGTAAGTGTTTGCGGCAGCCGGCGCAGCTGTGAGCTGACGCCATGGTGTACTGCGAAAGCAGAGCAAAGGATGGTGTATCAAGAAGTCAGATGCCAAGTCCACGTGCCAAGACTTCCCCTGGGAATCGCGCGTCTTGCCCCTGCCCTTCCCACAAGGAGGAATTCCCGAGTACGTAGCAATAACCCATCACTTACGTTACTGTGGGTTTTTTTTTTTTTTCTTCTCACCAAACTGTTGTTGGGATGCTGAGGAAGGAAGAGGGGTTGGGGGTGATTTGCACGCGAGACCATCGCCGTGTGGTATCAGCCCCACCAGCTGGAGTCCAAAGCAAGGTGCTTTGAGCCCGGCTTGGTGGTTCAATGTCCCTTTTATCTGTGGCCAGGAGCGCGCTGTGGCACGTGTGCCCACGCCTGCCCCTGCCTCTCCCCTCGCTGGCGTGTGACCGGCTGCTCCAGCTGTTCTGGGATGTGTGTGGGTGAGGCTGTAGTTGTTGTGTTTTGGCAGCAGGGACTGTATGTCAAGAAGGGAAAGCGGCAGAGTGTGTGACTAAAGCTGCAGTAGGTCTGGAGTCTCCTGCTCGAAGGCAGGCGGTGTTTTTAGGGCTCAGGTAGGTGACCTCCTCTTCTCCTGTTAGCTCCGCTGTGAAAACGGGAGGGAACCTGCCTGCGAAGGGCTGGGGTAGAAGAGGTTTCTACCTGCCGAGGTTCTGGTGGGAGGGGTGGTTGTGGAAGGAAGTGATGGTGTTGCAAGGCTCCTGCTATAGAGGAGGAGGAGGAAATTTGATGGCCCAGTGAGGGCTGAGATAACACAGGGAGACTTCTGATGGCAAGTAATTACTGCAGAACTTTCTTCCCAGGGGAGGTGGCGTGTCTCCCAGGCTTAAAAAAAAACCCCTTGTGTGTCAAGACTCCCCTGGAGAAGCATCAAGTTTGACTGTTGGAGTGTGTGAGCAATTGTTGTTGTGCTTACAGCGTCCCAGGCAGGTCTGTCGGTCTGTCTGTCTGCAGGAGCCGAGGAGGAGAGTGGAAGGGCCAGGCTTTTAGTTTCTGTCTTGGAATTCAGGAGCAGTTCAGCCACAAGTCGGACTTGACAACTCGAGGTGTGTTGCCATCTTGAAACGCTCCCCAGCCAACAGCTTGGGCAAGCCGCGGGTCCTGGTCTTCAGTGTCTTCTGGGCAGAACCTGCCCATCCCAGTTCTGCTCCCGGGCGCTCGGACGTGCTGCTTCTCAAGGTGTCTGCGTCGGGAAAGCAGCCCCGGGCTCTGCTGGTGGGACATCACCCGGGGACTCACCCGGGGACTGAGCGGGTTTGCCGTGACACACGGACACGGCAGGGGGTGGCGTGTTTGTTACCGCAGATTAGGAAGTTGTTGCCTGTCCCGAGAAGTTTTCGGGGATGGTTTCGAGTGCGCGAGGCTTATGCTGGGCCAAGCAGCTGCCACTCCTGGAGTGGCTCCATGAGCTTGGAGGTGAGTTGCCCGCTGTTCCTTGGAGCTGAGCGCGCGGGCTGCCTGCCAGCGGCGCATCTTATGCCCTTGGAGGAAGCAAAGCCTCAGAAGCCGTGGGACCCCAGAGCAGTTGCTGCCTCCTCCGCACCCGCTCGGCAGAACCCCCGGGAGCCTCCAGGCAGCAGCTCGGGCTGCGGGGGCTGCTCTCACTTTCTCTAAGGTGTCTAAATAGGCGTAGTTTCTTGCCAAATTTCGTTGTTTTGATGTCCCTAAAATCTGGCGTTTCCTTATCAATTCTCTGACTGATTGGTACAGTAACTAATCTAGTGCATTTAAGGGGAAGGTGCTATGAACCTTTTTTTTTCCTGTCTTAAGTTTTCCATTAGGGTAGGATGTTCTGAACTCCGAGGCGAGGAGGAGGATAGCGCAGATACAAAGCCTGCCAATCTGGTTCTTACTGTTCAGAGACACAAAATTAACTAGACTAAGAAGCTTACTGGTAATTAGTAGCTAATGTGTTTGTAACTATCATGTGCCTTAAAATTTTCATGGTAGGAGAACTAAAAAAAAATTAAAATCAACAATGTGTTTTCTGTAATACTGCTCAACATTCTCTCTGTAGTTTAGACTGGTGGGATTTTGCATTGTATTTACACTGTACTATAAACTGAAACACTTGGAATGGTTTGATTTTACAAGTATGGAGAGGGGGGGAAAAAGAAAAAGGTGGGTTATGCTTTTCATAGAACAAATGTTACCGTGACAGAATGTATTATTATTATTATAGGATCTTTCCATAATGCAGACAAGTAGAATGCTTGTTAGAAACCAGGTATGTAGGATAACAATTTGGTGTGTTTTCAATAAACCATGCCTGGAAAGAATCCCGTGCCACTGGTTATCTTTTTGTTACATCAGGTCCCTCAAACACCCGTCGGCTTCACAGCAGCAGTTCCCGCGGCAGGCCTGCACTTCTGGAACCACAAGCTGAACTTGCTGATGGCTTTTCCGTTGGGGACCTTATTAACCTTTCCCAATTTAGTCCTAAAATCCTTGTAGCTTTACAAAGACTTCATGTTTCTGAAATGTGTGCAAATATTCTCATAAATACAAATACGTAAGAATAACAAAATCTTTACACTTACTGTAGTGTGCGTGAGGTTTGGTTGATGTGACAAATTGTTATTCTGGTGATGTTCTAAATAATTTACATCTGTTGCTGTGCGGGAGGAAAATCCCAATACTGGAAAGTCCTCGTTGTATTCCGAGCAGCAGCCAGTCACCGACAGATCTGCCCTGCCCTCCTGGAGCTTGAGAAACCCAGTCAGTCCTGGGGTCCTGCGCGGGGTCACAGAGAGAGGGGGGTCAGGAAAGGCTGATGTATCCCTGCCAGTAACAGAGTTTGCTGTATGTTCATGCCCGATCTCAGCACTATAAGGTTCTGTTTCACAGAATCATGGAATTGTCAGAGTTGGAAAGGACCTCTAGAGACCATCTGATCCAACTCCCCTGCCAAAGCAGGGCTGCCCAGAGCACATCACTCAGGAGCATCCAGGCGGGGCTTGAAGATCTCCAGATTTGGGGACTCCACACCCTCCCTGGGCAGCCTCTGCCAGGGCTCTGCCACCCTCACCCCAAAGAAGTTCTTCCTCAGATTTGAGTAGAACTTCCTACGTTCCAGCTGAGCCCATTGCCCCTTGTCCTATCGCTGGAAACCACTTGGGAGGTCATCGTCAGCTCACATTCCCCCCTGACTTCAGATGTCCCGAATGCATTCCCAGGAGTTTTGTTAAACTGTCCCCAGATTCTGTTCCAGCAGCTGGAGGATGTGATTTCACAAGTGCTGTGGTAAGACACGAGCTCCCAGGTGTAGCATCTTGCTCCCCAGTACCCGGTGTCCCGCTGCAGTGAGGAATCCCATTTTTCCTTTGTGGATGCGCTGATACGGCAACGACTAGCAGATGCTGAAGGTAAGGTACTGAGCTAAACCAAATACGTTGTTTCTACAGCTGACCTTTACAGCTGTCAAAACGATTTCATTTCCAGCTTATCCCAGGTTGGGCAAATGGAAGCAGCGAGTCCCGGGGGTGAAAGGCTAACCTGGTAACGACGGGCAAGAAATATCACAGCCCTCGTCTCCTTCAGGTTCCAGCAGTGTCTCGGGGGAACACTCTGTCCTTGGGGGTCTCCTCCCCGGTGTCTGTCTGTGAAGGTCTCTCTACAGCTGAACTACGACAATGGCAGGATCTCTGGTACGAGCTGATGGGATTTATTACAACGGGAGGTTGTTTCATACGGGGACCATTAACTGGGCTGTAGAGACAGAGGCAAAGACTAAAGCTCTTTTACTACGTTTAATGTGTGTGCACAGCAGGTATAGGTAGTTATTACTCATAAGATATCTTATAATTGATTCCTGATTGATTGCTCCACTGAGTAAGCACACATCACTGGTGGGGTCACCTTCAGGGAGGGCGCTGGGATCTCCTCGTGCTCTCGTAGGGGTGTCTGTATGTTCTCTACACTGCACTAGCGCTCACACCTCGTCCGTGGGGGGCTTCTCTCTTCCTCATTCCAACGGGAGGAAGCAGTGGCTCCGGTACTGACGTGTGACCACTGCTGGCTCCGAGTCATTGCTGCGGTAAGGGTTGCTACATGGGGGCTGTTTGCTCAGTTTGGTAGTACATCAGGAAGTGAATGGGACTAATGCTGTGACTGACCCCCTCATAGATCCTCCTCCTCTTCTATGCTGATTTAAAGAATCAGTATTTTGAAAGACAAACATCATGTCCCTTTGAGGCAACAGAGAGGCTCTGGCAGGAACCAGACCCCGCTTTCCCGTGCTGCTGAATCGAGACGACAACCCGGAGAGTAGCTGTCACATGGAGACCAGATCTCAACTGGCAGTAACTGGTGGGATCAACCATCTGTGACACAAGCTGTGAGAAGTGGCCGAAAACTGCGTCTTGTTTCAGGGCAGTTCTTTCCAGTGGGTTTCTCTCGGGGGTTGCTCTTGGGGCAGTCTTTAAACACACTTCCAGAAGTGTGTCCACAATTCCGTACCCGCTTTGTGCAAGAACAGCTTGTGGCTTTAATTGCAATAGGCTGATGTTGCAGTAGCACTCGGTCAGTTTTTAGACGATATTTGCATTAGAAGATCCATTGTCTGCCTTTTGCTTCTCCCAGAATTCAAAGCAAGCATGACTTTATTTTGAAAAGTAAATCTTCTCCCTGGGAGATTTCACACTTACGTGTCAGCGACTCCACATCGTATTTGCTTAACTGACCAAAAGCCTTTTTTCTGATTGTCAGTCAGGCGAACAGAGTCGGGCTTTTTCCTTTTCATCCCTTGCCACCAATAATTAAGAGCATTTCAGAAGTGTGATCAAGTGGAAAAAATTTTCTTGCATTTGGAATTCTGTAAATAATCTGATGGTACATACACTGTGTGTGTTTTTACAATTTGCCATGTGGGAGATTCTGTCTAGTGAATTAAAATATCTTTTTTTTCATACTAAAAGGTGGCTGTTGCACATACATTACACATTATTGACTAATGCATCTTTTGAAATATCCATGTGAACTCTACAGGTTCCCTCCTTCCATAATTATCTTGCCAGTCTCTCGGATGGTGATTTTGGCCATTAACTAGCAGTAGGAATGTATTTTTCTGATCCTCTCTCGTAAAGTGCAGAACACTCTACCTGTTTCCTCCAGCCTGTACCTGAGACTTTGGCTTGTTTCTCAGTATGTGTTAAGGCCCTGCTCTGCAGGGGTGTCTGTTTAGGTGCAAAGGTGTTTAAAGCTGGAAACAAAAGAGGATTCTTTGGAGTCATGACCTGAGGTACAGAAAAATATTCTGGTCAACTGTATGTATGCTGATTTTCCAGTGTGCTCTAGAACTCGTGTCTGCAGGTAAATGAGCTTGAAGATCATTTTCTTTTGCAAATTTTGCAAAAATTGCTTAGACTCACCTGAAGGACTTTGAGTTGAGCCTGAATACCAAGAGGACATGCTGCTAAGGAGGCTTACAGAATAAATCATTGACTTCTTCACAGTGTGGGATGGAAGCGTGAGAACCCAGGACCTGCTCCTATGCAAGGCAGCACAAGAGTCACACGGGGCTGCTTCTGCATAGCTGGATCCAGTAAAGTAAATCTTTGGTCTTTCTCAATTAGTTTAAATTGTTAAAGAAACTCTGACAATGTCGCCTTCTCATATCCCTGTGAAGTGCCCCCATTACCAGCTGGCTGGGTCGCCACGGTTTGCTTTGTCCATCTCTGAACTGACTCTGTCGCCGTTGCCTGCTCTGCTTTTCGTTTACGCCGTGGGGCAGTTCCCTGCTGCGCTCGATGCTGCCGTCCTGCGCGTGGAGGGTCTCCAGCACTCGGGCCGGGGCAGACACCACTCCAGCAGGGTGGGCTATAAAGGGAAGACACTGATAACGGGTCTGAAAGAATCCATAATGGGAAAGGTGAGAATGGTTATCGCTGGTTTTCACTCTGATTTTCAGCTGTTGGATCTTTCTGTGTCTGTTCCAAGGCTGGAAATGCCAAGGGCAGTGCAGAATTCACAGGAAACAAAGTCACGTGCCTGTTCTATCGTTTTTTAGTTTTTACTTATAAATGCAACCATTACCTCATATAATCACAGCAGGACGTGCCAGGAAATGCTGGTGGATTTTGGCATTGTTCAGATGAGTTCGAGACTTTGGCTTTGTATCATCTCAACAACAACCCTCGCTGTTCACATAGTGTTAACACCACTGGGGTTAACCGGGGTGGGCAGGACCCACCTGGTAAAACCCATTCTCTCTGGTCTTTATTTTTATACAGCGTCTTCAACGTACACAGCACTTCAGAGTAAGCAGCTTGCCCTGCCCCTAAAAAGCACATACTATGGATACACAATATAATGAAGGAATAAGTAAATATGAGGGGATAAGCAGCATTTGCTCAAGGTCTCTGATATCGTGTAGCTTTGGTGTTCCTTTGGAAAGATCCTGCTCTCTTTGTCTGTTACTGTGTTTGGTTTAATCTATTCACTACCTCTGGTTTCTCTGATTCTGCGTGGGCGGATTAATAATTTTATTTGTCTACTGCAAAATTCTGTTTTATTGTCTCATCACTGGATGGGTCAGTAATCTTTCAGTGCATGCCCTTTGCTCTGGCACAGAGATGATTAGCTTTTGCTAACAAACTTAACTATGCAAAAATGTACCTGATAGCATGATAAGAAACTTCACTGCATTAAGGTGCATGCTAGTAGTTTAGCAAAATTGGTGGTCCTGAACTAGGCTTTACTTGCAGAATGGATGCTTTTTGCCACTCTTGGTAATGATTAATCAGTTTAGTTTAGGGACACAAACCTTCAGAAGTCACTTCCTCCATCCCACCCTAAGCCCAAATTGTGGTTGGTTGGGTTTGAGCTCAAAATAACAGACTGTGTTAATCAATGATGTGTTGGTCAAGGCAAGGGAATGTGCATCACCCTGGGTTTGCTGAACGGTGTGAAACAATGGGACAGACCTGTGAGCAGACTTGCTCCTGATGCTGGTTTCCACCTTATCTAAAATGATTTCCACTAGTGCTTGCTGCAATTACAGGCTCCAAAATATTAAAAAAAAAAAAACAAACAAAAAACAAACAAACAAAACCCCCCAAAACAATCCCACAATTTAAAGCTTGTACAAGTTAAATTGTGCAGTTGCATTTACATCATTTGAAACAAAGGTTGTGTATTAACAGCACTCTCTATCCCAAGAACACAGCCTTTTCCATAGCATCCTCCACTTTCATGTATTCCAGATGAGATGGGTAGTTAGTGCACTGGAAACAGGGGTTGTTGCGGATATACTTAAGGAATTCTGGAGCTCCTGGGACGATGATATTGTCAGCCAGAAGAACTGAGCCCTTCCTCAGCAAGTTGCATTCCTAGAAAGAAGAGAAATTGCTTCATGGTGGCTGTTAAGGAGACATTGGCTTGAATGTAATGTGCTTTCATGTTAACCATGTCCTTCTCCAGTGCCTGCATCCAAAACCTCATTGTACTACAGGTTTGGGGGGAAGAAAAGACGTGGGAGAAGCTGAGTGACTCCCAGATCCTTTGTGGTCATGCTTTTTCTGTTAACACAATCAGTAGAACATTAGAGATGCTGATAATGTGTTGGGTCATTCAGGTTCTGAAATAGCAAATCAAGCACAGGAGAGGTGTGCAATTTGCTGCTCAGATTGTATCCAACTGTGGCTATATGGTTGGCTTTCATGCCTAACATTTGAAAAATTTTAATATGGCATTAAAATGTTGTAGTAGCTTTTAAGGTCACCTGAGACAGTGGTGGGTACCAGTCTGCTTTGGCCAGTCTCAGTCAAACTCCAAAATCACTAAATGAATAAAAGAGATGTTCCTTTCATCTTGTACAACTTTCTGCCACTTGGTTCAGGAGTTGGGCATGAAGCAGGGTTTGTGCACAGCGAAGATCACCGACAAATTTCCACAAGGTATAATTAACTTGCAACATTCACTTCAAGTGCAGTGTTTGTCCTCAGTATACCAGTAAAAATTAGGTTTGTAGGGGTTTTCTGTCTAGTAGAAGTTGCTTATCTGAGCTTACCAGCTGTTTTAGAACAGCAAGTCTGCAGTTAATCAGGCTGGTTGTTAACCTGTGGTTACAGGCAGAAGCTGTAGCCAAAACATGGGGTGTTTTTTGTCGCTGCCAGTCTATTAGAGAAGCCCTGTTGATGAATGCGCTGCAGAGGCTGTTTAGCCTGAGCACCAGTCAGCACAGCAGAATCAATTTTAAAAGCATGGCAAATACCCTCTGGTCTGTTGCACAGCTTACAGAAGGCTATGAGTGACAACATGTGGTATTTTCAACTGGTCAGCACGATTTCAGATACTCTTTGTGTCAGGCTTTTCTAGAAGTGCGTGAAAAGGAAGCTCTCTGGGCCAGTTTCACTATATATTTTATCTGAGTATTTTACATTCGCATTTCTTATTCACTATTCATATTGCAATACATGCCAAAATTGCATGTTAGAAGGTTTGTAACATCTGAGAAAATGTAGGGATCTTTTCTTCATTTTTCTCCTCTTTTCATAAGGGTTTTTTTAGGCAAAGCAACTTGGTGTCACAGTTGCATCAGGCTGACCGCTCAGATGGAGCTGTGCTCCCTGTTTTGGCTGTGGTGTGGAGGTTAAACTCTGCTGAGGATGCGCTTGCTCTTCCCAGTGGGAAGAGCCCAGTCATCCTTACACAGCCACTTCCAAAGAGAACGTTCTCTGGGTACAATATAACTGTAGGGAGGGAACGTTTTCTTCAGCTCCTTGGGTCAAGTGTTCCATTTAGTGACCGTGCAGACACTCCTTTTGGGGAGCACAAGGCCCAGCTCATGCAGTCCTCCAGCTGCAGGCCCATTTGTTCAAGAAACAACATAGTTCAGCAGTATTTGCAAAGTCCTGAGCTATGTAGTGTCGGTCCTTGTCCCTGACACAAGTTTAGGATCCTGTCACCCAAATTCTCATTTCATGTAACACTGCTGTTCTCCATTACACAGAGGATGAGGTCCTCCATGAAGAATAAAGGCCTTACAGACATCTAAGCATTGGTTACTTTTAAGTCTGGGATTGTGTAAACTGACCTGAATCAGGATGGTGTCTGGTGTGTATCTGTCTTTCCAGTGGTCCAGGAAGACAAAATCCAGGGTATCCACTTCATATTTCTTCTTCAGCTGGGGAATAATTTCCTCTGAAGGGCCTTCTAGGATTTTTACCTGAAATGCAAATCCACCTGATTAATTGTGAACCATTATGAAAAAGCACACACCTCTAGCTTGTTTTAAATTGTGGCCAGACACCAGCTATCCTATTTACAGCTCATTATTGTGTCAGTTGATTTTTTTCACAGAGTTAGATCAAGTGAACTTTTTTCTTTTTGGCAAATCAACTCAGTTATGTTCCAAAATATGAGCTTGGTTTATTTTTGTAATAATAGCAGAAAAAATGACCTGTTGTTTCTGTTGGATAATGTGATTCTTTACTGGAAACATGGGAATCTCCTGTTGAAAACAGTACCTTTAATTACTTCTTTAGTTGCATCTCAGTTGAGTGTTGTAGTCCAAGGGAAGCGAAAAATACAGAGACCAAGTTAGTTCAGAATGAAGCGGGAGGCTACAGTAAGTAAAACTGGAATAGCCAGTAGAGGGAGGAGGCAGGACAGAAGCTATTACATCGTCCTCACAGGTTTATTGGCATAACTATGGCTAAACTGAAAGAAGCCACTGTGCACTGATTTGATACGCAAGCATATACTGCGAGGGGAAGAAGAGAGTGGTAAGGAAATCTGTCTGGCTTATGACTCATACCTGATCGGGAGATTAAATCAGATGGGGAAAATGCAATTTTACATGTAACTAATTCTTCGGGTTCTCTTCGAGAAGTTAAGAAACACATTAGAAGACCTCATGGTGGGATTTATTTCCTCTAGGTTTGTCATCTACGTTTAAGTGAGTTGTCTGGTTGAATAGACATGTTCTTCTCAGGCATGAATCCCTTGACCTGCCGTGGATGTCTGCCTTGGGCCAAGATGGATTATCAACTGGAATTACCTGGCTTTGAACCAACTGTAAAGAGAGTCAAGATACCTCAGATTGGACTAAATTTAGGTATGTGTATTGGGACCAACTAGATTTGGGTAAGTACATCTCATCTGAAGTCCGTTGCACATAGTGCCACTGCTTCTTATGAGCTTTTCTTACAGATTAGACCATGATTCTGTTTTCTGTTGTGCTCAGTCTTGACACTGATTTGAACATTTTAGTTTCTATAGAGAAAATCAATATTCTAGACTTGTTTTGGGGAGATAACATAGTGAAGTTCTCAGCTGTACTGCTGTGAGAGGTCAGGGACTGTAACTAGGCATAGAACTAGTTAAATTAATAAGGACTGTAAGTGCAAGAAAAAAAAAAACACAAAATCACAGAATCACCTAGGTTGGAAGGGACCTTTTAAGATCATCTAGTCCAACCAAACGTCTGTGAACAAACGTCAGATGGAAATCATAGAAAGGCTTCTGATTATCAGGAGGAGGAATCTGTGGGGCATTCTTGCAGTTCAATAATGGCAGTAAATCTAACCAGTTTTGCAATAGTGGTTACTAATTTTATGAGAGAGACTGTGTGTGCTGATGTCCTGTGACTACAGTAAGTGAAATAACTGACTCCAGAGCCTCCAGACCTGCATTATTCTTAGAGTCACTACAGGCTTTGAGAATAGCTCTCAGCAAATGGCCTGTCTCCTGTACTAACCAGTGAATAGTGAAGAAGCCAAACTGCAAGATGAAGTCCAAATGCTTTCAAAATGTTAAGGAGATACGGATGTATGTGATTGTTTCTGGTCTCGCCTCTCTGAATCTTCATCCTGAGTCACATAGCAAAGAACTCTGGAGAACAGGTCTGATTGTTTTGGTCACAATCACATGCTGACAAGCCTCAAACTCTCTCTGACTCTCGGCTGGGTCTGCGTCATACTTGGACCCCTGACTGATGCCAAGAAATTTAGCTCACTTGCACTGTATACCTTGGTCCTCTGCATGGGCACTGGTAGCTTTTCCCTGCTATTGAGCCTGATGGTTAACTCTGCATGTTCCCAGAAGCTCAGGGTGTCAGACTTGCTTGACAAGTAAATAACAAATTTAAACCTGTTATTGTTGTTTCTATGGATAAAATAGAAACATATTGCTTCCTCATACCAATCAGAGACAAATGCTCTTTACCTTATCTTGTACTCCAGCAAACTCAATGATCTGTTTTGCAATAGCAGCAAATTCGGGGTTGAACTCCACGGTGAGAAGACGAGCTCCTGCCTTCAGCAGCCGAGCGATCCTCACGGCTGAGTACCCGCAGTATGTCCCCAGCTCCAGCGCAACTGATGGCTGCACCTCTTCCACTGTCTTGTCTAGAATTAAACCTGAATAAAAGGGAAGCAGGTTAACTTTTGCCAAGACCAAACTGGTTCACATACAGAAGAGCGCGTTACTGACAAGAAATTAACAAAGTCCATGTACTCAGTTGCTCAGGAGGTTCAAAAACTAAGGGCTGTTGTCAGACTATATACTGTTTCCTTTGCAAATTGGCTCATGTGTGATCAGGTTGATCATGGACATCCTAAGTTTCAAAATGCAAACTTTCAACTAAAAAAATCTTACTTGGTTTCAAAATTTAAACATTTCTGAGTAAAGAAGTGCCTGAATTAACTAAAATATTTATAGTGTTACAAGGGGGAAATGCAGTCGTTTTCCAAGAGTTTATTGCAGAAACTGGCCATATTTGTGAAATATGTAATGCTTGAATTTTGAGCACTCATATTTGTTGCAAATGTTACATGCAGTAGTCTGATAGAAAATTTCTCATCCTAAATACTTTTTCTTAGAGGGTAAAAGAAAAGTCTAGTTACAAAGCTGCAAAATATTTGGATTTGCTAGATGAATTTGTGGGATGGAAAACATTAATCAACTGTTAACAACAAAAAACGTTCCCAAAAAGCAGTGAGAGTGCATTATATTCAGTCCTTCTGAAGAAAGGAATTTATTTGTGAGAAAACTGCCCCCTCTTACTTGCATGGCTGGAAACTAGAAAAGAATATCAAAAAGTATTTAACGGGATTTTACTCTGAGCCATGGAATTTTTCAAGGTACATATACATTTCATTATGTGACATTTTCCTGGGTGTCACTTGTTTATTAACAGTCTGATGATGGTGAGATTTTTTTAAAAGACTGTCACTTTCTTGCAGCTAAGAATAAATGTTTTGTCCACATATTTTCCTTTAGGAGGCAAGAACAAGATGATTTACCCACTGAGTAGCAACAGTGTCTGACAGCTGCTTTTGTGTATGACGTGGGTAGGATTTCTCTCTTCAACAGTAGATTATAACTTATGCTTGCATATACAAAATTCATCTAGTTTAAAACACTTTAAATTGCTCTCTTTTGGTTAAGGATCTGAAAGTACTTAACATAATGAATTACGCATTAAGGCCACCCCGTGTAGGAACTGAGGTTCAGTGCAACCCTAGATTCTTCCCGTAAATCGTCCCCCTCTGCTTACACCCTGGCAACGTGCACAATGCACAAACCCAGGCTTGGTGCTGGGAATTCCTCAGCTCCTCACTGGATACTCCTCCTCAAAGACATCCGCACAAACACGCACGGCTGTTTAGAGAGCGGCTCTGCTGCCCACGAGGCTGCTGTGGGTCAGTTCCCAGCAGATGGGAGCTCCCATTTGAACACAGCCAGATGTCCTGTGCTGTGCCAGTCTGGAAGGATCTCTCAAGCGCTGATCCCTGCTGCAATTACCTTTCTCATCGCCCACGTTCATGGCCCACTCTTTCTGGGAGCAGTACTTATCTATAGTGTCCATCACACTACGGGGGTCTCCTCGGACTGCATTCTGCAGCACGAAATTTAAAATCCTCTGTTCTTTGCTCTGATTCATGATGAAATTGGTTATTTTCTCCCGGATTATTTCATTCCAGATAAGGGCAGCGCTGGCATTTTTCTTGATGAGCACCACAAAGAGCAGCAAAATGAAAAGCAGGAGGAAGACAATGAACAAAAGGACTGAAGAGCTCTCCAGCATCTGGAAGGAAAGAGAAAAACAGCCCGGGGTTAAGGTGGCACAGGAGAGCGCTATCCTTTTTATAAATACTAAGCTGAATAACCCACAACCAATCATACCGAACAGGAACACACAGGGTTTAATTACGATATTTTCCAGAGTAGCTGGAAATGACTCTCTGTCACTTGGTAATGGATGGTGCTCTGTGGCACTCCCTTTAGAAGCCAATTTTACAGGCAGTCAACAAGTAGCTTTATTTAATGCTGGGCTCCCTTCCCCCACACAGCTGCCTCCACACATGCCGCTGCACAAGGAGCCTCTCAGTACCAAAGCTGTTCCAGGCATTTTTCAAACGATTTAAAAATTAACGATTTAAATTAGAGCCTGCGTGAGATCCCGCTCTCCTAATTTTCGAACAAAGGAAAACTTCTAAGCTGGCTGTGTGGTAAGAAAATACGGAATGTCTCACCCTTTAATTTTCAGCACAGACTCAGCAGAAACTGGGCGCTGTAGGATAATGTTCTGTTTTGAACCAGTCTGCAGGTCCCAAGTCACTGCCTTGAGAGCTCTGCAGAGCCCCCGAGCGCGTTTCAGCAGGACCCAACCTGCCTCTCCCCTTCAGAGCCTGCACCCAGGTACCCAGCTGGAATGGTTTACAAAAGATAGTCGCCTTCTTCCTGCTTAGAAAGCTTTTGACACAAGCCATCAATCTGATAACTTTTGAGAACAAGAGACACATTATCTCCTATAAAGTAAGGATGTTTTCTCACAGGTTATAAAAAACTTAAAGCTGAATCCCTGAATCAAAGACTTCTGGCTCATGAAGTTGAAGAGATGCAATTAAAGGGCACACTGTACTTCGGATGGGCCAGCCCAAGTTATCTGGTAGGATTGTGCCTACTGTCCCCCCGCAGCTCGGGGCCATGGCGGCAGGAGCCTGTGAGCAGCGGGTGCTGTGTCTTCCTCTTTGTTGCTGAGCTTAGGGCGTCTGGACATAAAGCTCAGCAGATAGGATGCATGTCACCCTGTACAGCTCAAGCAATAAATCCTCTCAGAGCCATTGACTCAGACGGGTTTCAGACAAGCCAGTATACAGGAAAGTGCGTTTACTTCCACGCAAGAGTCACAGCACAAAAGATCTGATAAAGAAAGGGTTCTTAAAATTAAGGAATTGATTTAGGCTTTGAGAAGGTGCCAAACTAAGGGCTGTGATTTGCCTGAGGATTCTCTGCGTGAGAAGCTCCTCTCGTACAACCCAAACCACACCTTGGCTTCAATGATGTAGCTGATAACACCTCTGCTTTTCCACCTCTGCTCCCCACGAGCCAGGGCTGGCAGTTGCACACCAGGAGGACAGCACGGGTTGGAATGTGCTCCAGTTAGTATGTGGACGAACAAATGCCAAGTTCATTTGTTCTTTAAGTCTAATTAGGCATTTGAACGCAGATCTGAAGGATTCAGAACCAACTTCTTAACCTCGGCAGGCTGGCTTGGGTTGCACCATTTTTTAAACTGTTATTTTAAAGAACATGACGCTTAACCCTTTCCAGTCTCTGAATCTTTCTATCAAGTCTCCTTCTCTTCCAGCTTGCTAAAAATGGTGAACAGCTTCCACCTGCACTTGCATTAATGTTCTGCCTACCTAGAGTTCAGCAACACCATTGCTCCAACAGCAGCTGCAACAGCCTCAAAAATTTTGCCGGAGTTGCCCAAGGCTGGAGGTAAAAGGGCTATTTAATAATCCAAATATTCCCCCGCGTTTCTTACTACCTGTTCTTGCTTCCCTTTTTTGTTTGTTTCCCCCAAAATTGTCTTAAGGAAAATCCTAAATTTTATGGGTGGTCAGACCTCCATTCTGTAGTGGGACTTGGCACATACACATGGGAAAAATCTCTCCCACTGCTTGAGATCACGAATCATCATGCAGAACACACTTTGAGTTCAGGAGATGACTGAGTTTCCATGGAGATATGCTCAACCTGCAGTACAGCCGATGTTTGTTCACCCATCCACTTATCTTAGTCGCACAGCAAGTCTGGTTTGTCTGGAGCAGTTAAAAGTCAGTTTCTTTTGCTTTTAAGTAGTCACCAATGTTAATGCTTACCTTTAATGCTTTCCTTGCAAAGTCTGACCCGAGACATTTAATTTCAGGAATTGCTTTCAGGAATTCCTTTCAGGGCCCGCCAGCATCATTAGAACATGAAAATATTGCTTCTTGGACTTTTTGAATTTTTTTCCTAGCTAATAAGAAGCTAATAAGAACCTCCTTTTTACCTCAACAGCATCGTAAAGGCCTGGCTGTCAATTTTAATTCTTCCCTTTTATGCACTATTATTTCTACCAATCAGGCCCCATTGTCCTGCACCTTCCAGAAGGGAATTCTATTCTTTCTAGTTCTACATGAATATGTTCCACATTATCTGACCATGGAGAACTGGGCTTGAGCTATGAAAATATTGTTAGTTTAACAGAAAAATATCTCTCTGTACTCACTTGGCTTGCAGGGCTTAGTTGATTGTATGGTCATTGTTGATGGATTTGGATTAGTGACACGGTTGAGAGATAATTACCCTGTACTGCAATGAATGGATAGAGCCCAGAAACCATTTAGTGATGGCAGCAGATATCGAACCTTCCTGCCTCTGGACAAGGAAACAGTGTGAGCCCCGCGCACCACTGACTTGGTGGCCATCCAACCATGCTCAGGTCCCTCTAGAACTGAAGACTGTTGAAATTCAGAATTATTTCAGATTACTACCAGACATAATCCTCTGGTTACAATGGGTACTTTGGCATCCTCCGAGTATGACTTGCCTCAGGCTGTTGCTTTGGCATCATGAGATTCTGCCAGTGTGCTTGGGGCTGCCCTTCAAAGATCTGTCGGATCTTTTAATTTTTGTGTTCTTAGATGTGAAAATAAATTTAGTGATAGCAGTAGACTGTAAAAGCAGCCCGCCAAGAGCAAGATGCATTGGTAATGGTCATGCACCCAGAGTGGGGAGAAAAAATCTGTACCAAAATTGCTTTCATATTCTTAGCTGGAAAATATTTGATATGAAAATTAAGTGCGTAATTCAACCAATTTAAAACTACCACTACCTAAGAGACAGTCATGTTATGAAAGCTTTAGAAAATGCAACTGTAATTTTAGCTTTAATGTGGATTCATGAGATTCATTAAATATGCAATAAAACAAAACTTGCACATAGTCAAGTTTCCCATAACCACTTACATTACAAGGCATTCACTTTTATTATTTAACGCTTGTACTGAGGTTCCAAATACACGGGTTAGCACTGCAACCTCTTCTGTGTATTAGAAGCACCATGATAAAGCAAGCCTGCTATTTGAAAGCTAAAATTTGAAGTGGAAAACAGTAGGTAAAAAGAAAAACTGAGCAAGGGAATAAACAGAAAACTGGAGGGATAACATTATGGAAAGGAATAAATAACACATATCACTAAATCTGTTTTTGAGAAGACAGAGTTTAAAAGAAAACATATTAAAATTTCATGCCCAAACCTGTCAAATTACTGACAAGCCTTTCCAAAGAACTGGGTTATTTTCTTATGCATCTAATCTTACTCATTTTGGCAGGTTTCATAAGACCAAATCATAACTTGATTTGCAGTTCAGCAGTTTTCCCCTGATGCAAACCATAATCAAACAATCAGCATTTAGATGGGAGTACCTCTTTTCAGCTTACAGAGATTGAAAAAGCCACTTTCAAAGAGAGAAGCAAACACAAGGTGTGGGAATCTGCTGCCCCAGCTTACTTGCCCTTGAAGATGAAATATCCAAGTCATTCCAATGGCTACAAACGAAGCCTCAAGAGATTGGCTCACACTTAGGGGACTATTACGGCAATAACTGATTGACTACCCCCTTCCTATTATATGATCTCCAGTTTTTCTATAAGCCTAAAAAAGCCTGTGTGATGGAGCACAAAACAATACATCCTGTTCTTCATTCTTGTACAGGTGACTCCAGGTGACTCCAGCCATTTCACCAAAGGTTATGCTAAGGATCTTTCAGTAATGCTATTTATCAGTCCTTCTAAGTAGTGTTATAAAATGCTTGGTCTTAGAATTCCCTGAAGTGAAAAAATAAGGATTAGAACAATTGGTAACATTAATTTTTAAGGTAACTCTGAGTAAATTCAAATTGAGATTTTTCTCAGTGTTTCATAAAAACTGCATGAAGTTTTCATAACACTGTTAGAGAAAGGTATATGGAGATGTGACTAACCTGCTGATTGCTACTGTTTCTCACATTCCAAAACAACCTCACTGCTAAAAACCGGTATTTACTGCGAAGAAAAATAAACATATTGAAAGTAAGCTCATTTAAGTGCTCTGATTTTTAATAAGGACATATGCCTTAGTGAGTTTCACATTTAGTGGATAAAAAAGCAACAAATTTGATTATTTAACTATTCTGAAGCTTAGTTCATTATATTATGAGTAATTAACAAGACCTCGTTTCCTACAGATGCAAAAATAAGAAATGACTGGTATTAAAACACTTGGAAGGTTGAAACCTACCGGATAGAATGTTTTTCTAATCAGGGTGAATCCTTATAAGCCTAATTACAGAACCTCTCATTACAATTTTAGCTTGGCTAAACCGATACTGCTTTACTTCGTACTGCAAATGAAGTCCTAAACAGAATCACAAAAAAAAATCTCTTCTACAAAGCATGGACATTGGACTGCTGTTCCCCAGGACTGGGATGAGAGTAAACTTTGGGATTCTGAGTCAGGAGACTTTGCTTTGGGTCTCGTTTTGGCAATAATTTTCTGATCTGCTCACCTATGTTTTGTTGCCACAACAGTAAGTTCAAGTTATTGCTACCTCTGTAACTTTCAAGGTGTTATAAAGCTGAACTCATCTTTATCAAAGTCCCTGCTATGGATATATGGATAACACCTGAGGAAAGGCAGAGTGATTTTATCTGCATTACCTAAAGAAATCTATTTTGGGATACCAAAACAACAAACGCCTACATGACATTATTATTCTTGAGTTTATGAACAACAGGGAAAATGTGGAGACAAACAGCACTTCAAACGCTTTCCTTAAGTGATTTCAGCCTGCTGACAAACCAGGCCTTTGAGGAAAGATGATGTTACATCTAATCTTGCTATAATTTTTCATGCATTTAATCCAACTGCCAAGTACTGCTTGGTTGTTTAAGAGTTTATTACAAGTCTCCAAGCATCCAGACAGTACTTTAGCATTCTGATGCTAAAGGGTTTAGAATCTAATTTAAACTTTATTAGCTCACATAACCTGGTGAATGGGGAGTGCTCGGTAAATTTATACCGTGCAACCTTTTTTCCAAAATAATCTCTCCATCAGTCTGATGGTGTTGAGGATAATAGAAAGGGTCTATAGTTGTAGAGTGCCTGGGGACAGCGGGGCCTAACTCGCTGCAGAGCCAGTGCTGCTGAGTCTGCAGGGAGAAGGACGTTACAATGCAAACCATTTTCTAGAGGTTTTCTTACAAAGGCCACACAAATTAACAGATTAAACCTGTGAAGGAGGTGGATGTTTTCAGAAAATGGTTAAAAAGGTGTAAATTCATACTTTTTAAAAGCTTCTGCTGAAATGATGCCTTTAAGTACCTCGTGCATTACGGCACACAGAGGATTTGTGTATTAGTGGGGACAGATTAGCAGTTTAAGAAGCCTCGTGGAAACACTGCGGGAGGGTCTGCACATTGCCACGCGTCTTGGCAGCGGGTCTGTTGCTCTGCCCTCGTGCAGAGGAGGTCGGGGCTGGGGCTCCTGACTCTGTCCTGGGCTGGTGTCAACGAGGTCATCGCTGGGTTGTGGCATTTTGCTTTTCTCCGTGTTTTCCCGGAGCACAAGAAAGGCAGAGTGTTTTGGTCAGAAAGTCTAAACTAACTTTTGCCAAACATATTGTATCCCGTTGCTGTTGGCGACACAATTCAACAGCTTCATATTTTAGTACTTTCAAAGGTCAAAAAAAAAAAGATCATTTTACCTCCTATTCTTTCATTATTGTTTATGCATTTTCAAATGAGTGCAACGCTGTGAAGAAAAATCAGCATATTGCCAAATGTGAATAGCTTGTCTTCCAGTGGAAACTTAGTCTGGGAGTTTGACATTCAGATTTTCCACTGACATCATGAAAACAAGCTGAAGAGACTGAATATAATTTTTCACTAAGTATTTCTTGCATGAAATCTAAATTTCCCTCTTCCTAGGTTTTTTTTCAAATTACTACAATTTAGCTTCGCTACCATGACTACAAAAATTCAGACTTCTGTTAAGTGTAAAGGCCTTTTGTCTTTTCTGTTTTCCTCTTCTCAGGTTGAGGAAACAAATATGGGTTTCTTTTTACTGAAAGAAAGGAAAAGAACAGAAAAGTGCCTATTGCCTACCAGGGAGCCCTATCAACTAAGCTTCATAAGGGCATTTAAATCCATTCTCCCCAGACAGATTTCAATTAGGATAATTGCTACCCACTTAAAACTCCCTTCACAGTAGCCCATGTCTAAGTGGTATTTGGTGCTATAACCCAAAGGAAAAGGTTTGTATAATGGTTATGTGCCTCATAAGGAAGATCAGGGTTCAGAATAAACTGGCCACACAGAGGGGCCTCTTCTCCCTCCCGCAGGCAGGTCCCTGTGGATCCGTAGTGTTCTGATCCAGGCTGACCCAGTGAACACCCTGCAGGAATAAAGCCAGTTTGTGGGGAGAGAATTCTTCAGGGATCAGAAACGCACTTTTCCGGGCCTTGAGCAAAGATGGTTTTTGGGGAATAAGATCCTTTCAGGTACCCCTAGGCAGCATTTGTTTCTGATAGTCCTTATTCCCACTCCAGAACTCTAGATACATTTGTACAAGTGACGGGGCCAGTGGTTGGCATTGCTCAGCTGATTGTACGAGCCCCACCTGGGAGGCAGTGGGCTGCCAACAGCAGAAAGTGCTCTGCCCTGTCAGCACACTGGGAGCTGGCCTGTAAAAACTTTTCTCAGCTGAGATTTTCATGTTCCCCGGGGGGTAAAACAAGCTCCTTATTGACTTATTTTTGCCCTAAATGGAGGCAGGGAGAAAGGACTGGAAGAGGAAAGACCAAAATGGCTAGCTGTCCTCAGCATAATCGCCTGTAACAGACTTATTTCGCATTCTCTCTGTATCACAAAGACCAAGGGCTGAATCCTCAGTGTCCCAAATCCCCCCTGGGTGCTCTGCCCTGCTTCCAAGGCTACCAGCTAATCTAGTGTCAATCTGTCTCTCTCCCCACACAGCTTTCTGCTCTCCGCAAGCTGCTCCTCGGGCCGGGGGAGAGCACGACCGAAACTTGGCAGTGAGGACACCCGCTGCGGGACGTGAGCGAGCAGGGAGGAAATCGCTGCTGAAACAACGGCTTATTTCTCTGGAAACAGCTGGCAAGGTGGGATCCACCACAGCACAGAGGGTAACCAAAGCACTGGGTGGGCAGGGGCAGCCGGAGACAGAGCAGGGCATGAGCCTGGGGGCTCAAATGCCGAGTGCACCCCCAGAGCGGTGGCTGGGGTTGGGTGGGCAGAGAGTGTCTCTTACTTTAGCTAGAAATGGCTTTCTGAGAAATCCCTCCTGAGAGAGTTTTAGCAGAACCGGTATGGATGGCCTCGCACATTAAGATCTGGTTTCAATGCCTGCTGCCAAGATGATGTTTTTTCAGAAAATTCCCAGTCAGTTCTAATTCCGCTGATCCTGAAGGAATGCTGAAAGACAACAGTGTGGGACTGGCAGAGATAAACCTGATACGAGCTGCAGGCTGCTAAGAAATATTGCTGAACTTGAGTGACAAGTAATTGTTTGCAGTGTTAATGTGGTTAAACTCTTTTCCACTGTTGCAAACTAAAGCTGTAAATCAGGAAATTTTTCTTTTGCCTTTAAATACTGCAATACCGTGCAAATGCACGAGATTCTGAACCTGAGTGCTTTGTTAGAGGAGCCCATGGCTGAATAAGCAGAAAAAAGTGAGATAAAGTAAAAGCTGTTTATGGAGATTATAGGTATGGCATGTGGTTGACAGTCTTGGTAAACATGAGTTTGTTTTTAAAGGACAGAAGGTAAAGAATGTCCATAAAGGGCACTAGAAAGACACTCCATAAGCAGCAACAGGGCTAGCAAGCAAAAGTCCGAGATTTTTGTCTGTTCTTCACAGACGTTTTGCTGTAGCAGAACTCCCTCTTGAGAATGAAACCCCCGTACAATACAGCTGCAGCAACACATTTATAAAAGCAGCTATTGACTCAAATATGACTGAACTGAAACTTGACTTGCATTCAGCTCTTTCTTGAATACAAATAAGTACCAAATTCCAGCATACTTATAGACATAAATTACATTTTCAATTTAGTCGGGGTTATCTCATCTCACGTCTTTCAGCTGTCAAGGTTTACAATACAGCACAAATGCACTACACACAAACATGTCCTACTCTTTCTCTGTGGAAGCTGTTGCTGCCCACGGACCAGCTTCCTGACAACAAGGACCAGTCAGAATGAGGAAAACACCGCTTCTTTCACATTCACCACTGTTTAAAATAGAGACATTATCTAAGATAACAAATCATGTCAAGTCTGAGCAATAAGAAAATATAAATATGTACCTTTCTCAGTACAGCAGAAGCTGCTGCCTCCGATCTTTTCCTGTGCTGCTCTGATGTGGATTTTATAGAATAAGAGTCCACGAGCCTGCAGTATTCAGTCACATTGGATCACATCACAGGAATAGCTTATCACTTCTGTTACACGGGCTCTAAAAGGAGCAGCGTCCTTTTCCCCAACTCCTCCTTTCACAGATTTCTGCGCTCCTTAAAGGTGCTCAGTGCTCTAATAACCTCAGAGAAAGCTGTTCATCTGTCCCCTAATGACAGTGTTCTTGTTACTTAGTTACAGCACAGCGAATGCTGACAAAGCCAGGTATGAGCCAAATCTGCGCTCAGTGTAAATGCTCTCTGTTCAATCAAGCAACTCCAGGAATGAATTTGGCCCAAGGGATTTAGTTCTTTTTTCAGTGCAGACGTGGCGTGCCACAGCCAGCTCAAAAGTCGTAGAAACAAGACCTAGGCGTGTGGGTTAAATATAGAGTGCTGCTGGAGGGAGGGGAAGTATGTATAGCAAATTGCTTAACAGCAGCTACAGGAGGTACAATCAATAAATTATAAATAGTACACTTGGATTTCTGTAGCTTCTAGCTGGAAGAATACTCTGCTACAAACAGCTCTAAGGTAAACGAAGAGGTTTATTCTAATAAACATTGTTCTTGGCTTGACTGTCTATATGGTTTCCTTTGAGGTGGAAACAATATAATCAAGCTGCAATTACATTACACTATAAAAGAAAATAATAAGAAAAACCAAACACAACTTGATAGTAGTTCTCCACTGTATTCTCACTACAAAACTCAGACCTAGTCAGCGAGTGTTTGAAGCTCTAGCCTAGAAACTTTTTAAAGATTCAAAGAAAGGGTTTGTATTAAATGTGGCAGAAACAAGAGCTGAAGAACTGAAAACAGGCTTTGTCACATGATGGGGAGGTCCTTGAAAGAATTAGGGACTACCTGAGAGTAGGACAAGAGAAAAATAAAAAATTTCAAGTGGATGAATTGAATAAAGAATTGGGGGGAAAAGGAGTAGGTAAAGATCAAAGCGGTTTTAGTAACTCTAAACAAAATATAACTAAGACCCTGCAATATAGCAGAGTATCCAAGGTCAATACAGAATAACTTTGAAGTATCCCCTTCCACTTATAAGAGAGCTTTAGCTCAACAAATATTTTCTTATAATCCAGACATCAAGCAGAACAAAGAATGAAATAAGTGATACTGCACTCCAGCTTCACTGGCAGTAATTTCCTGCCTGGTCAAAAACTGGTTGTGAAACCATGACAGGTTGTGTCCACACAATCCCTGATGCCACCCACAGTTAAAATCAACTGAGAGTTTCTTTTACAGCTGGGCTGTGGAGAAAAGAGCTTAAAACAGTAGAAGGTATCTGTGCACTGACCTGGTTCTGTAAGCATACAGCTATTCTTTGGGGACGTCCTTGCAGCTAACTACAGCTAGTGGGGAACTGGTGGGTGGTATCAGCCCAGCTTCTGCTTAGCAGCATAAATTACTGCCAAGATTTACCAGATTGAGCTGTGTCCCGTGACAACACTTCTAAAGGATGTCTAACTTTGAGCTGAATCATGTTCTTCAGGCTAGAAGCATGGGAGGAGCAAACTTGCTTCTGCCTGCCCACAACTGTTTACTTGTATGATAAAGGCTGTGCCTGCACAGTAACCCTTTCTGTTGTCTGGATGCTTCATTACAGAAGTAAAGACGCTGAATGGCACTAACCGCAAATTAGATAAAGCCAGAGGTTCAGCTAGTTAAACCATTCACACTGTCTGATAATGTCCAGCAGTTGCTTCCAAGTTAATAGAAATGTGAAATCTTGTACTAGGTTATTACAAGATAATTTTTTTCTCCAAGAGAAGTTTCTTCAGTTGGCTGTTAGACATTGGCTTATGCCTTTCTCTCATTTACCTTTTTGCCCAAGCCAGGGCCTATATAGGTATGGATATTTTTGTAAGTTTTTACTGACATCGTAACAATACTACAAACTGCAGAGTTTGTATATACACTATTCACGTGGCTTGCCCTTGTTTACAAAGCAAAAAATTTACTCTGATATTAATACATCCAGGTTAGAGAACTGTGGAGAGCTATAAAAGTTTTGGAGTAATGCCATTTTTACATGGGGACAAGATCTTAAAAGCTGGGTTTTGTACCGCAAAACGCCAGGATACTGCATTCCCAGGGCACGTCCGTGGGAAGATGCAGGCTCAGGATGTTGCTTGGGAGCAACATCACGTGAACGGCAACAGGTCAGAACAACTGGCTGGTTCAGACCGACCGGCTCTGGGGGTTGGCAGAGCTGAGCCCAGATCACAAACCTGAGCAGACTTGCTCGTGTTCCGAGCTCCCCAGCTCTCGGGGAGGCTCCCCAGCTGCGACTGCATGACACAACACGGCAGCGCCGTCCCCGCTTGCTGTGCAGAGCACGGGGCTAAAGCTTTCCCAGTAAATCCACGCCTGGCATAACAACAAATGGCATTCCCTTCATCTAATAATCCTGCCCAAAGACTCGTTTGTAAAAGCCTAGACAAAGGGAGACGGGAGAGCTAGCACATTACCATAAACCCCACAGATCATGTGAAACACCCAGTGGAAGAAAATTCTTTTGAGCTTGCATTTTCAGAATAGCAGGAGGGATTTTCTTTTATGTGAATTTGCTATTTTCAACAGTTAAATCGGTTTTTCTTGCTGAGAAACATGCAAAAGAGGAATTTTGAGAAAGGAAGCACCACTTGTGTATGAGTTGGGAAACTGCCTGGAGATATCTAAAACGGGAAACAGCTAAAAGAGAAGAAAGATGGCCAGCAAAGTTGTACTCTAAAATTTAACAGATTATCCAAGCAGTTAGGTTATTTTGTGTTTACTATGCATCTTAAAAGGTTATTGTGTAGACTGAAAAAACTTCCTGCTTTTGAAGACTTTCTAACCCCCCATGAAAACTTTGAAGCTCAGTTAAGTCTACCGTATTTCTCCCTCTCTTTTTTTTAGTAATATATGTTGAAGCATCTGAATGAAGTCAAGAACTTGTGGTACTTGAAGCGTCACCCGTTTCCTCTGGTTTTTTTTCCCCTCGCTTGCAATCCATTAGTTGCTTAGGACAAACTATGAACAGAAGATTCTATGTTAAGAAAGGAAGGAATAAAATGGAATGGATTGAATTCTGAATGAGTCCTACTCTTGGACAAATTTCTGAAAATAAAAATAAGCGAACAAAGGGAGAAAC